>PVKZ01001514.1:0-376645 GCA_004027375.1 Macroglossus sobrinus | reverse complement strand
GCAAAAAAGCAAATTAATGCTTTTAAGTTAACAATTATCTTGGTTATCCAGTCTGTCTACTTTAAAATACACAGACAGGCACTTGAAAAACACTCAAAACCATGTAACCTCATGCTCACTCACTCCCAGTCACACAAGCTTACCCACCCACTCATCCACACACAGTTCTCAAAGGCACTAAAACATCCGTATTCACGCTTAACAACTAAGTCACAATAGACACAGGCACCTAGCCGTGTCACATGTCAGCGATCCTGGAGAACCTCACACACATACACACACACTCATTCACCTGTACACTCAGGGCTCCCTTCCTTATCTGTCCCCTCTTCCCCATTCCACAACACTTTGGTCCCCCCCCCCCCCCGGGGAATCTGGAGAAAAGGAACAGAGATCCAGAAATCCAGAGGAATAGTAACTGTGCAAGATGCTTGCCAAGGGTATTAGTGTTTTAAAGAACTGCTTGCTAGAGCTTCATTTAAAAGCATGTGGCATTGAATTCACACCTTATGGTACTGGTGATATCTAGGAGATATGTTTGGGAGCAAGGGATGTCCACAGCATTCTGCCTATAGGTAAGGCTGCCCTGCCTGGTCAGTACTTGTCTTTTCTGGAGCACTGGCCTATAGATTTGGGGCCAGAGACATCCCTCTCACCCAGTAAACCTGTTATGTGGTGATCTCTGGCTGACCAGGTTGATAAGTTTCCTTAATAACAGGGTCAAAAGTAGCTAAAATAACAGGCTTTGATTCTATGCCCAGCTATACTCAGGGATCAGTAGGAAGGAAGATGCAAAACTAATTGTAGCCCAGTCAGAGCAAGTGTGGCCTGAATATGAGATAAGCAGAGGACAAAACTATTAGTCTGTAAGTTTCTTGAGGGCAGAGAACTCCACTCTGGCTTTATTCCTCTCCCCTCCGCCCTCCACACACAGCACCTAGCAGAGTGTCCAATGAAAGAGGGAGCCCTAGAGGACTCAGTCCTTCTGTCTCTGAATGATGAACTGATCTCCCAGGCTTGAAAGCCTTGGCTTGATGGCACCTGTCCCTTCCAGGAGCCTCCATCTGCCCCGGGAACCCCCTTGAATAGACTGGTTTCCCTGTTCACCCCCAACCCCCTAGTCTCACTGGGCCACTATAGACACTGGCTCCAACTTGAAAGAGGTCCTTATCTTGTCTCTAGATTACTGCATGAAATCTGTTCCTTCCTTCAGACTAAACTCCCTAGCTAATTCCATGTTATGAGTAAGTCAGCACGCACTACAAAAGACAGCTTTGTTTATGAAGACACAAGCAAATCCACAGTGAGAGAAGGCCTGCTCCCAGGCTGGGGGTGGCAGTGGTAGTGGGCTGTCTGGAACCAGGACTGGAGAAGAAGCAGTCTGGGGTTGAAGGGCGTGGGGGTGGGGTCTGGTATTTGACAGCTGAGGGTCTCTAGTGTTTTGGTTCTGTTAAAGGAAATGTTGGAGGAAGAAGGGGGTAGTGGAAGAGGCACTGTTTTGGGAGAAGAGGATGGCATTGATATAGCACCTTCTTTTTAACAGAGTGGGACCCATCTAGTACAAAGAACAGCTTAAAAGTCAAGTGCTCAGGCTCTGGGACACAGCGACCTGACTTCCAGAGACTCAGGCTTCCCCAGCTTCCAAGTTCAACTTTCTCCTCTGGCCCAGCCACCTCCACACCCCAGCCTGGCTGCAAGAGCCCCTGGGGATAATAGGCAGGGTCATATCCTTCTGGGCAAAGTCTTGCCATGAGGAATTTTCTTTTTGTCCATATAAATCTCCTCCTGGTTGAGGACCCGATGAGGGAAGGGTGCAGCAAGAGGTCAAGGGGGAGGGGTGGCAGTCCCAGAGAACTGTAGTCCACCAGCCTGGTTTCTGCCAGCACAGCCTTGGGACTGGTCAAGCAATGAGCCTGGGGTCAGGGATGGGGGCGGGAGGGCCTCCCTCTCTCTCTTTAATTCCTAGAGGGATCTGTCAGAGCTCCACGGTCTGGAATTTTACTTTGTTATTTTAATGCAATTCTGACCTGGAATTAAATGGAACTGGAAACCCAAGGCCTTAATAAATAAATATTATGATAAGAAATGAAAGCCATGCAAGACGAAAGATTTCCCCCCAAAGAGGCAGAAATGCAACATTCTTGCAGGGAGCCAGAGTCACAGAAATTTTCTTCTTCTTCAGCCCCATACCATGCAGTGAGAGACAAATTGGTTTTTCCATAAAAGATGCTGTTTTTTCTTTAACATTTTTCTACTGATAAGACAACTTCGAAATTTCTGCCTAACTTTTCATAAGGGTTGAGGGTGAGGGAAAGAAATCTATGGCAGCTGAAAAGTTTTCATTCTCAGTCTCTCCAGGCCACAACTTAAGTTTCCGGCAATGTTTGAGAGAGTAGAAGATTCTCCTACTTTTGGAGGACAAGAAGAAGTCTTTCGAAGATGCTGCGCTGGCAGTGAAATAGGTAGACTTCCGAGGTGCGTGGTCACTTCTGCCCCGGGCCCCCCAGACTTCTCCCTCATTCGTGCCGCCCCAGGCTCTTCCAGTCTTTCGCCCGGGGCGCAATGCCCAGAGGTCAGGTCCCCGGCCGGAGAGTGCGGGTGCACAGTGCCCGGTCCTGACAGCAAGCAGCACGCTTCCCAGCACCTGCCCTGCCCCTTTGGTCATCGCACCCCAGCCCTCGGGCCCCGCAGCCCCGGCAGCCCCGCGGCCGCGTGCCCCTCCTTCCTTACCTTGCGCGGCTTTGCTGTGCTGGGCGGCACGGGCGTGGACCAGCAGGACGAGCAGGCAGAGCCCGGGCACGCGCCCCGAGCCCATGGCTGGAGCTACCCGCGGCCGGGCGGCCGGGGCGGGTCTCGCAGCCCCAGGAGGGCGGAAGCGGGCCGGGCCCCCGCGCGCCGGAGGGGGGAGGGGAGGGAGCGCCCCTCCGGGGCCGGACCGGGGGCTGCGGGCGCTGGGCGGGAGGCTCCCGATGCTGCCGGCTTCTCCCGGCCGGACGCCGGGGAGAGCGGAGCAGAGCGCGCGACGAGGCTGGGGGCGCCCGGCGCTGCTGGCGGAGGGGAACCCCCGCCCTCTCCAAGCCGGGCTCGCTAGGGGCGGCGGCGGGGCTGCTGGGTATAATCCCACCCAATTCCCAGCTTCGCCGGGAGAGAGCTGCAGCCGGAGAGCGCGCAGAACCCGAGCGAGGGACCTGAGAAAGGGGAGGGGAAACGCAGAGCCAGAAACACGCCCTTTCTGCCTCTCTTTCTTCCTCTCGCTCTTTCTCCGTCTCTCGGGCTCCGTCTCTTTTTCTTCGCCTTTCTCCTCCTCCTCCTTCTCTTTCTCCTCCTCTCCTCGCTCCTTTTCGTTTTCTTCCTCCTCCTCCTCCCCCCCCCTCCTCCTCCTCCTCCTTCTCCTCCGCCGCCGCCGCCACCTCCTATTTCGTGCTCTTTTTTTTCCTTTCAAATGGGGCCTCGGCGCGGCGGCCGCTCCCCCTGCGCGCCCCGGCGCGGCGGCCCCCTCCCCAGGCTGCCGGGCCGCTGCCTGCAGGAATTTACAATCCGGCGCTGGGGGAGCGGGCCCGGTCTCCATGGAGACGGCTTCCCCGGGAGCAGGGAGGTCAGGCGCAGACCGCGCACAATCAATGGATCAATGCAAGCCCCGCTCGGCTCCAGACCAAACAGCACCCGGCTCCGGCTCGTCCTCTCTGCCCGTGGAAAGAGTGGGGGTTTAGGGTGCGCCCCCGCGCTCGCACGCGATGAGGGCCGTGCGATACAGGTTTGCACGCACACCTCCACGAGACAAAGAGAGCGCGGGGTGTCGGGGAGGCTGGGGCGGACAAGATCGCACCGCCGCCACACAGCCCGACACGCGGAACACAGCCACGTAGGACCTCGAAAACCAGAGCGGTTCGACAACGCGCGGAGTAACGCCTTCCTAACTCCAGCACACCCCTCACCCTCAGGACTCAGTCCCCATTCCTAGAGCTGAGTCCACTTTGATCGAGGACCAAGAGGAAAGCAGCGTTCTCCCCAGCTAAAACTGCTGGCTCCAGAACCGACTCCCTTGCAGTTGAGGCCTTGGAGGTAGCCCACTAAGCCACCCTACCCACATAAACCTGGGCTCACTAATGCTCTCAGCACAGGGGCAAAAGCTAACCTACAGAGATACGCCTATGTGTGTAAATACAAAGACACAGAAATGCACAACACACTCCTCCATACCTGCCCTTGAAACGTCAAGATGTGGTCCTGACCAGTCCATTAACCCTTCATCCCTTCAACTGCAGGGGCAGCAGAGGAAAGGTAAACAAGATTTTTAAAATTAGGGGCAAAGTGTGCCAAAGGAGTAGTATCCCTAAACCATGATTATCACCTCCTGATGCATTTACCAGCTTTGCATCTTTTCTTTCTACATCCTAGGGGAAAGAGGAAAGACCTTTTGAAAGGTGGCAGGGGTTTTCTTGGAGTATGGGACCTCAGTCTGACTCAGTCTGTGTCAGGCTTTAGGGCCAAATTTCTGCAGGAAAGAGACCATTGGGACCCAGACTAACCTCATAGAGCCCTCAGAGTACCCAGCAGGAAGGGATGATGACCAGAATCTCTCTGAAAATAACTATTCTTAGACCCTTGGCACAGCCAGTACATCAGCTGGGGTGACAGGCAGCTTTGTCAGAGACCTCCTTAGCCTCCAGGAAGAATTGAGCCCTTCCTTCCCTAGGGATTGAGAGGAAAAGTAGGAGGATGCAAACACTTGAACATTCAGGTTTCTTGTCCTGACTCTATCCTGGGACAAAGATTACCTTTGGGCAAGTCACATCTCAATGGGCCTCAGTGTTCTCATCTAGAAAACAAGATGGCAGATTAGCTCAGTGGTGGAAAGAAGATAGTGCCCTGAGGAAGCCTGGGGGAGGAGGCTTAAGAATCCCTGCATAGCATGAAAGATGGTGGTTGGGATGGAAGCACATAGATCATGGGAGTGGTGCAGAGGCCACAGAAAGTTTAAGTCAGATTATCACCAAGGTCCTTTCAGACCTGTCATTTTAGGACTTCCCTCCTTCATTCCATTGGCAAACCCTCCCCTTGCGGCAGCTTTGCTTCGTGCCACCAATTATGTGCAGGGCTGGAGGACAAGTGCAAACTTGCCATTCTCTCTGCCCCAAACAAGAAAGTGGTTTGGAAGGAAGGAAGGAAGGAAGGAAGGAAGGAAGGAAGGAAGGAAGGAAGGAAGGAAGGAAGGAAAGAGAGAGAGAGAGAGAGAGAGAGAGAGAGAGAGAGAGAGACAGAGAGAGAAAAGAAAAGAAAGAAAGAAAGAAAGAAAGAAAGAAAGAAAGAAAGAAAGAAAGAAAGAAAGAAAGAAAGAAAGAAAGAAAGAAAGAAAACTATAGAATTGGAGATTGCCAGATGGTTCCTGATCTACAAGGGAGCACAGGGAGAGAGCTGAGGAGCCCCCCAAAGTAGAGAAGGGAGAGTGCGCTGTTTCATGCTTTGTTTCTGCCTTGTCTTGGACACTGGTGTGAGCTCCTCTGGATCCCTAGGGAGGAGGGCTCCAGCCCACCCTGTAAACCACAGGTAAGGTGGCTGTGGAGGATTTTGTAGGGACAGATTAATAGATTATCTTAGACCTTCTCTCCAGTTCAGTGTGATTTCTTGGTTCTCTAAATGTGTACATTGTCCTGGCTTGGGAGAAAGGAGGCTGGGTGGGTCGTCCAAACTTAGCCACTATGCCTCTGAGAAGCTCAATGTCTTTTAGTCTAGTTCCCCCCGGCCCCTTTATTTTGCCAGCTATTATTTTGTCTGTTTCCTCTGCTCTTCTAGGACCAGGTGAATTTTCTCCACATCTGGGTAGAAGAGGAAGTCTCTGCCCTGCTCTCTACCATCCAGTCTGGTTCCAGCCCACCTCCAGCCCTTCAGAGGATTCTGTAGGAGCAGAAGCAGGGCTGATATGGAGGCGCTGTGAATTGGGGTGCTGGTCATATTGTCCTTTGTCCACGTCTACAGAGACTCACAACTGAGAGTGACTCAGGAAGATGACAAGGAAGGAATAACGAGGTGGCTCTCGCAAGTGGTACTACAAAAGCAGCAGCATTTGTCATACCCTCACTGGTAGAGGCAGAATGTCCTTGGGTCCTCTGAGGCTCCAACACTCACCTCTCAGGCTACAGTTTTCTTTTGGGCTTCGCTTTCTTTCAGGGGTATTTCTGACATTCATTTCATTCCAATTTTTCCTGCAAATGTCTAGAGAAAAGACTGGATTGGGGGCACCAGTAGCTGATATATCTCGGTTCTGATCCTGCTTAGGGATATATCTGCCAGGGCTCCACCATGTTCAGGAACTTCCCCTCCCCTGCCAAGTCTCCTTCCATGAAACTGCTTTTACTCTCTGCTCCTCAGCGTCCCCATCTGTGAAACAAGCCCAGTGACCACTGCCTTGACAGGCAGTACAGTCTAATGGAGAACATGTACGTGTTGGAACCAGAACACCCCAACGTCAGTGTCAGGCCTGACCATTTTCCAGCCATCTATTCTTGGTGCATTATTTTACTCTCTGAGCCTCAGCTTCATCACCTAGAAAATGGGTATGTCAAACAACCTCGAAGGTGTGGTATACAGCACTATCTAACTATATGGGCTCTAGAGTAAAGGAAACTTGTGGTTCAAATCTCAGCTCTGTTACTTTCTAGCTGTGTGTCTTCAGGTAACTTACTCAGTCTCTTCAGAGCTTCAGTTTTCTCTTCTGACAATGGGAATGAAAATACCCACCTCATGGGGTTATGGTGTTAATTAAATGAGATAATGAATGGAAAACCTCTGATACACAGTAGGTGTTCAATAGGTGGTGGCCATTGTTATTTCCGCTTTTTCTCTGATGGATCAAAGGCCATGGTGTTGACAGTAAAAGTTAAGTAGCACCTGGGAAGAAGCAGTCTTATCCAAGGCCAGACTTGATGTCATTGTTGTGAATGCAGTCATCCTGACCACCCTCAATAGGTTCCTGTCTGCCACGCATTCCTACTGAGAAGGTTCCAAAAATACCATGCATTCCAGCACACTGCCCCATCTGCAGCAGCACTTCCAAGTTGGAGAGTTAGAAGGAAACTCACCTGCCAGGAAGGGTAGCTCCAGAATTCCTCTTTCCCTACTACCTTGCACCTCCTAACCCAGCTTACAAAGGCACAGATGCTCTGAGACACAAATTAGAGCTCATAGCTACCATTTACTGAGTGCTTTCTATGTGTTGGGAAATCCATCACAAGCCTGTTCAGCAAGAACTGTGATCCCCATTTTGGTAATAGGAAAACTGAGGCTCAGGTAGGTCGACCCACCCAGATGACCTACTAAAAAGGGACAAAGCCAGGACTTGGGCCCAAGCCTGACTCTGAAGCTTTATACCGCCTCCATTTTCTATTCTGTCTTCTCCAAATCCACAGAAACCTAACACATTCTTGCTACTGTTCTGGGTTAATCATTTGGGACAGTTGGAATGTGTGACAGACTAGCCCCTTCACACAAAAGAGGTAGTAGAAGTGTACCCTTGCTCTGGAGGATAAACAGGAGTAGGACTTCAGAAGTCTAGCCATCACGTTTGTGTGATGATGTGAAGTTACACATTTTGCCCAAAGTCACACAACATATAATTTAAGGGGCAAAGCCAGAAGCTGAATTCATGTCTCTCATGACTTCTGTCTCCTGGATCAATGAGTACTCCTTAGCCTGTACCACCTTTTAGTTCTGCCTCTTTCTCTTCCTAATGATTTGATCAACCACGAATTCTTCCATCAAATGGCATATGGTATTTATCTCATTCCCTCCCCTCAATACGCAATGACCTCCCAGGATGTACAAAAGACAGAGAAAATGTGATCTCTGCTCACAAAGATATATCAACACCAGTATATGATTCCAGACCCCTTGGCATCAGAAGGCAAATCCCCCAAATGCCAAGTCTTACCAGGAAGGCAAGATTTATATGTGTAAACCAGACTATCTGAATGTGGTGTCAAGCAATTCAGACAGAAAGTGCCACAGAAAGTCAGAGGGAACAGAAGTGATCATCTAGAAAGTTTATGAATGAGGAGGGATTTGAGGTGAGTTTTGATGGCACTTAAACAGAAATAGGTAGACAAGATAGAAATATAAAGAAAAATCAGTGCTTAACAGATGGAGAGAGAAAACAGAGAACAAAGCCATAACAACAAAAAATAGAAGAAAGGAGGGAGATGGGGAGTCGTACTAGGGCAGTAGACAGGTAAACCCTGGTTGGTCCTGGTTTCCCACATTTCCAGGATGAGTCAGGAGCCATTTGACTGTATAGGCAGAGGATTAGAAGTACACTCTCTTAAAGTCTGTTCTGGCCCTGGGATTCTGGGAGTAACTTGCTCCAAGGCCCTTAGTCTTCCTTTACAGAGAAGTCCATTGGCAGCCCTGCCAGGACTTGGGGAAAGGTAGCCTGATTTGAGCTGCCCACACCCTTTCCAGCCTCTCCTTTAGCCACTTAGGTGAACTCCTTGGCCCCTCCTTGGACCGTCATCTCAGTGTCCTCCCAGTCCTTCCTCCCTGCTCATTCCTACACCTGAGTCACTTTACCACCTGCTTGCTCCCCACCTGCTCTCTGGCTGCTTCCACGCAGGAAACAAATATCTCCAACCTGCCAACTGGCATCAACACCAATGTGTTGTTCCAGACCCCTCCACATCACAAGGCAAGGCTCCAAACTTCCCTGAGCTTGTGCCCTGTCCTTTTCCACACAGCTGCTCTTCCAAACTTCAGTTTCCCCTCTGCCAGACTCTACCCACTTACTTCTCCAATCAGCCCCCTCAACTCCTGTTTCATTGAGAAGCCAGAAGCCATCTAGCATGAACTTCCTATCCTCCAATCCCCTCTCCCTCCACTGCTGGGAGAGGGATCCCTCCTTTTGGCCAAGGCCAGTCCCACATATACATGCAAAGATCCCATCCCCTCTTGCCCCCCAGGGAGCTGGCGCTATCAATCGTCCCTTTCCTCCCCTGAATCTCTCACCTCAGCTCCTTCTCCTATCACACAGTGTAGCCTGCAGCATCCTACAGCAGCAACAAACAGTTTCCCCAGACCCTGCTTCCTCTTGTCCTTCTCAGCTCCTAAACTTCTAGGAGTACACCTGCTCTCTGTCTCCACTTCACAGCTTCCCTTCAACCCTCACCCTAGTGAAGTCCGGCCCAGGCCCCCTCTGACCACCCCGCCTCCCTGTCCCGCTAGGTCTCCGGAGACTTCCATGTCTCCAAATCAGGGCTGCCTGCCAGTCCTTATCCAGCCTGACCTCTCTGTGTCATCAGAAGCCTCTGAACATTTTCCTTTCCCTTCTTGGAGCTCTTTCTTTTCCCGAATCTCCTGCTGGCTGCTTTCCCTTCCCTGGCCTCCTAAGTCCTACGCTTGGCTCTTCTAATTTCTCACATATGTGACCACTCTAGGAACTCTCACCCAAAGACAGCAAGGGCGATGGAAAGAATATTGGCTTTATGGTCAGAAGGTTTTAAGTTTTAGTTCCAGCCCCATCAGGTGAGCTTGAGTGAGATTCTCCACCTCTGTGAGCTTCGACTTCACCTAAAAGACATGGAGGATAAAATTCTGAACTTGCAGGTTGTTGGAGCTTACTGCTGAGAAGTCATGCGGAAGGTCCAGCACAAAACAGCTGGACAGTGTGTGGAGCCACCAATATGCTGATGACTCCCAAATCTATATTCCTAGCCCTCACTTTTCTTCTAACTCTAATTCTGTATGTCCAATTTTCAGATCTGTATTTCTAGCTACCTCCTCTCTTTTCTACTTAGTGCTATATTTCTGCCTAATTTATAGATGTTTACAAAGGTGTTTTTCAAGACCTCAAGTTGAACCGACCCCCAACCAAACTCACTGTTCCTCTCAACACTCTGTCCTGACCTGTCCTCTTCCTGTGATCTCCGTCTTGGAGTTAATGGCATCATAACCCACTCAGCGGCCCCAGGTAGATTTCTCCAGGTCTGTAAGGACTCTTTCCTCTTCCCCATCTAAAACAGGCCACCAGATGCTGGGGGTGAAAGTTCTGAGACCTCCCTCAAATCTGTCCATCTTTTCTGCCCCTATTGCTGCTGCTTCAGTTTGGGCACTCAGTGTATCTCCTGTGGACCATTGCCTTACAGGGTTAAGTTCTAACTCTTTAGCATGGCCCTTTGTGTCAGTCCCGAACGCTTCTCTCCAATTATGTTTCATATTTCTGTTCTGATCTCACCATCACTACACCCAAGCAACACCACGCCTGGCACATATTGTGTTCTTGCCAGCTGAAAAGCCAGTACTACCCTTCAAGATCCAGCTTAAATGTACCTTGTTTATGAAATCTTCTTACTACCACAGCAGGCTTTGAACTCCGTGGTCCTTGAAACCCAGCCTGTCCATGCTGTACTGTAATAGTCTGTTTCCCTTTACTAGTCTGTCAGACCTTTGAAGGCAAGAGCCATATTGGTTACCAAGCATATGCCTGGCACGTACTGTGCTCAATGAATGTTTGCTGAATGAATGAAAGAATGAAAGATGGTGAACTCATAGCAATCCCAAGGAGAGGTAGAGCATCCTCTGACTTGTCTCCCAGCACCCCACCAGACTTAGAGTGCTGCAGCTGCCTAAAGGACTGGTGGCAGCGGAGGCTGCTAAATGGAGGGGCAGTGTGGACACCAGGGGCAGTGTGGAGATGGCCAGCTGAAAAAAATCACAGACATGCAGAGGGCCTAGAAGGGGACTCTGGCCAGAGACTTCCAGATTCTGGAAGAGAAAGAAGCAGAGCTGAAACCTTCCAGAAGCTCAAGATCTCCCCCAAAGGTCTGGAGCATTGGATGATGGCAGCCTGGATAAAGCAGCCAGAGGCAATAGACGGGAGAGGAGCAGTGACAGAGGCCTGGGACCAAGGTGGATGGGGTAGGATCCACTGGCAGCTAGCTACCATCTGAATGATGGGGAAGCAGACTCAGGAGGCAGAACCCTCATCATCTCCATCCTTTCATCAAATATCTTTCCTAATGATGCTTAAAATCCCACCATTAGATAATCACTCCTTTGAGCTAAACCCTATGTTCCTTGGGTCCCAAATACGAATATCCCTGTGAGAGAGGGTGATAGGATTAAACTTTTGCCAGTTAAAATATTAGTTATCAGATGAAGCCTTAAGAAAGGTGTGACAGATGAGGGGCTATGGGGACACTCATAATAAACTTTCTAACTTTGCTGAGACCTGGCTTGGCTTTGCCCTCTTGCCCTGTTTCTGTATGGCTCTCCTCCCCCAGATCCCTACTGGGTTCCTTCCCCAGAAGAAAAGATGGAGAGATGGAGGAGGACCTCTCCATCTAACAGTATGATTTCTGTAAGTATCCTGGATTAAGGAAACGATGGGCAGAGGTATTGCGGCAAGTTCAAGGTCTTCATGAACCAATTTATACAGTGAATTACTATAAAACAAGTCTCAGTTCCCCAATAGCTTCTATTATATTTTCCGAGAAGGGCTCTGCTAGCACTGAGAATATTTTAGGAGAAGCTGAAAACCTGCAGCAAGGAAAAGGTCAGAATGTTTGCGAGCTGTGAGCTTTTGCTGAGTGTCGATTTTCTTACAAAGTTTGCCTCCCTTGTTTGGCAAAAGACTCTCTTTTTCATGCCACCTCTCCTCCTCTGTCTTAGATGGAGAGCTGTCCTAGGCATCATGCTGAGTTGGCTGGGGAAAGCTGAGGGGCATCATAACCAGTGTCCCATGGTGTCCCATGGTGGTCTTGCAAAAATCAGTCTGCGGGGGGCCGCAGTGGGCTAGAGGAGAACAGGCTGGGATTCTGACTCAGGGATGCTCCTCCCCCTTAGTCAGCCTAAGGACCACTGAGGAAAGAGAGGAACTTATTCTAGTCCTCTTGTGTCCACACCCTGGTCCAATCTTGCTGGATTTGATTGAGAAATTCCGTTGCTTCTCTTTGGCGGCCCCAAGCTGTAATTCCACCCTTCACCAGTAGGTGCCGCCGTCTAACGTACCATCCTCCAGCCCTTGGTGAAGCCCTGAAATCAGACCTGGGGGAGCCTGCTCAAGGGAACCAGTACCTCACACAAATTTGCAAATGAAATTATTATAAATGAGATACACCCACACTGGTGACGTTAAGATGTGGAATTAATTGTATGTGGGCTTCTTTATAACCATAGATTCAGTTTTTAATGGGTTCGACATTCCTTGTGTACTTACTATGTGCCAGGCACTTAAAGGAGATGGGAATTCAAAGATGACATGGTTTCTCATCTCAAGCTTATAATTAGGTAAGAGAGAGAAATTTGCATCTAAATAATTAGAATGTAAGGAAAAACATGGTAAATGCCCAAATACGGAGGTGCCAACATAAAATTCTAATGAGTGCATAAAGCAGACAGATTAATTCCAGCTGGAAGCTTGGGGACGACTCAGAGGAGAGGGTTTAAAAAGACAACCTCAAAGGGTACATAGAATTCTCATACATGGAGTTGGGGAAGAGAGAGAGGGCTTTCCAGGTGGTGGAAACGAGGTGAGCAGGGACATGGAGGGGGGAATTAATAACATGATTGAACCAGAGACAAGTATGTAAGTGGGGAGGGGAGGGAGATCTGAAAAGTGGGATGAGCCAGATGATGAAGAGCCTATTCCTATCTGATGCGATGGGGTTGATATTATTGCCTAGGCTCCGGAACCCCTAATGACTTTAAAGCAAGACAGCGTGGCTGGCTCACATCTTGAACTGACTTTATATACTCTGGGCTTTATGTACTCTGCAGGATTTCTTCAGTGGTTAGTGAATTTATTTCATCATAGATGCAGGAAGAGAACAGAGAGGAGAAAAGGGGAAAGGGAACACAAAAAGAAGTGAAAGGGAGGGAAATAATGGATAGAAGGAGAAGAAAGATGGAGAAGGAGGAGAGAGAGAAAGAGAAGGAGGTGGCAGGAGAGGAGGCAAAGCAGACCCTGTACTGGGAGGAGGCTCTCATCAGAGCTGTACGGGCTCAGGGAGCTGTTTGGGCTTTTCCAGGCCAGCAGCCTCTGGCTTCAGGCCCTGAACCACAGAAGACAATGCGAGGCCGGTTTGTTTGGTGATGTGTTTTCTGCTGGCCCTGTTTGTTTGTATTTTTCTGGCAGTGGACACGTCTGTGGTAGAAAAGAAGGAGGAGGCCAGGGGCGTGGCTGGCATTGACAATGGTCCCTGGGCCAGCTGAGCTGGTGGGATCCTTTAGTGGGAGCTTGTGGGCATTGGAGCTGGACTTTTGATGTCCCTGGGAGGGGCCTCTATGTGAGTGCCCAGAGCCAGGTGGCCTGCCCCAGCCCAGAGATGGTTTGCTCCAAGCTCTTTGTCCCCGTCTTTCCCCATCCTGGCAGGAAAGAATTAGTCCTTGAGGCCTGGGCTCTTTGCCTGTGTAGCCAGGATGTCGTGCTGGGCTGGGGAGCCTGCAGCGGGGTGGGGGTTGACAAGAGCAGCTACTTCCAATTCGGTGCTGGGGCCCTCAAGGGGAGTTCACACGAGCCAGCCTGCTCACAGGTCCTGATGATGAGTCTGGCTTTCTCCTTGGAAGCCAACCTAACGAGTACTATTAAAGTTAATGAAACGAAATGATTCCACCGTTTGCTCAGTTACAACTCTTTACGAGATTGCTCCCTCTTGCACAGGAGATTCATTTGAACTGCCAGGGTTTGGCCTTTGTTCCCCTAATTTTTATTGGCCCATTAACAAGATCAGATGCTCTAGGCTGACCAGGAATATCTGGTACTGAGGTCCCAACAAGCCCCACTGGGTGAAGTCTCAGGTGGCCATTTGAGTCCAAATTACCCTCAGAACAGCCCTTGTTGCCCTTTCTCCCTCTATTGCTTCCCCACCTCCAAACCCAGTTTTATATATAGGTACCGTAGCAATGTGGGAAGACTTCAGAACTTAGAAGATGCTTTCCCATCCCCTTTAGAAAATGTTTCAACCCTCTGATGGAGTAGTTCTCCCAGTAAGAGCTCTAGTTCCTTTGGCTTAAGAACTTTACTCCCCATTAAAATGGAAATACACTGAACTTCCTTAGTAATTTACATGTTGGTGAGAATTAGTTCACAAGGTCACACATGGATAGGCTACAAGGGGATCGATAATCTCTTAAATTGTTTATAATTTTTTGTCTCCAGTGTTCATTTTTCCAGAGAGGTTTTCGATAGCTTTCTTCTAAGTTTCCATGACACAATGCCCCTCCCCGCCAAAAAAAGTGGGGGGGGGGAACCCTATAGAAGTGGAAGAACAGTTCATAGTTCATTACTGGGGCACAGAAGATAAACTCTCTTACTTGAAACATCTTCTTGGCCAGCCCCACCCTGAGGAGGTACCAGTCCCCTCCATCTTTAGAGATATTTCCTCCCAGACCTCCCATTGTCAACACAGATTAACCATATCTTTTCTAAATCTAATCTCAAGTTGTGGGTCGGGAGCAAGAGGAGAGCTCTTTAACGCTACATGGCAAGACTGTAAATGATAGGTTTACATGCTGGTGTAAATACTCATAAACTCGTTGTAAGCACAGGGTATCACATGTCTTCGGGTGCCCAGATCCTCTGCAGCTCCATACAGGCCTGGCATTCAGAAGATCAGAGAGGAGAGTGCTGAGCTGGCACTCTCAGCACTGTGACAAAGTCACAGGTGTAACTGACTATGGAGGAAGAGGGCACACTTGGAGCTGGTCTATGTAACCCCTCATCGTCCCCTGCAGAGCAGGTAGCTTCTGCTCAGTGATACCTAGAATGGCTCCTCCTTGCTCAGCCAGTCTGACTGTTCTTGTGGGTTATGGTATTATCACCAGAAGTTCCCCCATTAAAATGCGAAGGGGCTTCTTGGGAAGATGAGTTGGGACTGAGAGTCTGTTCTTCACGTGGCAGCTAGAGTCATCTTAAAGCGGAGTTTCGCAACCTCAGCACTATTGAAATTCATCCTGGGGGCCGTCTTTCAGCGGTAGCGTATTTACCAGCATCTCTGGCCATTACCCAACAGAGAGGCCAGCAGCACTACCCACCCCCTTAAATTATGACAACCAAAAATGTCTCCAGGCTTTGTCAAATGTGTCCTGGGAGAGGGGGGCAAAATTGCCCCTTCTCTACCTCCCACCTTGTTGTGAATCACTGTCATAAAGCATAAATCAAATCATATCACTTCCTGATTAAAATCCTGCAGCATCTTCCCATTGCTCTGAGCATGAAATCTAACTGCTTGGTGTGTCTCTGTGTAGGTTAGCTTAGCATCCTCTCCAGCATCATTTGTGATCCTCTGGTCTCATCTTCCATCTCCTTTTAGCCACATGAACCTTTTTGATGTACCTAGACAAGCCAAGCTTTTACTTGAACAGAATGGAAATTGGAGAGACATTGACAGATTTGGGATGTATTTTGGAGACTTTTTCATACACATTTATGACAACTCATAAATATTTGATTTACTGTATTACTTTTGCTTTTCCTGTCTCCATGAGAGCAGGAACCCTGTCAAGCTTGTTGACAATTGTATTCCCATCATCTCCCATAGTGCTGGCCATACATAGTAGGTCCTGAATAATTGTCCATGGAATGAATGAAAAAGGGTGGCAGGAATTCAGAGAAGGAAAAGAATTATTATGGAAGGTTTCTTGGGCACACTGAGGCTTGAAGCTTGGGTAGAAAAGTTGGAGGGCAGGAAGAGCAAAATGTGTTCTGGAACAGGGCTTAGGGGATGGCAGGAGAAAAGACCCAAAGAAAGCACAGTGGCCAGAATGTATTACAGTTGGCCCAGGCAACAGGCAGGCAGCAGAAACTCCTCCTCGGAAAGAACAAATCTGTGTGAATGTGATTTTCAATCTGAGTGGACCCAACGGTGAAGTACTTAAGTAAGAGAGAAGTCAGCCAGGTTGGAGCCTAGTGAAACTGGGGCCAAACCAGGGAGAGTTTTGATTGCTGAGCCTGAAGCCTGGAGTTGGCTGAGCCTCTGAAAAGTAACCATTATTTCTCTTGTGGTATCTGATGTTGGTGACTCTGACTGCTCTGATCCCCTTGAAACCCTGGAACCAACTCTGTGGCCATAAGAGAAGTCAAGGGACTGACCAGACAAGTGAGCCTCGACCAGTGCAGAGAGCCTTGGGACCCAAATGGAAAAGGCCTCAGCCTGATTCCATCTTCCTTCCCTCTCTTGATGTGTGGCCTTGTTCAAGGCATTGGGCTGCAATGGACCTCCATGTCCTTCTTTTGGAAAACAGAGTTAACAATACCTGCCCCATTCAGAGGAGAAATGAGGTCATGTTTGTGCACCACTGTGAGCTGCTGGAGACAATGAGTGTATTCTTCTTAAAAGTAACAATAATAATCATTACTGCAAATCTAACCAGTAAATATATCTCCTCAAAGCTGGAGCTGGGCCCCTCAGTGGAGTAGCAATTAGAGTTAAAAGAAAATCTCTAGATGGGGGAATTTTCTGGCCCCATTTTGATCTTTGGGGTTTGCAGAGTTGATATCGTTGTGGGAGGGAGAGAGGCCTGAAGCAATAATTCATTGCAATTCCATTCCATTGTACTTATTATATGTCTCTTGTCTTTGAGCTCTCCCCAGTGGGTTTTGCAACTTCTCACTCTCCGTCAGTTCCAGGATAAAGAGGTCCCTCAGGCTGTCCATCTCCACACCCACCCAATGTCCTATTCACTCATAGAAATAGTGATCTGGCTATTAGAAATCTTGGACATTTGGGTAATGGCCACAAACCAGCCTGCAAAGTAGGTGGCCTATCTTGAGTACATGATTCTCTTTTTCGCCCATCCCATTAGGTAGGCCAATGCTTCTCAAACTGTTGTGCATTCAAACAAAGCCCATTGGTCCTCAGGTGATTGTTATGCAGCCAGCCAGTACCTGTCTGAGTGTGGGAATCACCAGGTTTAGTGAAATGCTAGTTATGGAATGCATTTTCAAGGAGCAGAACAATGCTTATACAAAGGTGTTGTTGTAGTTTGGGACCCTCTCTCCTGCCTATATTCCCAAGATGACAGAAAACTTTAGAGAAAAAGAAATTATACAGTGTGAGGAAATGAGAGAGCCAATAGCATATCAGAAGCATTGGGTCCCAGAAAGCTAAAAAAACAAATAGCATCAAAGCTGTAAAGAAATCAAATGATAGGAAATCACAGCTAAAATATAAGAAGGAGAAGACTGCTGTGGAGGGAAGAGTGATTTGGAGGCCTCCACGTCTGAGACAGACTCAGAATAATCTCAGGAGGTCCCGGGGGTATTCCTTGCTGCTTCCTGACCTGTGTTCAGTAGTTGGCAGTGGTGGATTTGCCCCAGGGTGCTGGGGATAGAGTGGCAGAGCAATGCTCCTAGTAGGGAGAGAGAGAAATAGGGAGCCTTCATCCAGGAGAAAAGCTGCCAGTAAGCCACACATCTCCCTCCCAACCTCAGTAACCAGTGACGGGCTATAGTTAACACAAAACTGGCCAACAGGTATTCTCAATCACAAAGATGAGCCAAACATCAGGAATCACTAAAGATTTAGGGAAAAATAAAACTATGGCACAGAGAAACTCTAAATCAACTATCTAATAGAACTTTCTGTGATCACGGACATGTTCTATATTTGAGCTGTCCAATATGTAGCCACACACCACGTGTGGCTATATATTCCTTGAAACATGACTTTTGCAACCGAGGAACTAAATTTTTTATTTTATTTTAATCAATTTGAATTTAAATAGCAAACAGCTACTATATTGGATAGCACAGCTCTAAGCTTAACATATAGAAGAGTTAACACCCAAAGAAATAAAGATAATAGAATAAACAACAACTAAAACCAGTTTAGTTGAAGAATAATTATCTATGAGAGATGCAAAAGAATAATAGATCCATTTAAAAAATCACCAGAGGTCTTAAAATTTAAATATTGATAATCAGAATTTGAAACTCAGTACATGGTCTAAGATGGATTTAATGATCTAGTTATTAGGAAGATTGGGCTGAAAAAGTTGCCTTAAACATAGTGAAAAGGATAAAAAGGTGGAAAGTCTGAGAGAAAAAATTAAGAGACATCTGCCTAATAGGCATTACAGATGGATACAACTTCAGAGAATAGAAGAGAGAAATTAAAGAACTAATAAAATGTCCCAGTTGTTAAAGAAATTAATAATTTAATTGAATGTTCCCAGAAAAACACCTCACACCTAGACACATTATAGTGAAGTTTCAAAACAAAGATAAAGAAAAAAGCCTAGAGGCTTCCAGAGAGAAAAAGCAGGTCACCAATAAAATAATATTAAATTGGCATCAGACTGTTAAAAAACAATGGAGCACTATTTCTAAAGTTCCAAGGGATATGAAGAATTCAAGTGGGAGGGAAATATTAAGACATTTTTGTATTACAAGAAGAAAGTTTGCCACCCTCATATTTTTAATGTGTTCCTAGGGGAGGTGCTTTAATAAAAAAAAATAGTGAATTCAAAAAAGAGGAAGACGTGGGATGCTGACACTTTGGTGAACAGAGAAACTAGTAAAACTTTTAGTGGTCTAAATAATGATGGAGGCATAATGTAAACATTTTAAAAACAACAATTTGAAACCATCATCTCTCCAGATGATCTCAACTTGGGAGGTGACAAATGGAGGAGGAAGAGGAATGCTAAAGTGTGCTAAGGGAGAAAAAGTTCCTGATTAGCTCTATATATTGTTAGAAAATCATAAGTTAAAGAATATAGGATTGAAATTTAAGAGTAACCAACGGAAGATAGGGAATTAAAAAATACCTTCCAAATCATTGGAGTGAATTTAAAAGGGAAGATGAGCAAAGAAAACTTAATCTAATAAAAGCAGAAAAAAAAAAAAGATAAGAAGAAAGCAAGGTAAAAGGAGGATAAAAATAAAAGAATAGGATAAGTGTAAAAATATCATTAATAATACATAAAAAAATAAAAATTCCTCTATTAAAGGCCAAAATCCTCTTAGAGACTGTTTACACACATGTATTCAAGACTAAATGACAAGAACATTTTGAATATTAACAGATGGAGGAAATATATTAAGCAAATGATAACAAAATAAAGCAGATATATTAGCATCAGACAATATAGAATCCAAGGCAAAAAGCACTAAAAGTAAAGGAGATATACCGATAAAAGTTACAATCTTACAGAAATATATATAATATCTATGACTCTTAATATACAGTAAACAGTACACTAATATGTAAAGCAAACACTAATAAAAACCAAGGAGAAATTACTAAATCTTTGATTAATGGATAAAGGTTCAGAAATTTACAGGCCAAGTAGACAAATGTCATAATGAGACTAATAAAGGATTTGAGTGACATAATTAATAAGCTTTAACTAATATATGTTATATCCTACAGCTGGGGCACATTTTCCCCAAAATATATTTCTAGCATTCACATACACAATACCCCCCAACAAATTTCAAACTAACAAAAAAACAACAACAAAAAAAGTACATTATACTAGCCATTTTCTCTGTCCACAATAAGTAATTAACATTAAACTGGTGGGTGGGGGTGGGGCAGACTCTATATCTACTTAGAAATGTAATCTCATTCCTAGGGAATTCCTTGGAACTCAAAGCCTGGCTTATCTCTGCTACAGCCCATTCTGGTATATACTTATGGATATAAGCCTCACATATGATTGTCATCTGTCATGGTATCCCAAAGCGGGGAACTTCTTCTCCTGAGAGTAAAAGTCTAAACAAACTTAGCCTGGGATTCAAAACCCTTTAGCATCTGACCCCAGTTTGCCTTTCCTTTCTCATCTCCCAACTGTCTCTCCAACACACAAACTCTTGGTATACCTACCACCTAATGGATGCTCCTGGTCCATGACACTCATCCTGTTACTAAACTGTCCTACCTGTATAAATCTTGCCTCTTTAAACTCATTGTGCGCTCTAGTGAACGATATATGGCTCAAGGGTCATATCTGACCTGGTCCCGATTTTTGTAAACAAATTGTTTTTATTTTCCTCTGGGATCAGGATGTCATTTGGATTTACTCTATTCAAGTGAAAGAGGCAGTGGGAGTTTATGTTATTATATTTGTCTTTAAAATGAGGAAATAGGAGCAAAGGAAAATTAAAGTTTGTTCAATGTAGCTCAGTGGTGAATTTGGAATTAGCAGGCACTGTCTCATGATCTAATTCCTAATTGTTGTTGTTTCTCTTGAACATCTCCTTTATTTCATAGAAGTTTATAATGTGTTTCCTATGAGTCAGGCATTCTTGTATGTGTTTTATAAATATTCACTCAGTCGACTCTCAAGGCAGTCTTAAGAGTTAAGTACTGCTATTATCATCCACATCATATAGGTGAGGAAACCGAGGCACAGGGTGGTGAAGTAACTCATGTGAGGACACATTACTACTATGTGGCAGAAGCAATTTGGCTCTGGAATCTATACTTAACCACTGTCCTGTGCTGCCCCTTATCCTCAGATGCAACTTGTCTTTTTCCTATAGATCAAAAACACATCCAATAATACTTAATCTCCCTACCCTGTGATAGGTAGAGCTTCTACTCTATTTAACCTATTGAATCAGCCACTAAGGAGGGTTCAAATATAGAATGTGAGTTCTCAGAGGGCAGAGGATTATCTAGTTTACTGCATTCCTATCACCCAGAACAGTGCCCGATAGATGGAAGGTGCTCAGCAAAAGTATTTTGAATGAATAAACCATCAGGTGAATAGATGAATGAATGGATAAATGTACGAATTAGATGTGTATGTAAATAAAGTTTTATTGGAACACAGGCACACCCATCATTTACATAATGTTTACAGTTCCTTTCCCCAGAGTTGAGTATTTATTACAGAGGTCTTATGGTCCACAAAGCCTAAAATATTTACTGTATGGTCCTTTACAGAAAAAGACATTTTCTTCCTCTTGTTGTCATCATCAAGCCAAAGCTTGAGAGGAACCCCTATCACTACTTGTTGCATGAAAAATAAATTATTAAGAATAGCCTGTGTAGGGCTCCCTACTCCTCCTGTGCAAGAGACAGCCTTATCTTCCTCACAGTGCCAGCCAAGATGCTGAGACACAATGGTGAAGGTCAGAGTGAATGGATTTGGCCATATTGGGCACCTGGTCACCTGCGGTGCTTTTAACTCTGGCAAAGTGGACATTGTCACCATTAATGACCCTTTCATTGACCTCAACTACATGGTCTGCATGTTCCAATATGATCTACCCATGGCAAGTTCGAAGGCACAACGAAAGCTTAAAATGAGAAACTTGTCATCAATGAAAAGCCCACCACCATCTTCCAGGAGCGAGATCCCACCGACATCAAATGGGGCAATGCTGGTGCTGAAAATGTGGGGTCCACTGGTGTCTTCACCACTTTAGAGAGGGCTGGTGCTCACTTGAGGGGGCAGAGACAAGAGGGTTATCATTTCTGCCCCTTCTGCAGATGCCCCCTGTTATGATGGGTGTGAACCATGAGAAGTATGACAACTCCCTCAAGATTGTCAGTGATGCCTCCCGAACCACCAACTGCTTAGCCGCCTGGCCAAGATCATCCATGACAACTTTGGCATCGTGGAGGGACTCATGACCACAGTCCATGCCATCACTGCCACCAGAAGACCGTGGATAGCCCCTCTGGGAAGGCTTGGCGTGCTAGCTAAGGGGCTGCCCATAATACCATCCCTGCCTCTACCACCACTGCCAAGGCTAAGGGCAAGGTCATCCCTGAGCCGAATGGGAAGCTTACTGGTATGGCCTTCCATGTCCTTCCTTACCCCCAATGTGTCAGCTATGGATCTGATCTGCCACCTGGAGAAAGCTGCCAAATGCAATGACTGCGAGAAAGTGGTGAAGCAGGCTCCGAGGGCCCCCTCAAGGGCATTCTGGAGTATACTGAGAACAAGGTTATTTCCTGAGACTTAAACAGTGATACACATTCTTTCACTTTCAATGCTGGGGCTGGCATGGCCTTCAGTGACCACTTTGTCAAGCTCATTACCTGGTATGACAATGAATTTGGCTATAGCAATGGAGTGGTGAACCTTATGGTCTACAGAGCCTCCAAGTAGTAAGAGCTCCCTAGACTACCAGCTCCAGTGAGAGGAACAGAGAGCCTCAGCTACTGGGGAGTCCTTGCCCCAAATTGATCCCCTAACACAAAGAATCTCTTGATCTCCAGTTTCTATCTCAGACCCCCTGAAGAAGGAGAGGAGCTTAAAGAGCCCTACCTTGTCATGCACCATCAATAAAGTTTGCTGTACCCAGCCAGAATAAAATAAAATAAAATAAAATAAATAATGAAATGAAATGAAATATAAAATAAATAAATAAATAAAATATAAAATAAATAAAATAAAATAATAAAGTTAAAATAAAATAAAATAAAATAAAATAAAATAAAATAAAATAAAATAAAATAAAATACGGCCTGTGCAGGAAAAATAGCAAGGATGCTCTTTGTGCTTCAAGAATGCCCTCATGGGGCAAGGGGAGGCAGTGTTAGCAGATGGCTGTCACCATTGCACGAGTGGTTAGAAGGCAGGCTTTGGAGCCCGGATTGACTTGGGTTTGACTTTATGCCCTTCCATTTAATAGCTGTATGACTTCAGGAAGGTTCCATGCTCTCTTTGAACCTCAGCTTGCTTCTCCATAAAACTGTGAATGATAAAATCAACCTTGAGGGTGATTCAAGGCTCAAGCAAGATGATACACAGAAACTATCTAGGAATTAGGAGCCCTGATAAACGGTCATTCTTTTTCATTGTGGACACCAGCTGTGTTCCATGGTTGGTCTTCAGTTATAACCAGTCAGTTTAAAATGAGCTTTTGTGCCCAGGTAGCCCTTTACCACTGCCTCCACTCCCTTCCTGAAGTTACCACTAGCTCTCATTCAGGCCCACCCTCCCTGACTTCTGCTCCCATGAATCCACACCGATCTGCCCCTACAGGGGGTCCTGTGAACTCTTCGGCTTTGGTCACTTGATGGACAACAGCTCTGGGCTGAGTGGGTTTGCACCCACCAGTCTCTCCAGGGTGGCATCCTCATTCACAGCTTTCCCCACCTAGTGTTCCAGAGCTTAAAATTCCTGCCATCAGAAAAGCATTCTTACCCTCAGGATATTCCTCTGTTAAAATGTAGGTAATTCCTGAGAGGAGATCACCTGTGTCCAGGTTCTTATCTTGAGTCACAGCCTCCGTGAGTCTTAACCCCCTAATGGTCGACTAATTCCAGGATGTTGTAGTACCAAATGAGATCGCATACCTGAAAATGATTTCGGCATCGGGAAGAGAAATATGTACGTAAAGGATTATTCTTAGTCACAGTTAAAAGGTATTCGCAGTTATCGCCTCCATTTTATTGAAAATGGCTTTTGAAATAGGTCCCAAGGAGTCACTCTCTAACGGTAGAATTCTAGACGACAAAATAAGTTAAAAAATACCTATGGGGCCAGGGTCAGGTACTCTCCCTCTCAAAGCCCACTGCTCAAGTGGCCATCAACTCAGCCAAATTTTAGGCCGGCTCTGACCGCTGGAGTCTTGGAGAGAAGAAAGGGCAGCTGGTGTGACTGAGGTGTTAATGCTGAGGCTTAGAGTCAGGAAGAACCTTAGAACCCTCTGGTATGAGGAAATTGAGGCCCAGAGAGAGGAAGTCCCTCGCTCATCCAAGGTGCTGGAGCCTAAGTAAAAAAGTAAGCAGAGACTAAAGTAACTTGGTGGGAATGGGGGCTAGGAGGGGTCAGAGACGGGACAGAATCAAAACTGTGTTCAGGGCACTGTTCTCTTGGCAGTGCTAGCCCCTTTCAGGGCTTTCCTTGTGCACAGCCAGCACAGACACACAGACGAGTCTACTCATCCCCTCACCCAGGCTGCCCCTCCCACATCAAGTGCAACCTGTTCTTGCCTGGGGCTACCCAAGAGGAGGTCTCTCATTCCCAGCCCTTGGCCCAGAGAGAGAAAGTCCGAAACAATGCCTCTAAACTGAATACATTTTTGTCTTTCTTCAAGGAACAATGGCCATGGACTGCAGTAGAACTAGAACATGAACTTCAGGTGCCTGGGAGTGTGTAGGTATGGGGGTGGGGAGAGGGTTGAGAGACAGAGGTCTCGAAAGAGCCTCTCCCCTCCACCTCCTCCCATGGCCCACCTGCACCCCCCATCCCCCTGAGGCATTTCTGGTGGCAGTTGACTTCCATTTGAACACCACTTGACTCTCAACCTTCATGTTCTCATGGGGCTCTGAGGGGCTACACAGGCCGCTCTCCCACCCACATCAGCGGTGCCCTGGACACTCGCCATGCACAAAGAAGACCAGGAACCACGACCAAGGAACAGCTTAAAATGGCCCAATCAACACCCCAAAGGGGACATCCCTCCCCTTCCCTAAGAAGACCTGGAATCCCCTGCTGGGGACTGGCAGGGTCATGTGGGTAACCTGGAGGCCAGGGGCTGACCCCCAAATCCCTCACTGTGGGAACCCCCAGCATGGGCTCTTTTTAGGAGTAGCAGAGACAATGAGCCCCACCGAGAGCAGGAGATGACGCATTTTTCTGTGGCCACAAGCCACTTTTGACGGGTCCGCCCCATTGGGGAGCAACTGAAACCTCATCCCACCCAGCACGGCTTTTGTCTGTACCACATATTTGTCCTATTTGGAAGATTTTTGTGGGTTTTCCCGTCTTTCTCTAGCGCTCACTGCCCTGAGGGGGACAGAGGCCATGGTGGGGCTGAGGGAAGGGGGTGAGAGGCATTCTTGGGGCATTATGCTTGGTGGTCTGTGGCACAATTGGAAGTGGGGAGAAATCTGCCCCCCCCAACACCACCCTCTGTGCCCCAAATGGGTACCCTGGACTCAGGCCACATGCCTCTTCTCTGTTAGGGCTTATGCCTCTCTAAGTCCTTCTCCCTCCTGTTTCCTCTCTATCTTCTCTTAGCTTCCTCGGCAACCTCTCTGGCACCCTTTTTTATTCCTTCATATTCCCTTCCTCCAGCCAGGTTAGCGCCTTGTAATTTCCTACCTCCTGGCCATAACCCATAACTTTTCTCCCCCTTGGAGCACCCTTCCCTTTCTTTCTACCTGTCTGAATTGTAGAGTACCTCTCAGGGCCTATTGTCACCTCACTTCCTCCTTGGTTTTCCATAGACTACTCTACCCTTTGGCAGGAGCTCCTATTTCTAAACTTCCAAAGTGTGTGTTTTCTATCCCTTTGGTGATTCCAAACACACCCTGCCTCTATATCATCTTCCCAGCAACATGGAGGACAGAGGCCATGACTTTTGTTCTTTGATTCCTCTTTGTACAAAGCAATTGTTCAATTACTATTTGTTTGTTTGGGGCTTCTCAAGGGCTGGCCACAGACCAAATGAGAGAATCTCAGCGATGAGAGAGACCTAATCCTCTTAAAGCTTGAATTTCTGCAACAAAGTGTCTGGCTTCAACTTATATGCTTCTAGTGATGGAGAGCTCACTACTTCCTGGGGCAACCCATTTCTTCTCCTAATAGTTCCGATCACAAGAATTCTCATTTTGTGCTAATACCTGTCACCTTCTGGATCTCCCCACCCCACTCCCAGCTGGACCACATACAACTATTCCAGTCCTCTTAGCTCACAGCCACCCTGCAGGTATTTGAAGGCAGCAACCTTCACAGTCTTTTCTCTTTCAGTCTTAACCTCTAGTGCCCTAATGCTCCGATGACCATGGACTTGGGGTGCTGCCCCCACCCTCATAATGAGTCTCTCCCTAAACCCCTGCCGAAATCATTCTCCTGACAAAAATTTCCCTCCTTCTGCATCAAAATGGATGTCCTAAACTTTCAGATAGGACTTGCCTCCATGTGGTAATTTGAGATGTCCTAAAGAAAAGCATTCACCCTCTCACCGGATTAAAAAAAAAAATTAGAGGACACTGTGCAGCTTCTTTGTCTATTTCCCCATTTGTTTTTGGAGCAGCCCTGAGGTGGTAGCTGGCAAATGTGACAACTGATTCTACAGTTAGTGGAAGATGAGCTTTCTACACACCTCAAAGGTTGTAGGTATGCCAGAGGGAATACCAAATGTTTTAAACCAAAGGGGTGACTCATGGTGCCATTTCAGGCCAGTGAGATATTCTGGGACAAGTAAGTCTTGTGATGCCTGGCCTGCCTCTCCCCTGATCCTCTGTGGGTGATGGAGAGCCTCCAGCTCCAAGTATATTTGCATTAGGACCAGGCACTTCCCACGCCCCCATATCCTGTGCCAATTATTGAAACTTATGCTTTGCTGCCTTGTATAGCCCACCATCTTTCTTAGGTATCTGTGTCTTGTAGCAAATAAAGGACTCCTTTAAGAAAATGACAGGGACCTTATCAATGGTCAGTATCTTGATTGTGGTGGTCCTTAAACAAATGTATGCATTTATTGAAACTCATCAAATTATACACTTAACAATGGTTGCATTTTATTGTATATGAATTATATTTTGATAAAGGTAATTAAAAAAAGGTTTTCATATTTCTTATAGAGTCTAAAGTCACATCTTGCTTATGGATACATGTGTTTGTGGACTAACTTATTGAGTTAAGCTGTACCTAGCTAGAGCTATAGCCAGGAGCCATCTTAGCTCATATACCAACCACCAACTTGACATGGCTCCTCAAACAATGTGGCTGAAATGAAACCGCGTTCTCTAATCTTGCCTCCAACCTGGTCCTCAGGAGATGCACTTGATTCCTCACTCAGCATGTCTTGCAGGGTTGCTTTAATATGACCACTACTATTGCTAGCACTGCTATGATTACAGGTCCCTCAAACGCAAGCTCTCTTGCTAATCGCTCACCTTGAGAGTTGAAGGCTCCTCCCTGAGTCTCTATTACCCAAGGTTGATTCACCATACCATAGCTTAGTCCCATTTGCTTCCCAGCCCCCTGTTCCAGAGGCTGCATGGCACTGGTCCCACCTTATGGGCTCCTGCCCCTGGGGCAAGGTACAATCTTGCCTGAGTTATGACTCAGGGTTTCTGCACCTCTTGGAGGCTGGGCCCTGTCCTTCTGTCCAAGCACTTGGTTTATTTGTCTTACCCTGAGCTCATGAATGAGTCTTTTAAAAAAAGAAGATAGTGGCTGCCCATGAGTAGTAGGATGGGGTGATTTTTATTTGCCTCTTTATGTTTTCCAGTCTATTGTAATAATTTTTAAATGAAGGTATCTATCTTGCCTATCAGACTGCAAGCTCACTGAGGGCAGGGACCAAGTCCTACCCCTCTTCATTATCCTCAGCTCCTAGCTCTGTGCCTGGCACATAGTTGGTGTTTGATAACCTTTTATGGACTGATCAATGAGATAAGTTTCATAAAAACCATGTGGGAGATGTTCTTCACTGCCCAGATGGTACCAGGTATTGATGAGGATACTGGAGGCTTATATTTGACTGATAGAATGTGACTTGGTCCAACCATTTTGGAGAGCTAGTTGGCAATTTCTTGTCAAGTGGAAGATGCCCTCCTGTTTTCATTCTGTAGGAAACATCTCTTGCACATGCACAGAAAGTTCATGGCAGCGATATATGTAATTACAAAAAGCTAGAAGTGTCCATCTGCAATGGACATTGTGGTAGTCACACAGTGGACTATATACAGCACAGCTTTACTCATCAACGCAGATGGCTCTCAGAAACATAAAGTAAATCAAAAAAGAAAGTTGCAGATGGATATATACAATATGATACCACTTATATGGTGTTTAAATAAATGCAAATTAATACTATATATTGTTAATTATATATATTAGACCTCAGGACAGGCTGAGTGGAGATTTGGGGCCCAGTTCACCTCTCTGCAAAGGATATATACAATTGATATAGTGCTTATTTAAATATGTAGTAAAATATAAAGAACGATAAACATCAGAGTCTGGAGAATGATCACCTCAGCAAGGTGGGGCAGGGGACAGGAGCAGAGATGTACTTGAGTCAGGTACACAGAGGGTTTCCCCAGCATTAGCAGAGTGATGTTTATTTACCAGGTTGAGTGGTTGTGGGTACATGACGTTTGTGATATAATTCTTTATTGCTTTTATCTTTACTGTTGTTCACTAGACATTTGCGGCTCCTTCCCCTTCTAAGCACTTAGTAGGATTGCACTTCCTGGTTCCCTATGATTGGAAGGGGCCCTGTGACTAGTTCAGGCCAAATGAATCATGAGCTAAAACATTTAATTGCCTTTTTGAGACCCTCTGGATTTCTCTTTTGCTTCTGACAATGTTTGAGATGGTGGCTGTTTCATCAGGGTCCCTGAGTGATTTCAGAACCTCTTGCTCATTCTTGAAGGATGAGCAGAAGCAGGAAGCAGCAAGTAGCAGAAGCAGAAATGTGTTAAGGAGCTGTTTGTTACTGCAGCATAATATAGACTATTCTGACTATATATATCTTTTAATGTGTCTAGAATATTTGAATTAAAAAATAAGATGAGGGAAAATATCCATGCCTTTCAGGCCAGTGCCAAGATTTGACAAGAGAAGAAGGCATAGGAGAGAAGAGCCTGCAGGGCTTTGTATCCACTGCTTTTTCCTAGCTCCCTTTTGCAACTTGAGTGGTGGCAATGGACAAACTCAGCATTAATTTGGGAAGGAGTGCTGGAATACCCCTAGTATTTCATTACACCTTCCTTAGAAACTCATTTAGCACCACTGTGCTTTCCCTTGGCTAGGCCTCAGCTTCAGGAAATAAGCCCAGCCATCACTGGGCATTAGATACCTGTGGGGCAGACTTGGCTTGGCACATTCTCCAGGCTTCCGAGTTCCCCTCCTCCCCTAAACTGCAGGAACATCAGCCAGAGCAGATACAGGAGATTAGAGCAGACAGGATGTGAGGAAGTTCTTGTCTTAGGTGCCTGGCAAAAGCATGAGCCTGGGCTCCCAGAAGTTTGGGGCTTAAGGCTCCTTCACATAGTCTGGAGCCCACTGACACTTCAAACATGAGCCTCCTGTCTTCTTGCCTCCGGAGAAAGTGTTCCTGGATTACCTTGACTAGAGGGGAGGAGAGAAGGAGTTACAGGTAATACCTGGATTTCTATGGTGCTTTTCTTCCTAAAGCTTCAAAAGGCCTCCCCTTTTCTGATTTCCTGTGGTCTCCCCCAGAAACAGGGCAAGGAGAGAAAGATTCTTTCATTTCCCAGTCCAGGTGTGGAAATGGGGGCCCAAAGAGGATAAGCAAATGGCCTGAGATCACAGAGCAGGACAAGGATATGATTCTGATGGGCAAGGATCTCTGTCTCTGGACCCCATCTCCCAGCCCTGGCCCCAGCCCCACCCTGCTGGGCTGGCTGGCTTCCTCGTGAGGGCAGCAGACTCTGTGTGGGCAGCAGAGTCGGTGCTCTTGGATCCCCTTTCTGAGGGGTGAACTGGGTCCTGAGTCTCCACTCAGCCTGTCCTGGGGCCTGAGAAGATAGGAGGAGAAGGATCCTGGAGAGGCTAAGGTCAGCTCTCCTCTCACAGAGCAGTGACGACAGGCTGGCTGAGAGCCCCATGGTCCCGCCACTGGGAGGTCAGGCCAGGGAAGCTGCCAAAACACCGGGGCTGAAGACCATCCAGATAACGCAATTGGGGCAGCTTTTGTGGGTGGAAATGACATTTCTCGGCTTTAAATAGCTCCGTCTCTGGAGCCCAGGAGCCTCAGCAGGGCTATTAATTCCTGGACTCCCGGAGCTGCCCAGCCCCGTCATTCTGTTTGCACAAGTTGTGTAAGATCTCAGGCATTTTTCCTGCCACCCGTCTCCCTCACCTCCCTTCAGTTTTCCTGTACGATTTCAACAAGGGGTTAGTTTATTTCTAGTAGTAGGCCTGGGTTTCAAGCTGACCACATATATATTTTGTCGTTCTTACAAGTGACACGGTTCAAGTCAACAGCAAACCTTTGAGGGTTTTCTTTGTAATCGGGTGTCTCCATAATAAAAGGTAATGTGTATGAGCATGAATGGCAAAAATAGAGGTCATACCAATGCATCCACATGTGTATATCAAGTTAATCATCAATCAATCAATTAATTGCTTGATCAATTAATTAATCCCCGACATACCTTTTGAGCACTTACTATATGTCAGGCACTGGCTTACTCTGAGTACACAGAGTAAACAGGAGTCCTAACAGATAAAAGATCTGTTATCACCTCCATGTCTGCCCCTAGTGGTGTCTCCGGGCCCACCTGGGCATCCCAGCCACTAGTTCCACATGTCTCTGAATCCTGCTCATCATCACCAAGCCCGCTGCTTGTACCATACTGAGAATGATCAAGAGGAAAAGGCAGGTAGGTATAGGAGGTTCTCAATGCAGAAAATTGAAAGGTCATGGTGGCTGCCTGACTGGAAAAATACCCGTCAATGTTAATTCCAAGGTATTCAGCCTGAGAACGGGGAGCATTGGAGACTGGCAAACAGATGCATGGATTTGGGAGGGGCCACTTGCCTCAGTTAGAAACTGTGTTTGACTTCTGATAAAAATCCAAGCACAGTGGCTTAAACACATTCACATCAAAGTCCACAGCCCCAGGGCTGGTGCAGCAGCTCCACAGTCATGAGGATCCTTCTATCTTTCTGCTCTGTCATCCTCAAATTCTCCTCATGGCCCAAAATAGATACCAGGGTTCCATTCATTACACCTGGATTCCAGAAAGAGAGAAGAAAGAACAAAGAACAAAAAGGGTATATGTCCCAACCCTTTTAAGGAAGCTACCTAGAAATCATCTGTCACCCTCTGCTTGCCTCTCATTAATCAAACTTAATCACACGACTACACCATGCTTCCAGGGAGACCTGGAAATGTAGTTTCTTAAGCAGGGCGTGTTGCCCAGAGCTCTGTTACTAGTGAAGAAGAAAAGGACTTACATTGAGAAGCAACCAGCAGGTTTTGCTATAGCACTCAATAAATATGTGTTAACTTGAACTGAGTCAGGAGGAAAGATAAGAAATTGTGTTTGGGGCACGCAGAGTTTGCAGTGAGAATAAAACATCCTATTCAAAACAGAGTGGAACATGCGTGAAAGGAGACTGAATACATAGATTCTCAAATCGACCATGTAGAGGTAAGAAAACCACGGCTCTTGTGACAGCCTATGGCTGAGCCTGGGTCAAATCTACAGAATGGAAGGGGAGAGAGGGAAGAGAAGCTCGCAAAAAAAAAAAAAAAAAAAATTACAGATCATCGCTTGTTTTTTTCATTATTACTCTATCACTTCATCTGGGCTTACCATCTTCCCATCAGGCTGTAGGATCTTTGAAGGCACACAGTGTAGCTCCTACCTGTGGGCAGCTTCTGAGGGCACCTATTAAGTACAGAATGTCCTGTTCTCTCCTGAGCCCAGGAGGAGCGTTTCAAGGACTTCCACAGGGAAGACACCACCACCCCACTTCTCCACCATTTGCTCCTCTTCACCCAGATGGCCCCTGCTCAGACCTGGCTGATATTTAGACCTTGCTTGGGGAATTCTGGGAACTGAAAAGTGGGGCCCACCCTGTGGAGAGGAAGCAGGAACACGGGAGGGACTCTCCCGCTTGCTATGTAAACCCTCAAGAAGTCTTTCCCAGAGGATTTATATCAGTGGTTTTCAACCATGGGCAATGCTGCCCCTCAGGAAACATTTGGCCAGGTCCGAGAACATTTTTGATTGTTATGACTGCAGGAGTGGGATGTGCTATTGACATTTAGTGGGTAGAGGCCAGAGATGCTGCTAAACATTCTACAAAGCACAGGACAGCCCCCCACAACAAAGAATTAACCAGCCCCAAATGTGAATAGTGCCAAGGTCTGAAACCCTAATTTCCAGTGGGCCCACAGGAAACTTAAATAATCTGTTTTACCCAGATTCATGCAATGTTGATTGACATTTAGGCTAACCCTAGGCCTCTAAAAGGCGTATTTAGACATCAGAGGAAAGCCTAAACCATGCTTATCATAATCAACATATTTATTAACCGTCTACAATGTCCAGTTTCTTTACATAAATTACTGATAAGCTTTTCAACAACCAGAAGTAGGTGGCAAAATTATTATTGTCCCTGTTTCATAGATGAGCAAACTGAGCCTCAGAGAGGTTAGGCGGCTTACCCAATAGCACATAGCTACTAAGTGACCCCAAAACACACTCACTTTGCATTCCTAACATGCCTCTCCTATTTGTTACAGTCCTATTACTACATGTAACTGCTTATAGTCTCACGTTTTGAAAACTCATAATTGGGTGTGACAAGTGAGGGAACTCTACTGACAAGACCATCCCATTAACCTTAGCACCTCCTTCTGCAGCTGCCCTGGGTGAATGGGAATTTCTATGCTTAAAATATTATAATGATGTACCAGGAGGATGCAGTTCCTGAAAATGCAAAGCCAAGTGGCTGCCAAACTGATGAAAATATGCTCAAATTCATGAAGGGGATGGGAAAGTACAAATTAAAATGACTGGCATGATACCTCAGGGTAGTGGTTCCAGCGGGCTGATGGAAATCACCAAGCACACTGATCCTCCATCTACCGCTGCTGGACGTGAGGGAAGGCCATCTCTACTCATTGCTGGCAGACATGTGAGAAGTTAGACCTTTTGCAAAAGCAACCTGCAATATCTTCTAAAATTAAACCCATGGACACTTCAATGCAATAATCTCACTTCTGGGCACATATGGATATGCAACAAGGGTTTTATCACACCATGGCTCACAGTAGCAAACAAACAAACAAACAAACAAACAAAACAACAACAAAGAAAGAGAAATACAGTGATGACTGTCAGAGGGAGTAGTTTAATAAATTAATATAGGTGAATTTTAGCATATGTAAATAATAATTTTTAAAAGACCACCAATCATAAGAGTTCCTATGATATAGAATATGTCTAAGATGGGGTAAAAGAGGTCAAATATACAGCGACAGAAATCTATGGGCAGTGAATAGACAATGCAAAATATATATATATATATATGCCTTACTGTTGAATTGTACACTTGAAACTTACTGGATTTTGTTAACCAGTGTTACCATTAAAAAAAATACGTCTAACAAGATTCACTTATATGCATTTGTGTATATGTAAATGCAGAGAGAGACATTTTCATACGCTCATATTAACCTGCAGAAAAATATAGAAGGGTTCATTTTAGGTTCTTAATATAGATTTTCTGAGGGTGGAAATGATGCTGAGGTGGAGACCAAGGAAGAGTAAAAAAAAAAGGAAAATGAAAAAAGAATGGACTTTAACATTATGTGTGATATGACCAATGTCTGCACTTTACGCAACATTTAAAATGTGTAAGCATATGTTTAAATTAGCATTTTAAAAATTTAATTCTCAAATGGACCGAGCTCAGTGGAAACAGCCGTCTCCTGCCGCCCGCTCTCAGCTCCTGGTCCCCGGGGGCCGCGGGCCGGTGGCTGCGAGCTCCTGGGTGGGGAGTCGCGGGCAAGCCCGGCTGGTCCCGGCGCCTGCGGGCATGTTGCAGCTGCACCTCGTCGGGGCGCGAATCCCTCATCTCGAGCGAAGCAGACGCCTCCGCCCGGGAGACCGCGCGGGAATTTTCCAGTGAGGGTGGAGGCTCCTGAAAAGGCGCATTGTCGGCCTGGGGAGGCCATTACAGCACGGGGATTGGGGGGACAGCGAGGCCTGTGGGGGTGTAGGGGACCCCGGCTATGCACCCCAGGGCGCGCCTTTGGATCCTCTGGCCAGCGTCAGCTGGAGTCTCCTGAAGCTCAGCTAGATGCCCCAAAGCCCCCCATTCTGCCCAGAGGCGAGCATTACCTGTAAAGGGGGCTGAAGCTCACGCCCAGCGCCACAGGATTCTTACACAGGTCTGCCTTATTTTAGGACCCAAGAGTGGCTCAGGCAAGCCCTGGGAATTGTCTGTGTTTGTGTCTCTCCCTCCCTGAGGCCTAGCACACGGGAGGCACTCAAGCAACAATTGCATGGTGCAAAGGGCCTTCAGCAGGTGATGTCTGCGGATGTCCCCTCTGGTGTCCCCAACCTCCCTTCAGAGCCCTAGGCAGCAGTCCTGTACCATCAGAATCCCACCTGGTGGGCTCCATCTTTGTTTCTCTGCTCCTGTTTCTCTCTCTCCCCAGACAGGGCTGCCCTGAGGACAGGCACTGTATCTAGACATGTTTGATCTTCCCAGAACAAAACTACACGCAGCCCAACACACAGTTGATATTTTTCACCAAAATTTACCGTGGCAAGGCAGAGAATGAGGACACTTTGAGTCACGCGGTTTGCTCCATGTCCCTTGAATACAAATCTAATTAGATTTTAGGTATAATGTTTGTACCAAGAGAGGAATTTAGAAATGTAGCCTGAGCCCTGGGCCACTCAGGAGGCTTGGTGGCAGGAGAGCAGAGGAATGACAAAACTTGTAGCAATTTTTTTTTTTTTAAAGCTAGAGCAAAGTTTAAAGGCAGAGTATAGGGGGCCAAGAAGCTTCTCTTGTTCCTTTGCCCTGGGCTGTTTGCCAAGAGAGAGGAAATGCTTCCCAAAAGTATGTGTTGGGGTTTAGTGGCTCCAAGGGAAAGATTTTCTACCTAGACCTAAAGCAAGCACTAGGCTGCAAACTAAAATCTTCCAACTTCCTCTGTGACTGGAGAGATACAAGAGAGGAATGAGGGTGGAGGGAGGTTAAGGTGGGATGGAAAGAACACTGGACTTCAGGTCAAAGGCCTGGATTTGAGTCATGGTCTGAGTCACTTAGATCAGCCCCTTGATCCTAGGAAAGGTCTTTTGCTTATCTGAACCTCATCTGTAACCTGGGGATAATAATTCCATTTTATTCACATGATAGTCTACTAATGGATGAGTATCTATCTAAGTTTCCCACACATAGCATGTCCTCAGTAAAGTGCTGTGTGTCAGATACTTGGGTGCGAATGTTCATTGCAGTATTATTCACAACAGCCAAAAGGTGGTAGCAACCCAAGTGTTCATAGACAGATGAAAGGATAAACAAAATGTGGTATATAACACAACAGGATATTATTTGGTCATCAAAAGAATGAAGTTCTGATCATGGATGAACCTTGAAAACATTATGCAAATAAAAGAAGCCAATTACAAAAGGACAAATTTTGTGTGATTCCAGTTACATGAGGTACCTAGAAAAGGCAAACTCAAGGAGATAGAAAATAGAATAGAGTTACTAGGGGCTGAGGGGAAGGGAAATGGAGAGTTTCTGCTTAATGGGTGCAGGTTTTCTGTTTGGGATGACAAAAAAATTTTGGAAATAGTAGTGATGGTTGTACAACAGTGTGACTAATGCCACTGAATCATACACTTAAAAATGGTTAAAATGGCAAACTTTATATTATACATATCACACACACATGTGCGAACGTGCGCGCGGCTGTGGGACCTGATTGTGAAAAGAAAGTTCTATTTTTAGGCAGCACTTTTGTGATAGCTCCCAACTAGAAATAGCCCATCTACAGTAGAATGGATGATGTGTTGTCTATTCATACAATGGAATGCTATGCAGTCGTAAGAATAAATGACACTATGTTCTGGGTGAATCTCAAAATGTGATGTTGAGTGAAAGAAGCCAGACACAAAAGAGGACATCCTGTATGATTCCATTTATACTAAGTTCAAAGATAAGCAAAACAAATCTATGGTGCTAGAGTTTGGGATATTGCTACCCTTGGGGAGTAATTATTAGAAGGGGTCATGAGGAGTTTTCTGGGGACTGGCAATGTTTATTTGCTGATTTAGATGCCATTATTTGGATTACACTGTGGGAAAATCCTCCGAGCTATTTTACACTTATCATGTGTGTTCTTTTATGCATACGGTATATGTTTACTTAAACAAAAAATATTTTTAAGTCCTGGTTTGAATCTTGAGTGAAGGGAATGATGAACTAGAAGTAAAGCTACAGAAGCCTGATTTACACACTTAATCTGTGCCAAGCCAGAGAGACTACGAAACCAGATTTATAATTCTCTACACTGCTTATGATTTGTACTGCCCCCATTTCCTAGACCTCCTTAAGCTGTAATCAATAATTTTTTAATTCTTTCCACAGCTCACACTGTCAGGGACCAGGAGGGGAATGGGGTACACCTCAGCACCAAGAAAAGGCCCTGATCCTCAAGCTCACGGCCTCCGGAGCTCAGTCCACTGTTGTTGCGGACTTGTAGGAACACAGTAGGCATTCAGCAAATACATGTGGGTGAACTGTGTCATCAAAATTCTCCAAATGCACCTTTGAGATTCCACTAGCCCTAGTCACAGAAGGGGTGTTTATAGCCCCTTGGGGAGCTGCTTGCAAGGATACAGGGCCTGGGGTCCTAGACGAGAAGTTGCCCCTACCCCTGACATTGGGAGTCCACTTCCTGGCTGCCCTACTGGATGCTGGGGGGAGAGCTGATCCAAAACATTTGACTTGGCCTTGGTTGACCCAAGGTGACTCCTGACACCAAACAACCCTGCAGTTGGGGTTGGGGGGTAGGGAATAATTTATATTTTTGCTTGGTGACGAATTGCTAAATAATAGATCTGGGCAGGGTTTTGGTTTCTCCCCCACTGGCTTGACCAATGTGTTGGCCTATTGACTCAATCGGCAAGTTATTTTGGCCCTGTGGGGACCCAGAACTTGGTTTCTGCTCCCAGAGGCCTCCCCTCACTCCTGGGTGTTTGAGCCACCCCCAGGTGTCCTGTTTGTTTGCCTGCCTGTCTGGGGCCCTGAGGGCTGAAGAAGGCAGCATGGGCCTTTGCCAGACTCAGGAATTTTATGTGACCTGGGGTACGTGGCCCTGGGAGAACAGACTCCTGCTTGCAGGCGTGTTCCTCATGCATAGCTCCAGTAGCAGCAGCATCTCCACCCTCTTTCTACTTGTCCCAGCAAATGCTGTCTTCCCTCTCCCGTCAGGCTCCTCTGCCTTTCTCCCTATAGCAAACAACCAGCCACTCTGAATGACAGGAGCAGCAGCAACAATATAATTAATTTCTTACAGGGGAATGTGCTTTATGGTATGTGAAGCCCTTTCATAGCATCATGTCACTTGACCCTCCCACAGCCCTCTGCTTAGGGCTGAGACACAGGGAGGTTCTGGGATTTACCCAAGGTCATAGACTCATAAAGGTCAAAACATATCTGGATTTTTGGTCCTATATTCTTTTCTTTGACCTTGACCCAGGATGCCCTCTTGCCTTTGGAGACTGGAGCAGAGGCTCGTAATTGCCACCCGAAATCCATTCCCCTTTCTTCCTTAGCAACAGAACCTCAATTTTATTTAAGGCAGTATTGTGCCTAGGCAAAAGAAAAAATTCCAGCCTCATTTACAGCCAGCAATTTATAAGCAGAAACTTCAGAAAAACTTAAAAGGGGAGAGTCGGGGCATGGACCTTTTTTACCTTTACGCACTGCCTGGAGTTCAGATGTAATGGCTGAGCTCAGCAGCCATTTTGGACAATGAGGTGACCTTAAAGAAAAAGTCATGCACTAGAATAGTAGAGGGGAAATATAGAAAGGGCCTGAGTCTCAGATGACCAGAGAACCACCCTATCAGCCTACATTTCCTACCTCCAGATCTCTTTTACATGAGAGAGAAATAAACTTTTATCTTATTTAAGCCACTGCTGTATGGTTTCTGTTTGCAGCCAAGTTGAATCCCTCCTGATTCAGAGACCCCATTTCTGATAATACACAGTCTATCCTGCTCACTCACCTGGAATATGGGGGCTCTCTCCCCATAGTTCTCAGCTCTCGGTTTGTACCTGCGGGGCCTGGTTCATGACAGCTATCCTTCTGGGTCCCTTGAACCTTCTGAGAGTTCTAGAAAATGACCATGTGACAGTTTCTTCTGTTAGTTCCTATAGCCAAGTAAAACTACTGAGGGGGAGAACACCTGAAAATTCCAGCACTCAGCAGTTGGCATAGATTAGATCCTTTGGAGGGCGAGTTTACAAAGACATACACTTCCTCATTCAGTCCCCAGGCTTCCTGAGAGTGAGACAGAGATTTCATCATTGGGGGCCTACTCCTCATCTGAGTCCCTGCCTCCAAAGGCACAGCAGAGAATGGTAAGGATTTACTGGTAAGGATTCATTTCCACGAATCCTTACCAGTAAAAATTTCGAGCACACATCCTGAGAGAGGCATGTTTGTTGATTTAGGTATTATAGACTCACTCCTATTGGTCAGATGTATGGAACTACAAGAAACTGAAAGCCCAGACAATAATGACTAACTTGAGGACCTTGGCTGGTCAGGGGAGGGTGGGCCCAGCTTGCCTCATCAGGTCACAGATGTCATTAAAGGATGGGCCCTCTCTGGCTTTCCAAAGTTCCTCTGTCCTTAGTGTGTCAACTTTTGTTCCCAAGTCTGTCTTTTCAAGGTCATGTGTTAAAATTGTATATGCCTCTCAGCAGGAAAAAGGGGGCAGGAGTAGTGCCAGACTGTCATGCTCAGGCACCTGTTCCCTTTCTAGGAAACAAAATGTCTTTTCCAGAAACCTCTGGTGAAACCTTTATGTCTCATTGGCCATCACTGGGTCACATGGCTTCACTGCTCACAAAGGAGTCTGGGAAAGTATCAGGCAACAAGGGAAAATATAGGTGACAATGGAATGGCTGTTGGGTGCACATGTAATACTGGGCTAATAATGTATTAGGCACATGATAAGACCTATATTAAAAAACAAAGATTTTTAAAAGAAGACATAAAAAATAAATACACATTCTAATGTTACTGCCAACAAGCACCCACTTTGGAAACCGCTGGCATAGCATAAAGGCCTCACTCAACTTCTGCAACCAAAAGGACCTGAGTTTAAATACTCCTCTGTTCCTTATTAACTGCAGTTTTGGTCTAGCTCCTTAATCTTGTTAAGCCTCACTTTCCTTATTTGTGAAATGGAGATAGGAGGAGAACCCATTTGGTAGGGTTTTGTCAATTTCCTAGCATGGTGCTCAGCACCTTGTAAGAAACTATAAGTATTAACTATTATATCTCCCTTCAATAATAGCTTTTCATTTATGGGGTAGTGGTGCGTCTGTGGTGGGGGGAGAGTTAAAGTATTGAAAGGACTGAAAATGATGATAATTCCCCAGAGAACATTTTAATAGTGCCCATCACTTAATTACCCAGGTGGTTTTCATTGCCACAGCAACAAAAGTCACTTTCTGAGGATTCCTACCCGGACTAACACATGGGATGTAGAGGCCTACCAATGTTTTCCCATCTTGACTCTACAGGCTGTACAGTAAATCTTGGTTCCTGCTGTTCCCTCTCTTGGCCTCGATTTTCTCAGCTGGAACATGGGAGCACTAGGCTTGAAGGCCCTAAGCCTGTTCCTTCTCCTTCAGTTTAGGGCAGCCCCATTGTCAGTTCTGACTCATGTGACATCACTCCACCTGGTTTTTTCTCACTCCTGCCTCCCTCCCCCATGCCTTCTGGACTTAATTTCTGAGGTTTGGCCCCTTGTGGCTTGCCTTCCCTTTCTCTGGCCTGTTCACCCATCAGTTCTTCCACCCTCTGATAATTCTGCCTTTTTGAAAGTTCTTTCCACCCCAGCATCTTTTGAGATTCCACCATCTCTCTAGGCAGGAGGCAGCATAAACGTCTGGTCTAGTTCAGATTTTTTTCCCTCAGATAGGTTCAGAGCACTTTCAGGGTACTTGGGCCTTGACCTAAGGGCTTTGCATGTTTGAACTTGCATAACACTAGGAGGTAGATAATGTTATTGTTATGTCAGCATTATCATCATCATCAACTCTGTTCCTTAACAGAGAGGTTAAATAACTTGCCCAAGGTCACACAGCTGGTAAGGGGCAGAGCTGCATTTCTGCCTAGGAATTCTGGCTCTGGAGCTCTAGAGTCCATGCTCTTAACCACACACTAGATAAAGTCTAATTGTTTAACTTTCTCTTCTTAGCTGTGTGACCTTGGGCAAGTTATTTAACTTAGTCATTTTAATAAATGCTGAACCATTTCCCCCTCCTAGCCAGAAAGTAGAGACTGGATGACACCATTCTTTGCAGCATTTATCCACAGACTGAGGTTTGTTTACGTGTAACACAATAAATGCTGCAACCACTGATTGCAGACATCATGACACTTCACCCTAAATATTTCGGTTTCTCCAAGAACAGGAACATATCCTTTTTAACCTCGGCACCCTCATTGACTCTGGAAATTTGACATTGACATAATACTATCATCACTTGTTCTCAAATATCCCTGTCTCAGAAATGTCCTTTGTAGCTATTTTTTTCAACACAGAGTCCAATCAAGGACCTCACGTTGTATTTAGTTATAATGTTTTAAATTATATTAAGATATAATTCACATACCATAAAATTCATCCTTTTAAAGTGTACAATTCAGTAGTGCTAAAGTATGTTCACAAAGTTTTTGCAACTATCACTATCTAATTCCAGAAATTTTTCATCAGCTCAAAAAGAAATCCTGTACCCATTAGCAATCATTCCCTAAACCACTAATCTATTTTCTGTCTCTACTGATTTGCTAGTTTTGGATATATCATATATATGAAATCTTACAATATGTGACCTTTTGTGTCACATAATGTTTTCATGCCTCATCCATGTATCCATTCATACATGGTAGCATGTATCAGGACTTCATTCTCATTTATAGCTAAATAATATTCCATTATATGAATATGCCACATTTTGTTTATTCATTCATCAGTTAATGGATACTTGGGTGCTTTCTTCTTTTGGGCTATTATAAATAATGCTTCTATAACATTGACATTTTGGGGTCCAGGCTATTATATTGCAGAATGCCCCTTCATGTGAATTGCCTGATTGTTTTTCTTGTGATGAGCTTCAGGTTCGCTGCATCAATTTTCATAGCCTAACAAATGGCTTTCTCCTTCTACTGAGCCCAGCCATGGGCCAACATCTCTGCCCAGCTCTGTTGCTGGCAGGTGGAACAGCTTGGTGGGGACAAGGCTCCTTGCCTCCCCAACAAAGCAGTGCTGTGCGCATTCCTACTGCCCACAGCCGTTGCCACTGTCCTCCTTGCCCCATGGGCACAGAACCTCAGAGCTATTTCAGACCCCTTCGTGGTAGACCTGGCCTGGGAAATTCTGAGGTCCTGGCTGCTAGACACAACTGCTTTCCTCAGCGGCATGAAGGTCATTCCCTGGGCTTGGCTCCTTCGGTCTGGTGGCTTAGCCCCTTGCTTCTGGTTCACATCGACCCCCAGCAGTCACCTCTGGCAGCCAGAGTGAGAATACGCATCACTGGGATGGGCTTCCTGTTGACAAATGCTGGCTTGTGGCATCGGGTGTGGTTAAGGCTCAAAAGAGCATCTATCTAAAAATGGGCCCTTTCTGCTCAATGGATTTGGAGCACATGTGTCTTTGAGTCATTGTTGTTTCCTTCATATGGGCAAAAACAACCTCTCTTCCCCTGCTGGTTTCCTCTGCGCAGCCCCCAGGAGTCCCACAGCTATGAAAATCTGGAGTCTTCCCTCCTGGACCTCTTCCTCAAATTAACAGCTCAGCTTTCCTGGCGAAGTCCACAGGGTAGCAGGGGTTGTGGCACCATAGCTGTTTGTTTGTTAGAGCAAAGTGAGACAAGGCTTTTGAGACACTTTCTGATGTGCTGAGTGGCTTTGAACAAGCCACTTGACCGCTCTGTGCTCCCCGTTTTCCTAGCTAGGAATTAGAGAATGAATGACATCATTCTTTGTGGCATTTATTCAGACTGAGGTTTGTTTACGTGTAACATAATAGAGCAAGTGACTCAGATGAGATGAACCTCCTTCCTTGGAGGTGCATACATTTAACAATAGGTCAGATCCCATTTGGCCAATTTGGAAGAGGTGGTTGTGGAAAGAGAATAGTTTTAGAGCCAGACATTCCCAAGGTCAAGGGGTCTCTCTGGATTTTACAACCTGTGTGGCCTCGGACAAGTTGATCTGTCTGACCCTTTGTATAATGGGGATAGTATCAGCTTTTTCAGGAGTTGACGGAGAGATTAAAGGAAATAACACCTATAAAGTGCTAAAGATAGTTTCTGGAATGCTGTGGATGCTCAATAAGCCATGGATATGGAGAGAGCGCAGTCAAACAGGGTAGCAGTAGGACAGTTTCTTAAAATAGATTCAAATCCTTACTCCTCTCTGTTGGCTAGTTTCTCATGCTGGGGTTTAAGACAGATGATTTAGTGTTGCTGGGTGAATACCTCAAAAATTTTCCTGGGGTATCTTCCCTGGAAATGAACTTTCGCAGCACTTTTTTTTTGGCTCAGCCCAGTTTTCACCTCCTTGAAAAACAGAACCAATCAGAAATGGGTTTCAAAAGGCTCCGAGTTATCTCAAGGAAAACTTTCTTGAGGGTGAAATGCTTCAGGGTAAGGTTATGAACCTCGCCTGTTCTCACCTCCCTGGTGGCATGGGTGGGCCACCCAGGGGATGAGATTTCGGGAACTGCCCAGCCACAAATCCTACCTGTCTTGTGGGCTAATTCTTGATAGTCCTCAAAGCCCATTGACTTAAAGCTTTGATCCCTGATGGAGAGAGATACCCCTGGGAAAAGATATCATTTAATCCTCTTTAATCTTATAACCCTGTGTATGTGACTATAGCAGAAATTGCTGGTTGTCCCCTGTAACATTTCTCTCTGTCATCATTTTGTAATAGAACCCTCATGTTCTGGTTGCCCTGTTAGAGCAAGGTTTCTCATCTGAGGTTCTATTAAACATTTTGGGCTGAATAATTCTGTCCTATGCATTGTAAGATATTTAGCAGTGTCCCTGCCCTCTACCTATCACCACCCTCCCAGTTGTGACCAAAATTGCCAGGTGTCCACACATTGCCAGGTGTCTCCTGGGTGTAAGAGCAAAATCTCCCTTGGTTGAGAACCCCTGAGTTAGAGACAGACTTTCTTGGCCTGCCTAGGAGCCTGATGTGGCCACGTAATGAAGTTCTGGCCAATGACACATGTTTTGGAACACGCAGAAGTGTTGATGTGAGCAACTGCCAGATTTCCTTAAAGGAAACAACGGGTCCTCTACTTCCTTTCTTTCCTTGCTACACAGCACCAGGAGCTGGGAGACGGAGGCTGCGTGTCAAGGTGGCAGAGCAACTTTGAAGAAGGATCCTGGTGCCCAGTGCTTTGGAGCCGCCATAACAACCATGCTGCATATGCACAAACTGCTGTCTCAGAGAGAAACAACCTTCTGTCTTGGAGCCCCTGCCATTTTGGCCTTTGTCACAGCAACCAAACTATATCCTAATTAACATAATGAGTTTATTATCTCCTTTCCTGACTGCGAGTCTGAAACATTGAGAACATGAATGCATAAATAAAGAAATGAATAATTAAGCTGACTTATCTAAGGAGCCCCTCCTAAGTTCAAGCCACTGTGCAAGGGGTTTTTGTGCACACAGCATTTATTTACACAATTCTCTAAGGAACTCTATAAGAAAGGGATGATTATCCCCCTGGATGAGAACCACAGATGCCCTGGAAGTCATTTTCCAGGGCAAAATGCCCCCATGGAAGCACCTGCCCTCTCTGTGAGGCCTGGATCAGGTCATTTTGCCTTTCAGGCGGACTCCCTGTCAGTGAGAAAGCAGCCTTGACTAGTTCCTCCTAGCGCTGTGAGGCCCACATTGCAACCTGCTGGAAGAGGTTGTGGCTATGAACCGGTCTTGTGCGGCTGTCCCTCCCTTCCTCAGCCAGCCCGCCAGTGGCCTTCAGGAAGGGGACCTGATTCTTCCATGTTCGCATTGTCCTCTCTGCTTCTGTTTTCCCTCATTTGCTGCCCATCGTTTTGCATGGCCCGAGGAGGGCCTGGCAAGTATGGACAAGGTCCCAGCACTAGTTCTGCCTCTCACCAGTTGTGTGACCTCAGGCCAATTGCTTCCCCTTTCTAGGCCATCTGTAAAACAAGGGAGTCAGGGAGCTATCCCTCTGAGTGCTGATGTCCTAAAGTCCAGTGATCAAAGGCCAGCAGAAGGACTGGAGGACTCAGACGGGAAAGCTCACGCCCCGCTCAGCTTCCCATGTTAATGGCTTTGCTGAAAGGAGGCTGTGAAAGCTGCTTTATTAAAACGTGTTCCAGTTCACTTAGATTACACTTCACTCTGCTGAACTTCAAAAGGGGCACAAGGGCTCCTCTGCACACAATTGCCTGCGGAACGTCAACACGGCCGGTCAGGCTTGAAGGAGTCACCTCATTGGGCAGCTGGGCGGGCTTTTATGGACCTTCAATGGGAGAAAGAAAAATGAGACAGTTGGAGCCTCACGTAGTTGAGCCTTTGTGATTTTCACATGGTTATCGTCTTCCCCTGGTCTCCAAATCTCAGATCCAAAAAGACAATCCCAATGGGCCAGAAAGATAGGCAGTTTCTGATAGGATGAAATATAATCTGAGGAGCTGTAAGCTTCATTCTCAGAAGGAGAGTACAAAAAGATTTATGAGAGCGACAGCTTTTAATTGAAACGAGTTAGCAGCTTTGAAAAAGGGAACATGGTTTTAGTGGATGATAAAAGTTAATCGTGTGATTTGGCTTCCAGAGAAACTAAAGCTTTGGTGCTGCATTTAGAGAAATATAGTATGAAGTTGAAGAAAAGCAAGAATATTAATTATTACAATTTAAAAGTGCTAACTGTATTATTCATTGGACCTAGTGTGTTATCTGGATTATCTCATCTGATCCTCACAATATCTGAAGTAAATACTACCATGATCTCCCTAAACTTCTGATGAGCAAACTGAAGTTCAGAGAGATTAAGTGACTTGCCCAAGGCCACACAGCAGGTATAACGCAGAAGAGGGCTTCAATACTGCCACTAAAACATCACCATGTGAGGAGTAATTGAAAGAGCAGTGGTTGTGAAACAGATGATACAGAGAAATTCAGATGACAGACAAACGCTGTGTCTCAGAGATAAGTGCTGGCAGTGGAAAGAAGGCAGTGGAAAGAAGGCTGAAGGTGGGCCCCCAGGGCAGCGTTCCAAGAAAAGGAGGTCTTCTTAGCCGGGTGGGCTGAAGTGGTTCTGGCTTGGAGATTAGAACTCAGGAGCTGGGCTGCTGGCCCAAATGCAAAGTCAGTTTTTGCATTTTTATCACAGGAGGTGGTAGATATGTGCTCAGCAGACAAAACAAACACACCAAGGTGGGTTGCTGGTGAAGCTGTGTGTTTTGTCTGCAGAGCCTAACGCCACCAGTGTGTTTCTTCCTGCACAGAGACACATCAGACAGGCTGGGTGGGGAGTGACTTGGTGAAAAAGAGGAGGGGAGCAGGCATGCAGCTCCCAAAGGGCTGTGGGTCCTTTGTAGCTAGGTCTTTGTTTGAGAATGAGGAGGAGCTCCCTCATGTTGGCTTTTGAACTGAGGAAAACCAACTCTGCCATTCACTGGATGAGTGATTTGGGCAATTCACTTTACCTAGGATGTCCATATAATCTATCGTCCAAATGGGGGCACTTTTGAGAGGGGAAAGCTACTATTAATTATGCTGGGACTGCAGCATAGACGGAGACTATTTGAGGCAGACTAGGACATAGGTCACTTGCTTAACCTCCCCAAGCCTATTTCCACATTGAGAAAATAGATGTGACATAAATACGTATGTGTTTCATGTGGCTGTGCTGAAGATGCAGTGAATGACATGGCGTTTAGTGGATGCTCCATAAGAGAAGGCCCCATGGTGCCCTTACCCTCTTTCCCCATTCTCTGTGTTTCTGAGCAGAGTTCCAAAATGAGGCTAACTGGGGTCCCAGGGAAGCTGTGCTAGGGCGTCCTTTGAATCCGTGTGTTCTTTCCTGGAGGGCCTGTACCCAAAGCCAGCTAGGACTTGGGCCTCCCTTTGGGATCTGTTTGCCTTTTCATAAACACAGACACAGGGTTTTTCTTGGCTAGGCCCCTCTGCTCACAGCTCAGGGAGTGTACCTTGAAGCATTCACTCCCATGTGAGTTGAATCAGGATCGACCAGGAAGTTTGTTTTCCAAGGCCTTAGTCAATATGTGGGTGTGGAAACACCAACCAATTTCAATGTAGAGTCAACTCCTTTTTAAATAGGGACTTTCATGTTAGTCAGACCTTTCAAAACATAATGTTTAAACAAAATTCAATTTCCACCTTTCCATCACCAGCAGCAGTTGCTGAAGATATTTCTGTTCCAACCAGAGGCTTCCCCAACCCATGTTTTAGCTGGTTCCTCTTACTATGTCAGAGCCTGAGCTGTGATGTCACATGCTAGGGTTGTAGAATCATTCTCTCATGGGGCTCAGTTTCCCCTTCTGGCTCCTCATGTGGGCTCAAAGGACTATTGAGCCAGAGTCTTATTTTGCTTCATTTTGATCTCTTGATTTGTCTATTGCCTGGAATAGCAGCTATACAGGCCACACCTTCTAAGATACCTCCTAGTTAAGCCAAGGCACCATCCCAGGAGTTCCCATATTTCAGCACGTGAAGTTCAGATCTCGGACCTCCTTTGAGGTATCAGGATTTGGCATGAAATGCTTTTGACAAAGTATCATGGGTCCCAAATGTGGTCAGTCTGAACAGGCCCAGACTTACACCTCAAAGAAACTTGCTCATTGGCTGGTTGCACACACACCTGGTACTCACTCCAAGCTCTAGGCCCCTGTCAGTGTCTACTCTGGTCTCTTCCCCCCGGCTCCTCCATTCTCAGAGCCTGTCCTATGTCACTCCCCCAAGTATCACCCTCTTGCTGGATGGGCAAATTGGGCACAGTCTGAGAACTTTGCAAACAACCTGTGTACTTATGACATGTCCAGTGCTCTGCTAAATGTAACATGCAGTATTTCACTTCATGAGCAATGTTCTAGCTAGTGCTCAAGAACTTGGCCTTGTGTAAGCTAGCAAATAACTTCTCTGTGCCTCAATTTTGTCACTTATAGAATGTGCAGAATGTGGATGATAACAATAGCTCCTCCTTCATTGAATCAGTGAGAGAGTTCAGGGAGTTCATGAGTGTAAAGTACTTAGAGCTGTCTGACATTCAGCAAGTGCTCAGTTGCTGTTGGCTATTTTTACAATAAATTCTAACCACAACCCTACGAGATGGGAACTATCTATCTCCATTGGCAACCAAAGAACTGAGCCTTGGAAAGGTTAAGTAACTTGCCCAAGCCATATGCTAGAATGATAGGTGATAAGCGTGCTTTGGGAAGTCTGGGGCCCTGCTCTCTGTGACATGAGTCTAGGTTAAACCCAAATTTGGTTGCTCTGGCGTGTATTTACAGACAACAATGTGTCAAGCCCTGTGCCAGGAGCCTGGGAATTAGCGGGGAGCTCCGCCCAGTTTTCAGCCCAGCCTATACAGGCCGGGCTCAGTACTAGGCACAGTTAATCTCCAGCCATCCCCACTGGCTTCACCTGGCTCATTAAAACCAGACATGTTATGAGTTTATTTAGCATCTGCAGAGAGCTTCTTTCATCTTCAAAGGCTTCCCAAAGCACCAACCAATTAATCCTTACAACACTCCTCATCTCATAGACAAATATTTATCCTCATTTCATACCCAGGAAAACGAAGGCGCAGAGAAAAGAACAGACTGGGTGGGAGGAGGAAGAGTGAGTGGCAGAGCTAAGCAGAGAATTCCGGAGCCCCAGGCCCTGCTGGCTGCCCAGTCCATCTGGAGGCTGAGGGGAAATTCTTCCCGTAATACCTTTTTTTTTTAATGGAAGCAGAACCTTTTGCAAGTTCAGAAGAACTAGATTTCTTTAATAGTAACCTGCAGGAAATACATTAAAAACACATTCTATCAGTTACAAATCTTAATGTCACCAGCCAAAGATGAGAGAATTAATGCTGGGCCCAAAAATACATATAGTCAGCAACTCTGGGGCAAGGGCAGAGACGATTTATAGAGTGCGAGGTCTGGACGTCTGGAGCAGGCAGGCTGAGCTCAGCGGTGAAATTGAAACAGGGCTGTTTTCAGATGCAGCGGAGTTGGGGGAGGCTGCTGAGGGCGTCTTTGATTCAGTCATTGTTCCCCATTTTTCTCAATGTGTGTGTGTGTGTGTGTGTGTGTGTGTGTGTGTGCACGCGCGTGCATGCACATGCTATAAAGGCCAGGTTCTGACGTGTCATGAAAAAACTGGTTTCATTAATACAAGCTCCTGTTGAGGGCACTAAAATAATCAACCCTCCAAAAGTAAGTGCCTCTACCTAAACAATCCCAACCCTGATTACCTCTTCTGTCTACCTGGCTCAAACAAAGTGGGGTATCCAAGCAGTGACTTGGCTGGAGAATCTGGACAGCGAAGACAAAATATAAGAATAATTAATGTGGTGTCACTTCTATTAACAGTAGGTATTTTTCTTTACCTTTATATTGTAAAATAAAATTCAGTTACAGAAAACCACATCAAAAAAAGGTGTAGCTCAGTAAATCATGATAAGGAAAACAGCGGAGGTCTTTTTATACTTGTTTTAATTTTTGGACTCAGCACTCCATTTTGCCAAACTTGAATCTGACACAACCTTGGAAAAATCTTGAATCTTGGGGATATAATGCACTCATTTTAGGCAGAAAAGTGACCTAAAGAACTATGTACAGCACTCAGCTGTTAGTTTAGGGCTGCCACATTCCCAGCCACGTGTTTGCTGCTCACAGAGAAAAGTGTTAAAGGACTCCGTGGGCTCTTGGAGCTGAATCCTACAAGCAGAGATGGACTTGGTCCTCAGCAGGTTCCCACCACCGGCTTCTCTTGTCAAAAGCCACACAGCATCCCCTCTGGGGCTGGGCAAGCTTCTTCCCCCTCCCCCCACCTCCACTTCTTAATTTTTTGGGCAAGCCTTGGTGAAATTTTCTCTTGAAGGGAAAGGTGAAAAGGCTTTGCATCACAGCCCCTTTTGAGGAACCGAGGCCACAGGTCTGATCTGAGGTCAATAGATTGTGGTAGAGCCAGAAATGAGAGCCAGGTCATAAGACTCCCTGTCCAGTGCTCTTCTGCTCACACTTCTGTGCCTCTTTCTCCATGCTATTGCCATATTGAGTCAATCACTGCTTATCAGAAACTGGTAACCAAGCACTTCCTAATCAGCCCAAGGACCCAGTAGGATGACCAACCATCCCATTTTGCCTGGGCTTGGGGTTGGAGATTTCTGGTATGCAAGGTTGTCAGTGCTAACCCGGGGACAGTCCCAGGCAGACTGGGACAAGCTGGTCGCCCCTGCTGGGCTGAGTCCATGTAACTGACACCCAATCATGTTGACTTATTAGTGGGCACTCAACTTGTGATGGGAGGGATCAAAATTAGAGAGGAGGATGGGATTTCTCATGCGCATGAGTTGATTTAGAGTACAATTATCCAAATAATTGAGATTTTTAAAAGTTATTGAAGAAAAAGTAAGGGTTTGTCTTGAATTATAATAGCTAACACCTAAGCATGCTTTATAATTTTAATGCACTTTCACATTTCAAATCTTAATTATTCGAGCCCTTAAGGCAAGAAAGGATATCCGATTAAAGTCCTTTTTATGAAGTGGAAGACAGGCACAGAGCTGCCCTGGCGACCTAGGCCGGTGCACCTAGCTGTGAGTGATGGAGCTCGAAAAAGCCCCAGTTCCCTGAGCTTTGGTGGATGCGGGTCCCCACCCCTTCTTTGGTCAGGAACTCTGGCTAGAGGCCAGACCTTGAGTTCTCTATTTAATTGTTGAGAAGCAGGAAGCCAGAAGCTGGGGGTTTCTAAAATCAGTTCCAAGGACCTTGGATTAACACCAAAATAATTCCCTTCCTGGAGACTGGCTGTTGGAAAAGAACCTTATGGGGCCAAAGGAATGGTCTTGGTTTGATCAAGCAAGGCTATTTGTTTATCTTTCCCCTCCCTGATCTGAAAGCTGAGCTCCTTTTGAGACAATATTCAGGCTCTCCCTCCCCAAATGCCATTCACACAGCCCCCAGCCCTGGTCACCTCTTTCCACTGAAACTGGAGCAGCCAGACCCAGCACTTCTGAAATTAGAGCTGGAGGTAAAATGCTTAGCCGGCTTTGTGTTTCAGTGCCTTTCTTCTCTCTTGGGGTTTAACAGCTTTTTCTGGCCTCAGGGAATCCCTTGGAAGTTAATAAAACCTACTACATCAAAGGGCTCCACAACCATTACCCAATTAAAACCTCACAGCACTCCTGCAGCAGGTAAGCTTTATTAACCCCATTTTACAGACAGGGAAACTGAGGTTAATCAGTTTGCCCCAGGCTACTGAGGAAATAGTGTCCCAGCTGGCATTAGAACTGGATGGTTTGTTCAGGTTACCCAGGCGTGGTTGTTTTGCTGAAATCCGTTTTTCAAAGTATCATGATTCTTAAAGATTTCTTTTTCTTCAGGAAACTGGCTGCAAGGAGGATGAGGAATTTCTCCAAAGCTGGCTCCACAGAAAGCAGCAGCTCCTGCCTTCGACCAGGAGAGGTGCCATAAAAATAGATGAAAGCTAAGAGTTCAGTACAGTAATTTAGAAAACAATTTAGGCCTTTCAGAAATTAATGTTATTTAAAGATGCAGATTCATCCACCCCAGAAGCCTCCTGGGAGTGTTTCCCGAACCATCTGGCTCAATCAGCTCATTTTCTTTGCCCTAATCCTCCTGGCTCTCATGTGTGTATGTACTGCGACGGTTCCTGCGGGACTCGCAGCATGAATAAGAAGCAAAGACCTTTCTCTTTCACCAGCCACCTCTCCTCTTTTCCAAACAGCATTAAATTCCTAATCTTGTTTATTCTTAGTGGGGGTATAAAATTCATGTTCCAACAGACAATGAGTTGATCTGTGGAGGCCTCCACCCCAGGGCTCATGTCCTCTGAGTTTTGGTCCAGCCAAAATGGTTAGGGTATGTTACCCCATTCGCTGAGAGAACCTACAAAACCTGGTGGTGCTCGGGAGTAAATTTGCCCAGGCCTGCAAAAAGGAAGCAAAATTTAAAAAAAAAAAAATTTTTTTTTTTTGGTCTGGTTAAAGCTATCCAGGGAAGATTTCAAAGACTCAAATGAGTATTTTTCAAAGGGAGAGTATCAGCACCATCCCAACTGTGTAAGTCCCCATTTCTTGCTGTTCAAGTCCAATTATAATCCACAAAGGCAGGATGCCATGTTTGCATAAATAATTACCAGATTTCGGATAGCCAGACGTGTTTCAGCACACAGAAGGCAAGCCCATAAATTGCATTTGGGGAATTAAGGGTCAGATTGATTTTATCTCTGTAAATCTGGCCGAATTCCGGCAAGCTAAAGGCACATCCGGTCGACTGAGTCTGGAGAGGCACAGGTCCCAGAAACCGGTGATCCTGAGGTGGCACTACTCCCACACCTCCCTTTCTGCTTCTCCCTACTCCATTTTTCTGGCTGGCTCTGAGAGCTAAGGGGTGGCAGAGAGAACCGTCCCAACTTGCTCTTTGCCCGACCTGCAAGGGAGGAAGGCAGGAGAAAGGTATAGGCCTCTCACTGCTATCCTCTCTTTTTCCTCCTGGACCACACAGAATCTCGCTTCTTATACAGCAGCAATGATGTAGGAGTAGTGATAGGGATCAGCAAAGCAGTGAGAGTAACAGAATAGGTCCTCTACTGGAAGATTTTCCTTCTGCACAGGCCAACCTCCCTGTTTTCATCCATTTAACAGAGATACATTGAGCAACTACTGCACCCTCAATGCCACAGCACAGTGCAGTGGCAGAGGGCTCAGGCTCTGGAGCTAGAATTCTTGAGTTTGAATCCTGGCTCTGTTGGCCACCCTGAGAAGTGCCCTAACTCTCCTGGCTTCGGCTTCCTCCTTAACTAGAAAGTATGATTTTGATAGCACCACTTCCTTAGAGTGAGGGAGTGGTCATTCATAATGAGCTCTTAGAACAAGGCCTGGTATGTAGTAAGTACTCAATAAATGTTGATTATTGCTATAATGATGAAGAGATGATGATGACTGTGCTAGGCACATGTGGGCCTCTGTTCTGAAGGTGGTTATGAGCTGGGTCAGAGAGACGTTCCCACATAAACACAAAGGGTATGACAAGGCAGTATGGTTGTTAGGTACCAAGTGAATGGAAAAACAATTAAATTCCAAGGAGCAGGCAGAGGAGTGAAATTGCTGTGGCAAGAGAAGGCTTCATGAAGGAAGGCTTCAGCTGGGCTTGAAGGATGTGTAAGATTTGGCTGGACCACAGAAAGATATAACAGGTGGAAAGAGAGCTTAAGGCAAGGGGCTAGAGCTTCAGGAATCCACAAAAATTAAGCTAGAAGTCAAAGGGTTATGCAAATTTGATGCTTCCAGCAGTATAAGCCAAATTTTATCAATTAAGATTTCAAAATCAAAATGTTGGTCTCTCTTATAGAGAAATAAATATTATTTGTGCTAACTTCACTGACAAAACAATGTTACAGAGTGAGGGCAACAAAGCATATTGCAAAGGGACCAGAAGAGGCATAGATCTATTATAAACAGAGCCTCCATTTATAAAATGTCTGATATAGATGTTATTGCAATAAATTAATATTGTTTGGGGAAGCAAAAAAATATTCTGTTCATTCAATCATTTTTTAAGTATGTATGGAGTATTGACTATTTGCCCAGTATTATGGGAGACTCGTAGCGAGACCAAAAACATGGTTCTTGCTGTAGATGTGTTGATCTCATATTTATCACTTTCTGTAAGTTAGAAAACAATTTAAAATAAATAAATAAAAGCAGGTCCACATGAAGCAAGAATTTCAGAAACATTTCTATATAGTGTATTTTCAAAAAAATTTTGATCTGCCTCCGTGCAATTTTATAAACGAAATTGTGGTCTTCATTTGAGTAATTATGATGACAATTTGTTATTAAGCATTTAAAAAATTAACCCAATCACTGACAATTGAATTTTTAAACAAACTTGTTTGGTGATCACTACCTAAAACGATGAATTAATTCAAGGAGCATTCAATGAATAAACCAACCATGTGCCCAGCACTGTTTTAGTTGCAACAAAGGATGAGAAAGAATTTTAAGCTAAAGAAGAACTTTTACTTCCAGCCAAGATGGAGCAACAGGAATTAGATTTACTTTCCTTCCTGAAACAATAAAAAACACAAACAAACAAAAAAACTACAAGAAACCAGACAAAATATATGAAACATCATTATCAAACCATTTCAGGCAACAAAGAACAGTTTCTGAGATGGGAAAACAAATAAGATAAGCCCTACAATTGCCCAAGCTGCCTTATGAAGATTTCCAGGCTGTGGCTCGGGGAAAGAAAACACAAGCAGACCATAGCAAATTCTTTGAGTTAAAAAGGCAGAGCTAAAAGTCTGGGGAAACCAAGCTGGCCAGAATTTGCAAGACAGAGTACTAGAGAGGAAAATGCTGCACAGAGATCTGGAAATCTGCAGGGGTTTTCCCTCAAGCATTCAGCATGATTGACTCATGTCATGATTGACTCAGGAGTGTAAGGAAACTACTTAAGGCTGGGGAAAGAACCAACAGAGAGGATTAGAGAACAATGCTAAGTGTTCATGCAGAGCTGGGACAGTGTCTGTTTCCACCAGCCAGACCGAAAAACTTTGTAAGCCATGGGTATTAGGTAGGATACTCAAAAGGGTATTGCCTCAGTACCGGGAAATAGTTAGCCCTACACTAAACACTGCTCTGGTCTCACTTGACAACTTTTAAAAGTAAGACCAAGAGGATCAAACTGTTTGCAAGTTCTCTAACTGAGTCCTAGAACAAAGCTCAGAAGATCTACAGAAATAACAAAATATCCAGCATCCAACAAGAATTCATAATGCCTGGCATGTAAATAAAGATTATCAGACATGTAAAGTATCTCCTCATGAGGAGAAAAGTAGAACAATCAAAATTGACCAACACAGATGTTATAATTAGCAGGCAAAGATGTTAAATTAACTATTATAACTGTATACCATGTACAATATAAAGAAGACTCAAACCAAACTTATAGAGAAGAAGACTACAATGAGCGAGATGAAGATCACACTGGCTAAGTTAGACAGTGCAGAAGAAACTTTTGACGAACAGAAAGATATAACAATAGAAACTATTCAAAATTAAACACATAGAAAGAAGTTTAAAAAATGAAAAGTGCATCAGTGACCTATGAGACAACTTCAAGCAGCCTAATATACATGTAACTGAAGTCCCCCCCAAAGAGGCAGGAGAACAGAAAAATTATTTGAAAAAATAATTGCCAAAGTTTTTCTAAATTTGATGTATACTGTAAACTCACAGATCCAAGAAACTCAATGAGCTCCTAGTATAAGAAACCTGAAGAGAACTACACCAACACACATCTGATCCATTTGCTCAATACCCATGAAAAGAAAGTTTTAGAAGCTGCCAGACAAAAAAAAGACACATTATATACAGAGGAACAAATATAAAGACAGCTGCAGATTTCTCACTGGAAATAGTGCAAATGAGAAGACAGTGAATCAAAATATGTAAAGTATCAAAAGAAAAAAATACCTCTCAATCTAAATCAGCAAAAGTATCCTCAAAAATGAAGGTAAAATAAAGATATTTTCAGATATACTAAGGCTGAAAGAATTCATCACCAGCAGAATTGCACTGTAAGAAATATTCAAAGAAGTCATTCAGGCAGAAAGAAGATGATACTAAATGGAAACGTGGATATATCCAAAGGAATGAAGAGCACTAGAAAAGGTAAATATATAAGATTTTTTTAACTGTGTATATTTATTTTTAAAATAATTGTCTGCTTAAACAAAAAAAATATGACATATTGAATGGTTTTTATGCTGTATGTGAAGTGGTATAATATCAGTTAAAGGCAGACTGTGTTAAGACATATCATAAACCCTAAAGAAACTACTAAAATAACAAAACAAAGAATTTTAACTGCTAAACCAACAAAGGAAATAAAATCATTAGAAAATGATTTTAAAAAGAGGAAAAAAGAAACAAAGAAATGGAATAAATGCAAAACAAGTAGCAAGATTAATAGACTTAAACTTAACCATATCAATAATCACATTAATAGTAAATGGTCTATGTTCTATGGTTTCACTTATATGGGGTATCTAAAGCAACCAAACTCATAGAAACAGAAAGTAGAATGGTGGTTGCTAGGGGCTGGGGAAGGGGAAATGAGTTATTGTTTATGGGTATAGAGTTTCAGTTTTGCAAGATGAAAAAGTCCTGGAGATTGTTTGCACAACAATGTGAATATACTTAACACTACTGAGCAGTATACTTAAAAGAATTCAGATGGTAAGTTTTGTGTTATGTGTATTTTACCACAATTCAAATCAAACCAAACCAAATAACAACAACAAAATACACATATTTCTTTGAGGTGAATAAAAAAGAAGTAAATGGTCTAAACACTCTAATTAAAAGGCAGAGATTGTCAGACTGGTTAAAAAAAAGTAAGACAAATTATATGGTGCTTAAAAGAAACATGCTTTAAATATAAAAACACAGATATATCAAAAAGTAAAAGGGTAGAAAAATATACACCTAGCTAATGCTAAGCTAAAGAAAGATAGACCTGGGGATGTAATGTACAGCATGGCAAATATAGTTAATAATACTGTATTGTATATTTGAAAGAAGCTAAGAGAGTAGATCTTCATATTACAAGAAAAAAAAATTATAAGTATGTGTGGAGATGGATGTTAACTAGACTTATTGTGGTGATCATTTTGCAATATATATACATATATATAGATAGATAGATATGTATATATATACAGATATATATATACATATATATTTTTAATATGCTGTACACCTGATACTAATATGGTGTCAGTTATATCTCAAAAACAAAAAAATATGTCTGTGGTTTGGAAAGATGTTCATGATGTATTATTAAATTTAAAATAGTTGTGAAACAAAAAAGAAAAATAAAAGAAGTAAAATGGAGCAGCTATCTTAGTATCAAAGTAGATTTCAGAGCCAAGAATATTGCCAGGTATAAAGAAAATTATTTCATAATGATAAAGGGATCAATTAATCAAAATGACTTAATTCTAAAAGTTTGTGTACCTAATAAAAGAGTTTCAAAATACATGAAGCAAAAAATGATAGAACTGCAAGGACAAATAGACATATCAAAATTATAGTAGGAGATTTCAATACTCAATCTGAATATTTGATATACGAGTAGGTAGAAAATAATCAAGGGTATAGAAGACTAATAACACTATTAATCAACTTACCTAATTGATATTTGTAGAACACTCCATCCAACAACAGCAGAATCACATTCTTTTTAAATGCACATGGAACTTTTACCAAAATAAGCCATATTCTGGGCCATAAAACCACAGTCAATAAATTCTAAAAGATTTAAATTATAAAGAATGTGCTCTTATCACAATGAAATTAAATTAGAAGTCAATAACAGAAAGAGTCTTGAAAAATCTCTAAATATTTGGAAACAAGATAACACACTTCTAAATAATCCAGTAGTCAAATAATAATACAAAAAGGAAAGTAGAATGTATTTTGAATGGAATGAAAATGAAAACTCAACATATCAAAATGTATGGGCTGCTACCAAATCAGTATTTAGAAGGTTTCAAATCAATAACGTCAGTTCCCACTTTAAGGAACTAGAAAAAGAAAAGCAAATGAAATCCAAAGTATACAGAAAAACAGGAAATAATAAAGATTAGAGGATATAATAATAAAATAGAATACAGCAAAATAATGGATAAAACCAATGAAGCTGAAATCAAGTTCTTTGAGAAGGTCAATAATATTGATAAAAACCTTTAACTACATGAATCAGGAAAAAATATACGACACAAATTACCAATATCAGTTCTGAGAGAGTTGACTCCACTACAAATTTTATAGGTAATAAAAGGATAACAGGGAATGTTATCTACACCTTTGCCCATGTAAATAATGAAAAATTAATGCCAATACATTAGACAACTTAGATGCAATGGAGAAAGTCTTTGAGAAACAAACTACCAAAACTCAATAAGAATAGATAACTGGAATAGACCAGTAACTAGGAGAGAAATTGAATTGGCTGCTTAAAACCTTCCCCCAAAGGAAATTTCAGGTTTAGATGACTTTACTGGTAAATTCTATAATTATTTAAAGGAAAAATAACACCAATTCTGTACAAACTCAGAAAACTTCTCAACTCATTCTGAGGCCAGTATTAACCTGATACTAAAACAAGATGAACACATTTATAAGAAAAGAAAACTATAGACCAATATCCCTCATGAACATGCATGCAAAAATTCCAAACAAATCAAATCCAACAATATATAAGAACAAAATTCCAAACAAATCAAATCCAACAATATATAAAAAGATAAAAAGATAAAATAAACCATGACCAAGTGGGGTTTATTCCAAGAATGCAAAATTGACTTAACATTAGAAAATCAGTATAATTCATGATATTAACAAAGAAAGAAAGAAAAGCTGTGTGATCATCTTAGTGAATGCAGGAAAAATTTTGACAAAAACTCAACATTCCTGATTAAAAACTCTCAGCAAACAAGTAATAGAAGGGAATTTCCTGAACCTGATAAAGAGCATCTGTGAAAAACCTAGAGCTAATGTTATACTAAACCATGAGACGAATGCTTTCTCTCTAAAATAAGGAGCAAGAGAAAGGATACTAGCTCTTACCACTTTTATTCAAATTGTACTGAAGGTTGTACTGGTGCAATAAGGCAAAAAAAAAAAAAAAAAGGAATCCATATTGTAAAAGAAGAAGTAAAACTGTCTTTATTCAAGACAACATGACACAAAAAAAGCATGATCCATAAGGAAAAATTGATAAACGACTTAATCAAAATGAAAAATTCCTGCTGTATGAAAGACACTATTAGGAGAATGAAAATCCACAGACTGGGAGAAAAATATTTGTAAAGCATATAACTGATAAAAGAATTTGGCATATGTAAAGAACTCTTACAATTCAATAATAAGAAAACCAGGGAGTTGCTTCCACATCCTGGTGCTGCATTGCTGCGGAGCTGGTGCTGTCCCTTAGACAAGATACTGGTGGAAACCCAGACCCAAGACCAGCCAATGGAGGAGGCGGAGGAAATTGAGAGGTTTGCCTTTCAGGCAGAACTTGCCCAAGTGATGTCATTATGTCATTGATCATCAACACTTTCTACTCGAATAAAGAGATCTTTATGAGGGAGCTTATTTCAAATTCATTGGATGCTCTGGACAAAATCAGATATGAAAGCTTGATGGATCCTAGTAAACTAGACTTTAGGAAATAGCTGCACATTAACCTCATTCCAAACAAACAAGATCGAACTCTCACCATACTGGAATTGGAATGACCAAGGCCGATTTGATCAATAACCTTGGTACTACTGCCAAGTCTGGGACCAAAGTGTTCATGGAAGCTTTGCAGGCTGGTCCAGATATCTTCACAATTGGCCATTTTGGTGTCGGGTTTTACTCTGCCTATTTGGTTGCTGAAAAAGTGACGGTGATCACCAAACATAATGACGATGAGCAATATGCCTGGGAATCTTCTACAGGATTGTTTGCAGTTAGGACTGACACAGGGGAACCTATGGGTCGTGGAACAAAGGTTGTCCTGCGTCTGAAAGAAGACCAAACTGTGCACTTGGAGGAGAGGGGAATAAAGGAGATGTGAAAAAATACTCTCAATTTATTGGCTACTCCATTACTCTCTTTGTGGAGAAAAAATGTGATAAAGAAGTCAGTGCTGATGAGGCAGAAGAAAAAAGAGACAAAGAGGAAGAGAAAGAAAAAATGAAAAGGAGTCCAAGGACAAACTTGAAATAGAAGATGTTGGTTCTGAAGAAGAGGAAGAAGAAAAGAAGGATGATGACAAGAAGAAGAAGAAGAAGTACATTGACCAGGAAGAGCTGAACAAGACAAAGCCTATTTGGACCAGAAATCCTGATGCTACATTAATGAGGAATATGGGGAGTTCTACAAGAGCCTGACGAACCCCTGGGAGGATCATCTGGCAGTGAAGTATTTTTCAGTTGAAAAGCAATTGGAATTCAAAGCCCTTCTTTTTGTTCCAAGACGTGCTCCCTTTGACCTATTTGAAAACAAAAGGAAAAAGATCAACATTAAGTCACATGTTCGCAGAGTTTTCATCATGGATAACTGTGAAGAGCTAATACCTGAATATCTGAATTTCATCAGAGGTGTGGTCGACTCTGAGGAACTCCCTCAAAATATTTCTTGGGAGGTTTTGCAACAAAGCAAAATTTTGAAAATTATCAGAAAGAATTTGGTCAAAAAATGCTTAGAACTCTTCTCTGAACTGGCAGAAGACAAGAGAGCTACAAAAAAGTTTATGAGCATTTCTCTAAAAATATTAAGCTGGGAATACATGAAGATTCTCAAAATTGGAAGAAGTTCTCAGAGCTGTTAAGATCCTACACTTCTGCTTCTGGTGATGAGATGGTTTCCCTCAAGAACTACTGCACAAGAATGAAGGAAAACGGGAAACATATCTATTACATCACAGATGAGACCAAGGACCAGGTAGCGAACTCAGCCTTTGTTGAATGTCTTCACAAGCACAGCCTGGAGGTGATCTATGTGATCGAGCCTGTTGATGAGTACTGCGTCCAACAGCTGAAGGAATTTGAGGGGAAGACTTTAGTGTCAGTCACCAAAGAAGACTTGGAACTTCCAGAAGATAAAGAAGGGAAGAAACAGGGAGAGGAAAAAAAACAAAGTTTGAAAACCTCTGCAAAATTATGAAGGACATCTTGGAGAAAAAGGTGGAAAAGATGGTCACATCAAACCAATCGGTGACATTCCCATGCTGCATTGTCACAAGCACACATGGCTGGACAGCAAACATGGAAAGAATCGTGAAGGCTCAAGCCCTAAGAGACAATTCAACAATAGGTTACATGGCAGCAAAGAAACACTTGGAGATAAACCCCGACCATTTTATTATCAAGACCTTGAGGCAAAAGGCAGAAACTGATTGGAATAAGTCTGTGAAGGACCTGGCCATCCTTATCTATGAAACTGCACTCCTGTAATCTGGCTTCAGTCTGGAAGATTCCCAGATCCCCGCTAACAGGATCTACAGGGTGATTGAAGTTGGTCTGGGTATTGATGAGGATGACCCCACTGCTGATGACAGCTGTGCTGCTGTAACTGAAGAGATGCTGCCCCTGGAAGGGGATGATAACATGTCATGCACGGAAGAAGTAGACTAAACTACGCCTGAAGAATGGCTTATACACATGTTGAGTTCTTTACCTTTATTCCCTCTGATAATATATTTTCAAGAATTTTTTTTTTTTTTTGGTTAATGTTTTAAAAATCTGTATGGCATGATGATAACTACTTGAAGGAAATATAAGATATTTTTCTAAGTGTATGATATTGTGATACCTTATGCACTAAAGCAGAGCTAGTTTTTCCTTTCTGGTTTCATGTAGGCTTATTTTAACAGATCGAAATTATGTTTGTTACGGATGTATGTAACTTGATGTTAACTCTGTGGGAGTTCTAGATTTAGCTATCAAGCAGATCCCTTATGAGATCTAATCTTTTGTCACTGAAGTTTTCTAAGATATACTATGATATTTAAAAGAAAAACATTGGTTAAAACAACTTTTACCTGCTAGGATCTTTTTAAACCTTCCATCCTCTATAGTTATCGACTGCATGTATGGCCTCTAGAAATTAGTATGTTATACTGGACCAACATGATGGGAGTAACTAACCATAGAGTTTGTTTTCGAAAGAAAAGTACTGTTTAGAGTAGCAAATTTATAAGCCTACCTAGGCATGTTGTAAAGCCCTTTGAAAGTAAGTAGAGCAAGTTTTGTGAATTGAAATGTAGTGTTCAAGTCGCATTCTGTTTCAAAAGGCTGTTACACATACAGATGAATTAAAAAGAAAAAGAAAAAAAAAAAACAAGAATCAAATTTTTAAAATAAGCATAAGATTTGAACAGACACTTCACCATTGGAGACCTCTGGGTAACAAATAAGCACATGGAAAAATGTTCCATATTATTAGTCACCAATGAAATGCAAATTAATACCACGATTAGAAAACATCACACCCTTAGTAGAATAGCTTAAAAACAAACATTATAATACCAAGTTTTGGTAAGAATTGGTAACAACGGAAACTTTTGGACACTGCTGGTTAAAATGTAAAATGAGACAACCACTTTTAAGAAATGTTTAGCAGTTTCTTATCAAATTAAACATTCTTATGATATAATCCAGCAATTCCACTCCTAGATATTTACCTGAGAGAAATGAAAACATATGTCCACCAAAAGACATACTAGAGTATTTATAGGAGCTTTATTTCTAATAGTAAAAAACTAAAAATAATCCAAATATCCATCAATAAATAAATGGATAAACTGGTATATTTACACAAAGAACTACTCTCTGAATTAAAAAAGAAAAAACTACTGAAAAATGCCGCAAAATGGATGCATCAAACAGATATACTGAACCACAGATGTTAGACATAAGAAACTACTGTTATGAACGGAATCGTGTCTCCAAATTCTTATGCTGAAGCCCTAACCAATGTAACTGTATTTGGAAGCAGGCCTTTAAAGGTTAAATCAAGTCATAAGGGTGAGGCCCTAATCCAAAAGGACTGGTGTCCTTATAAAAAGAGGGAGACACTAGGGATGAGCCCCCACAGAGAAAAGGCCACGTGAAGACACAACGAGAAGACAGCTATCGATCTGCAAGCTAAAGAGAGAGGCCTCAGGAGAAACCAAAATTGTCAACACCCTGATCTTGGTCTTCCAAGATCATCCTCCAACTGTGAGAAAATAAATTTCTGTTGTTCAAACCTCCTAGTCTGTGCTATTTTATAGCAGCCCTAGCTAACTAATACAACTTCATATTGGATAATTTCATTTATATGAAGTTTTAGAAGAGTAAAACTAACCTATGAAATTAACCTAATAGTGTCTTTCATTGTGACAGAAAGCAGATCAATGGTTGTCTGGGGCCTGGAATAATGAGATGGGTATTGACTGCAAATGGACACGAGGAAACTTTTAGAGTTGGACAGGAAGAAACTTTTAGAGGTGATGGAAGTATTCTGTTTGACTGTGGTGGTGCTTATCTGATACATATGTCAAAATTCACTGCAATGTATGCTTAAAATTGACACATTTTACACACAAAAATTATATCTCAATAACATTGACTTTAGAAGAAACAAGATATTGTGTAAAAAGTATAGACAAGATCTCTTGAATGCAATGTAAGGGAATTGTGAAGTCTACCAATGCTCATATCTTCCTTTTTGTAATTTTGTAGAGATGTGTGTTCCCACAAAGGAAGCCGCGGGCAGTCTCAGCTCTATGTCCAAAGAGCGAGGCAAATGCACTCTTCATGCTAGAGGCCCATAGAGTTATAACCATGTATTTTCCATAATTTATTCATGAAAAAGAGCCAGCATTAAACATTAACCAACCACTACATTCAACCGTATTTTGTACTTTAAAAATTCTCAACATAAATATTTGTATCTTTCTTACCATGTCCCCATCATCCACTGATGCCGAAGTTTTATTTATCCTGAAGGCTAAGTTTCTTGTTGTCCATCTTGGATTAGGCATGGCATCAAAGCCCTTCTGGGATGCTTGCCTCACAGACTGAAAGTCTTCCCACAGCACTTTAAGATGTCTGTCCTAATTAGAGGGACAACTACTATCAACTTTCCTAACACATCCCTTTTTTTCTTACCATAGAGTAGAAAGAAGAGAAGATTTGATTCTATGATTTAAAAAGTGTTTTCCAGCTATACCATTCTCTGAATTTATGATTTGAGGTTCATTTGCTGTTTTTCTGACTCATTCATTCAGTTATATAATGAGTCAGCTCTCCGTGCTTAAATATGAGGATACAGCAATGAAGAAGGCAGATATGGTTTGTGTCTTTACTCTGCCTACATTTCAGTGGGAGTCGGGGGCTGCAAGCATCCCAAGTCAAACTGTCTTAAGCAATAAGGAATATGCTGGCTTGATGCTGGAGAAATCTCAGGCAGGAAGCTGGGCTTCCATGGTTTACTGTAGCCAAGCTGGTAGTAAGATGGCCACTAAGGACAGTTCCCAGCCTCCAAGCCTGGTAGGACAAAGTCCAGAGGGAAGACTCCTTTCCTGAAAGGACTGTGATGCAGTAGAGTGATAAAAGATGTTGTCGAAAACCTCTAGCTGACCCCTTCTTGTAATGGGGATGGGATTACCCTTAGGCCACTCATGCTTCTCCATGGAATCTGTATTGTAGGAACAAGCTGGGTGTGTCTCAGGGGCAAAAAACGAGAGGCATTGCTTTATTCTAAGTTAACTCCCAAATATGCACGAATAAATTTTAACAACGGTTCAAGGCAGTTGATAACCCTCCAGCAACTTCTGGAAGCACTGACTTTAAATACTGGTTTCAACTACAAAGTATTCAAGAAAGAAACCTTAGTGAAACATACCAGAAATGCCCAGAGGGTTCACTATATGAATGTTGAAGGGGCAATCAGGAAAGCCTGCTTGGGCGAGGCAACCCTTGAACTGGCCCTGGAAGCACACAACTTGGTTTGGAGTTCCCAGCTCTGAGACCTAATATCTGGGTAAATCCCTTAAGCGCTGGAGCCTCAGTTTCCTCTCCTGAAAATGGTCATGATAATATCTCCTTTGTAGGATTTGTGATAGGACTAATTGAGATAATATATGTGATGCCCCTTATTCCAGTGCCTGGCACATCGTGAGTGCTTGATATTATTTCACAGGTGCAGAGCCAGTCTGATTGATAGTCTTAGTAGATAAACCTGGATAGTTCTTAGTTTGCTTCTGACCCGCATCTTCATCTTCTCAGAATCTGATTTTAGGTCATGGTTGATCTGGAACAGCAGTACTATTTGCAGGTATTTGTCAAGGTTCTGTCCTCCACCTGTATAATTTTCTCCTGTGCTCGTCTACCTCCACTTTTTCAGGAGGTGGTATAAAAGACTGGTTAAGGGTTCTGAGGTCAGACTCCTTGGGTTCAAGTCCCTGTCTTAGCACATATTCATTGAGTGATCTCAGGTGGGATACTTCAGTTTTCCTCATCTGTAAAGTGGGTGTAAAAACAACATCTTTGTCACAGAGTTGTTGTGAGAATGATAGCAGCCCATCTATGTGAAGAGCTTCCCAAGGGCCTGGCACATGGTAAGCACTTGATATGTATTGTCTGGTATTACTACTATTCCATTGACAGGCATGGCTCCTGAGTCATTCTTATTAATCTTGATCTCTCTCCTTAATTCCAGCAGCTTATTTCCACCTGCCTGCTGAATATTTCTCCATAAAGATCCAACCAAAACTTCATTCTCAACCTGTGCTGATATACAGCCATCCTCTTTCCTTTTTCTCCACATTTCCTCCTCCATCTTCCTGCAGCCATCCTTTCTGTTATGTCAGCATCTATGGGAAAGGAAGGGCTTTGTTCCTGTTTCAAGAATTCCCGACATTGGAAAGCCTTGCTCCTCTCCCTGCTTCCCAGACATTCTCATAATTGAAGGGCACTCACAACCCAATTTGAGAAAAACGAGGGCAGAGTTGCGAAGCCACTTGCCCAGAGTACCAGAGTGAGCAGCAGAAAAACTTCCGGCCTCCTGCTTTTGAGGTGTTCTCCTCCCACCTCATGGCTCCCACCTCCCATGGCTCACTGTCTCGCTGTTTCATGGAACCACCTTGCCCTACGTGTCTTGAGGGCCCAGCAGGCCCACAGTCCTGGGGTTGAGAAAGTGAGGCTAGGGTCTCAAGGTAGTTCTTGAAACAATTCGAAATTAGATTTCATAAGCCAAGTCTCCAGTTATCCTGAGTTGTGCACTTGGCAGAGGAGGGGGAGGTGTGGGGGGAGGGGAGGTCGGGAAGGGGAAGCTAGCTCCTTTGAGAGTTTCCAAGCACTGTGAGCAAAATAAAACCCAAACTGAAGGACATGAGTCATTCTGAGTGTGCCTCTGTCAGCCACAAATGGGCACAAGAGATGTAAATTCCGCAGGGGTCACGAGTGGTTTAGCCAATGTTTTTCAGTGAGAAATTCCAGAACGTAGAATCCGAGGGTGACCCAAGGGAGCCCTCCATGATTCTTCTTGTATTCCCATCTCTCTTAGCCCTGACAGATCTCAGGTACGGAACTTTGTAGCTGACGGGCACTGAAAGTGGGGAGGGGCACGTTCAGGCTTCAGACACCAAAACAGCCATTTTGCTCTTCATGTGCCTGCTTCCTCACACGACTGAGGTCAGAAAATTCTTGCCATTCCTGAGCTTGTCCCAGAGACTCAGACCCAGTGACCTCCTTTTGTTCTTGCTGGGGGCTGCAGCTCCTCTGCAAGTTTAAACCGTTCAAATGAACTCCCCTTCATCACAGAGACACTGTTGGAGGAAAAGAGGGGAGTGGAGAAGCAGCACTGGGAAGAGTCCACAAAGTGAAAAGAGGACAGCCACAATTTCCCCATTCTCCCACCACGCCATGCCAAGAAAAAGGCCCTGAAGTCAAACTGGAGTTTAAAACTGTTCTCTGTTCATAAAGACAAAAAGTAGAATGGAGTTCTGGGGTGGAGGTTGTTCTTGTTTAATGGGTACAGAGTTTTTATTGGGGATGATGAAAGGTTAGGGGTATAGGTAGTGGTCATGGTTACACGACGTTGTGAATTTAATTTAATCCAATTGTGAATTGTACACGTATGAATGGTTAAAATGATAAATATTATGGTATGCATTTTACCACAATAAAACAAAATCTACAGTGATTAAAAAAAAAACATTTCTTTTGAAACTGACTTCAATAGACTGGCCCTCAAATCTAAGCGACTGGATTCTTTGTCAGGAGATCATTATACTTAGCTTTAGGTTGGTGGTTCTAGAGAATTATAGATGACGGGAATGATTGAAACTGATTTATTTCTCAAGTGTTCAAGATCCCTTCATCCCCACCCAACAATGTCTCTTCAGGAAAAGCTCGTTTCTACCAAAGTCAGAAAAATAAAGAAAATGTACAGGCCACTGTCTGAAGTCGGCCTGGTTTAAGAAAATCTCCTCCATGAAACCTCAGATTTGGAAAACAAATTGGCGGTTGATGATTTCCCTTATGAAAGACTGATTCCCTTAACAAAAGAGTTTACTCAAAGGTTCCTTTAAGAAGAGAGTCCCCTGCTACATTTAATGATATTATTGCATTAAAAAAAAAATCATCCTGACCATTCAAGGACATTGCACTATAAATATGTGAATACATTGTATTGTGTTGTAAGAGTGGGAATGAAGGAGTCAGAACTCTTTGACAAATGGACTATTTTGGCCCAAAGTAACACAAGAAGGGAGCAAGAAGAGTTTCTTGGCCTGAAATCCTGACAGCTTTCTGGGAAGGCTTTTGGAGTTTGTGATTTATTTAAGACCAGCTAAGCCCAAGGCCTGGGATATGTCCATTTTAAGAAAGGGCCTGTGCCAAATGTAGGGTCAAAGTTCTAACTCTGCTCGTGCTGACCCCCCCATCACCTGTCCTAATCAAAAAGGCTCTCAGACATGAGCTCAACTCTGTCTTGTGATGGCAGAAAAATATGTCTATTGCCAGAAAGTGGATTCTCTACGGTGATGAAGAATGATCCTTATTTACGTCTGCATAGGTACATTCTGGGGCCCATAAAGGTTTAATTGTCCCTGTAACTAGTTTTTTTTTAAAACCCACAAAGAGGCTGCCAGCTTTCCCCAGAGTTTAAAACTAACTGAATGTGGTTCTGTGGAAACTGCTTTAAGTGTGTAACTTGCACCGTGTCCTGGGGCACAAGGCTCGATTGTTTTGGGGACTCGAAAGATGCAGCTCTTAGGAAGACTTTTAAAGTCAGTGTTTGTGGCTTTGGGCTGCTGCTGACCCTGGCGAGAGAGAGAGAGAGAGAGAGAGAGAGAGAGAGAGAGAGAGAGAGAGAGAGAGAGAGAGAGTCATTGAGTCGTGGAGACTCCCTCACCAGGAGCCTGACTGTAAATTACTCTTCCTTGGTGCCACTGCCCTCTGCTGCCACTTTCTGGTCCAGGAGGGACAGCTGTCACAGGACCCTAAATAAGCATCCTTCCTTTTCTCTTGAATGTTGTCATTGCTGGTTTGAAAGACTTTTAGTAAGCTAAGGACAAAGCAGAGATAGAAAGAGAGGACACATGGCTATGAGACAAAAAAGAGAAAGACACTGGAAAGCGAACTGGGTCCACAGGGACATACTTTGCCTGACTAGTATGGTGGATGTGGGAGCAGTGTCACTCCTCCAGCATTGCTGCCTCCTTTGTTTGTGCCTGTTTGTTCAACCTATAATTATTAATTGGGTACTTACTATGTTCCAGGCACAGTGGTGAATGAAATGCATACAGTCTTTGCTTTCAGAAAGCTTATAGTCTCACAGGGGAGTTAGACATTTGATAAATTATGCAAACAAACATATACTTACAAACTGTATTGACCGCTATGAGGAAAAAGTAGAGAGAAGCTAACGGAGGGCCATAGAAGGTTCTCTGAGGAAGTTAGGCCTTATAAGCTAGACCTGAAGAATGAAAGGGAGAAGTACCCTCCATGGGAGGGTATGCAAAGACCTGGAAGCAGGAAGGAGTAGGGCCTGTTAAGTATTGCGGATGGAGAGAGATGTGGCTGAACCAGCAGGCAGTCAACACTGCTGCCAGAAACTTCTTGGTCCTCTCTTTGAGCCCTCTTTCCTTAAAGATGTGTAAAGGTTTCCCCATCTACTACACCTCACTCTGAGCTTCAAAGGGCTGCGTGCAGACTTCTCCTAGATTACCCCAACCCTTCTCACACAGTCCTCTTGGGTTCTACGAAGAAAACACATTTGTCAAAAGACTAAAGCAAATAGTTTTGACGTGTGGTTCTGTACCATAAGGGAGGATATAATGAAGTAAATAGTTTTGACGTGTGGTTCTGTACCATAAGGGAGGATATACTGAAGTCCGTCCCAGTTTACATGACTCCAAATGGTTCCATTTAAATGTCTCACCCTGTACTTATGAGTCCTTACCACTTTAGTTGACTGTTTATCTTCCAGTATACTCTCCTATACTTGCAGTCTTGGCCTCTATTTAACTTCATCTCTTACTTTCCATTCCATGGCCTATCATTTACATTTTTCTTTAGTAAATGTAAATATTTATTTACAGTATTAGCTTTTACTCCTGCTTAGCTCTATATATCATGGAATAAACAGACTATGATATGGGTTCTAGTCCTAAATTTTCCATAAACTGGTGGTGACCTTAGCCAAGTCATGTAACCTCACTAAGCCTAAGATGCTTTGTAAAATGAGATGTTTTTTATTGCTGTTATTTTGTTTTGTTTTATAAAGAGATCCGTATTCAGAATTTCTCTTAAATTCTGTGGTTCTGTGTCTCTTGCAGCCATCTGAGAGTATTTCTCTTACATTTTTGTCTTTATCTACCCCTCTTTCAGAAAGTCTTTGTGGGTGGGACCAACTTTCTGCATAATTTGCTTTGGTGAGATTATGTACCCAAGATAGTATATAACAAATGAGAATAAGTTACACTATTGGGTTTGGGTTAAAACTCATATATGTGGGAAACTGGTTGAGGAGTAGGAAAATTCTAGTTATAGGCCTAAAATTCTCTTAGACTGCTTCTCAAACTGGAGTGTATGTATCCACGGTGGTATATAGAGGTGTACCAACGAGTATAGGAAGCTCCTCCTTCTGGAACAAGAATTCTCAAAGATTTGAGGAGAGCAAATAGAATGAAAAATAAAAGTTGTATAATATCTTAATATGTAAGGGGAACCCTAGGGTGGACAACTTTGGGCACACTGCAGTGTGAGAGAAAATAGGCCTTTTACTTTTGTCCTAGGGTTGCTTGAGGAATAGTTTTCTTACGGGTCTTTTGAGGTATGTGTAGTTTAATAGGATAAAGGTGTTAAGTTACTCAGGAGGGGCATTCCTGCTAAACAATGGATGTTTTTGGAAACTTCACTTTCACCCATTAGGGGAGTTTGAAGATGATCTGAGGTTGAGTGGGAGCCAGGCTGAAAAAGAGACCTGTTTCCAAAGACCAAATCAGTTCTTGCTTAGGATCCTCGCTAAAGGCTGTATTGGAACAGTTTGAACTGATCCAAACAACTGGAAGATCTCGCTGACCTCCAGAAGCACTTTGTGTTTGTACCCCCAGCTCTCCAATGGTACTTACTATACCATTATGTGTTAACTATATTTCATTGTTTATAGAGCCTTCTCAGCCAGAGTCAGGGAGGTAGTGTGAATGAAGAAAAAGTACATGATCAAGATAATGTAGGGAGGAAGGAAGAGAACTAAAATGTTAAATCAAGCTATATTCAGAGATTGCGACATGGTAATCAGCCCTATGGCCAGACCAGGAGAAGACCTACAGATCAAAGAAAGATTTCTGTTGGAATTGCTAACAACACATTTCCCCATACCATGAAGGGAAAATAAGAAAAACAGAAAATAAAATCATTCATTCCCTATGGCTAAAACCATAGGGAACTTATGGATTAAAGGCTGAGAATTACCAGCAGGCCTTTCATGCTACATATTATTCTTACCTTTTTGTGCTACATCTTATCCTCCCTCACTGTATATCCGTATCAAAGGAAAATGGGTAAACAAAGTCTTTAAACAGTAACTCACAGGAACTAAAGATGGATATATAAACTGAATTCCTCAAACATTCAGGGTCCCTCTCAGTGTCTTCCTCTCCATCCCTCTCAGTGTCTTTACTCTCTCTCACTGCCCTGCTATCTATTGTCTCTGTCCCTCTGAATCTCTCTTAGGCTCTCTCACTCTCTGCCTCTGAGAGGAGACCACGCTCTCTCTATGGAGCGTTACCCCTTCTGTAATAAACTTTCCTTTGACTCTAACTTTGGTGTGTGTTTGAATTTTTTCTTACGCTCCACCAAGAACCCTCTTCTCTCTCAGTGCAGGGCTTGAGTCCTGTCGCTCCCCGCTGCCCCGTGCCCCGAATTTGCCCTGTTCTGCATCAAAGAGTCAAGAATTTGCTTGTCATGTGACTTTTGATAACTCCTTGAAATTACTCTGATTTTTGTTCATCTATTTTCTCATCTCTTTAATGGTCCAAAATAACACCCATCTTGCCTACTGAACAGGTAGAATTGTGTGCAGAGCATATGGATTTGCAATGTAAAAGCATTTTGCAAATCATTAAACAGAAATCAGTTATTATTAACTAAGACCCCAAAGGCAAGGAGGGTATATCTCTCACATCATCTTTCTATTTCCCTCCGCTTTTAACTTTGCCTAGTTAGTTCTGGTATATTAAAGATAAAGATTCTGAGATACTGCCCCTGGACTGACCCTGGGAAAACACGAATTCTGTATTTCTCTCCTACTTCATCCTTTTCCCCTCTACTGGCTTCAGTTCACCCACACCCATCATGTGCTCCCACACCACTATATCTTCCCACTGTCCCCACTGCCAGTTCCAGAGAATGTGGGTATTAAAAGAGGCTTAAAGAGGCCGTGTAATGTATGTGAATGAACTGTTTGAGTAATTTCAAGCATCAGCAGGGAGAGTTTTATGGCAATGCCACTTTTTGTGGAGAAAGAACTGGAAAATTTCTGGAAAATTTCTCCCAGAAATAAAAACTCCAAATAGAGTTCTGGATTTTTTAAAAAGAGAAATAAACAACCTAACCTAAATATCTCCTTATGTAAAAACGAAGAATCATATTTTCATTGAACTTCTTGCTGAAGTCATACAAGTTCCTCCCACTTCTCTTAGGTTGTGGTGAAGGCTAGCCTGGTTCATAGTTGACATCTGAGGGAAATACCAGGAAGGGGTGAGGAATAAGGGGCAGGTTTAGTATGTATTGGTCTGAGATACTCTCTGGCTAAACAGTAACTTTACTAGTTCATTCCCCTCATAACTTCCTTAGCCTCAGAGCTGAGTGGACTTTCTTAAGCAGAAATGTTCTTGGGACTCTTCATTTTTCCCTTCAAAATGCGCAAGTTGTGCAAGAAAAAAAATCACATTCCACACTAACAAGGCAAAGGTTATAATAAGAATTTAGTTTCTTACAGGCAATACTTTCATCTTTTTTTTTTTTTTTAAGTAGGCTTTTATGGTAAGAAATCAAGTCAGAGTAATAATGAAGGATGGGAGAATATGGAGTGGACACTTCCTTTTCCCATCATCCCACACCCCCGGAAAGTGCAGGGATTGGAGAAGCGGGTTCATTCCAGGTCCAAACATCACTTCAGGAGCAACAAAACAGCCAGGACCAGAAAAGCCCATGACCTGGAGCCAGTTAGCTGGAGGCCCAGACCCACGTCACCGATGAACCTGGACTGCCTCTCAGCCCGCAGGCCTCCCGCTGACCAGCAGCAACTGGGAGAACCGAGTCTCTAGGTCTCCACAACTGTAGAACGAGAGAGGGGCCCTTCTCAGTGTGCCCAGAATGCGCTAAAGCAATAACCCTCCTGCGTGCGATTTTGTGCTTCTCGGGACATAGAAACAGCCTAGGGAGAAAGAAAACATATTGCTCCTTCCCTTCCTAAGTAGTTCCAGGTGCTCTTTGTCGTGGGTTAGGAGATGTCAGGAACGGGCTGGCCCCAGAGACCATGTAACCAGAGGCCTGGAGGGCGCCTCGCACCCACGACGACCCGGGCACGAGCCCTTGTTTCTACCTCCAGATGCCGCGCGGGCTGCGAGCTCCCGGAGCAGCACGTGACCCCGCCCCGTTGCCCCGGGAGACGGGCAAAGGTTTGTTTTCAAATCCCGGACTCTCCCACCGAGGACCCCTAGCGTCGCGGGCAGGGGTGATCGCGGGGTCGGCCTCGTCGCCTGCGCGTCGCCATCCGGCCCCTCCCGGCCTCGCGCCCCCGCCGCCCCGCCGCGGTGGTACGGCCCGAGCTTGGGGCTGCGCGGCCACAGCGCCCACTCGGGAGTAGGGGGCCGGTCACCAGGGAGAAGGTGAGGGGCCGGAACCCTAGCGGGCCTGGGGCGGGCGTTTCGGACGAGGAGGTCGTCCGGCGGGCGGAGGTAGGGCCCTGCCCCGCGCACCCACCCTGTGCCAGGGCCTCCCCCGGCCTCAGTGTCCTTGTTGCGCTTCCAATGCTCGACTTCACTCTGATCTCTCGTCCCTCCTCCAGGCCTCTGTGTCTGTCCCCTGAGCGATCTTGAAGTTGCCCTCTTTTGGGTTGTTCAGGTCGGACGCAGCAGGCCGGGCCTCAGTCATCTCTCGGCACTGGGAGAGCCCAGCTGCCCGGACGCCAACAACATGCCATCTCTTTCCCACCCAGGTTCCGTCAACAAAATGCTGTACATCGAGGAGAATGTGCCCCTGAAGGACCCTGGCGATGCAGAGAGCGGCCCCTGTAAGCTCGAAACACCAGGACCGACCCAGGAGGACAAGAGCAACCTCGAGGACCATCCTCCCCGTAGGTTCATTCCTGGCGGCCCTGTCTCCCCTCAGGGATGCTTAGTGTGGGTCAGGTTAGAAGGAGCCAGTTAAGAGCCAGCAGCCTCTGTGGCTCCGCAGTTCTCCATCCTCTCTCTCTTCTTATGGTTTGCCCTTCTTCTCCTCTCCACCCCAATCTCTAGGCCCCCTATTGACCCCAAGTCTTCAAAGAGCTTTTTGGTCCTAGAGCAAGAAGAAACCTAAGCGTGATTACTTGAATCTGGCAAGATTTTAAGCTGAGTCAGTTCAAAGCCATCTTTGTTGTTATTGTATTTTGAATTCGTAGGTAGAAAATGAGAGACATCTGCGGTAGATTTTAAAGAACCCAAATGACCCCAGATGGGAATTGTGTTTTTCCCGGGCTTCATTGTCTCAAGAAGTCATACTGCCCTGAGCTCATATTGTTGGGCTCTTATACTATATAGTAGACGTTCTTTTATGTTTCTGTTGGGGCACAAGGTTACTTCACTTGGTCTGATCTCACTAGGATTCACCCTGCATTTCTCTTATAATCTCCAGAGAATTTAACCAGTCATTAATCTGAAGACCTAGGCACATTCTTGAAGATTGAAATGGGAAAAACTATTTCAAGGCCATGGTACCAAGCTGAATTATATTTGTTTCTCTTGTAGCCACATGGGGTCGCTGCTGGTTAACGGACTGGCACTAAAGTGGCAAATTGGGTGCTTTGGAACCCCTATTTGGAATAGGTATTAAGTAGATATGAACCCGATGTGGGGTGAAAGTCACTTTTTTTTGGTAAATACAATTAAAACAATTTAAGTTCTTGAGATGGCTATTTAAATAAATCCATAGGTAAAACAACTCTGCACAAAATACCAAATTCCTCTTTTCGAGAAAATAAAAATTTAATTTTATATGTTAGGTTGACTTGGTTAAATGACTATATTATCTTAAAATTTTCTTTGTCCTTGGGATATGGATTTTTAAAAATCTACCTCAGTTGTATTTTACTTCTAAATTCTTTTTGAACCCTCTCCTGAATTTGACAGCTGTTGCAGTTGCATAGTGCTATGGCGACCAACAAAACAATCTTGTCAAAGCAGGCTATGAACTTTGGTTTGTTGTAGTTGGAAGGTGTTTCTGTGTATAATATTTCCAACAGTCTTCAATAAGTTGCTATAGTTCAGTCTCTGAAGAGTTCTTTTAGTTCTCATTTCAAATTAGTGAGTTAGTGTTAAGTGCATTTACATATTTAACTGTTTTACCATTTTGGCTGGAACTAGAGACTTTGGAGAGGCTGCAAAAAGGGAACTTCAGCTATCCACTTCAATTCAATTCAAGTTCAGTTCACCTTTATGTTTAGCTAAGCAGGGGCCCATTGTGTGTGCTTTCTATTTTTTTCTCTTACCAAGAGTATGAGTCATGACTTTACCTCTAAAAACTTCATCATGTATCTTCTAAGAACAAAGGCATTCTGTGCAACCTCTTTTCTACAATAAGTTTTTCCTTTTTATGTTATTAAATCTTTTTACTAATGGAAAACTTAAATGTTTACAAAGTAGAGAGCCTGATCTAACGAACTCCCATTTAATCATCATGCAGCTTCAACAATGGTCAAGTTGTGGCCAGTCTTAGTTTATTTATATCTCTTCCACATCTTGGAGCCAAATACTTTCCTGTGAACAAATGAAGCTTCATTAAAAGAAAGTGAGAAAATATGATTTATGTGTGCAACTTTGTTTTATATACCAAGTAATCATTGTAATTACCATATATGCCTCTTACATGAAAATGATATCAGCTAGGTCTTTAATAAGAACTTAGAACAGTGGTTCTCAAATGCTGGTTTGTGACAAAATTCTTAGCAATATTTAGTAAAATGAAATAAAGATATAATGAATTTTTCTTCAAGCTAAATTGATTCTATTTAAAAGATTACTCTTTATTCTGACACTATTCCCTTTCTGCCCTTTTGGAGGTTACGCTATTCTTTCTTTTATGAAATGATGGTTTTGGTAGTGGTAGAGTGGATTTTTTAAAATTCACTTATTTGCATGTTTCACTGTCCATACTTGGCCAAATAAAAAAACTGGCAAGTTGTCAGTTGCTCAGAATCTTTTTGAAAATTTAATTAAGCTCGAAATTTTAAAATCTGGGAACTGCTGCTTTAGAAGACCAAATGACATTGGCACCATTCAGTACTATGTGTGTGGAGAATTTAACTCTCAGAGGCAGAACAAGAAGTGTGGAATCATATTTGTTTATTATAAAAAATGTTTATTTTTGAAAGTAAATTGTTTCTTTGCTGCTTAACTTACTTTGTAAGAGAAAGGTTTTAATCAGTTTCATATTATGTTTTTTTATAAAATAACTTTGTCCTTCCTTACTCCCATGCTGGACTACTGTGAGAGGCACAGTCACAGGGCCTGGAATTCAGAACGTATATGATTGGAATGGTTGAATGAGTTTGTGTAAGATCAGTTTGAATTCAAATTTAGGTCCTACTCAGTAGAATGAATCTCTGAATAAAACAAATTCAGACTTGTGTGGGTTCACTGTTGTCTACCTTAAGTTCTTTCTGTCACAGGTCTGATAGATACAGTTAATGACGTTTCCAAGATGAACAATGAGACTGGGATGAATCGTGATTTCCACATGGAAGAGGTTTTACCTCAGAGCAGGTACAGGCTCCTAATTTTCCCTTTTCTCGTTTTTATCCAGGCATAGGTATTTTGCACCAATGGCTCCGGACCAGACTTGAAGCATTTTTATTTAATAATACGATCAATGTTTGAATATAAGCCTTAAGAGGTCTCAACAACTTAAACAGAAGAGTAATCAGTTTTAATTATGAGTATCAGAGAGTCAAGAAGCAATTGTTATTTAATCAGTGAATAAACCAAAGCAACTGTTGGGATGTTCACTTTGGGACACCAGTTAATAAAATATAAACGGTGGATTTCAGATCTTCTCTGACTTATAAGGAGGATGTACCCTGGAGTAATCTATCTATTGCTGCATAACAAATTTTTGCAAAACTTAGCAGCTAAAACAATGTTCATTATTTTAGTTTCTGTGGGTCAGAAAGAAGGGCATGGTTTAATTGTGTGCCTCTGACTCAAGGTCTCTCATAATGTTGCAGTCAGTTTGTTGAGTGGTGGCCAGAGCCTCCCTCAGCTCCTTGCCACTTGGACCGCTCCATAGGGCAGCTCACAACATGGCAACTGGCTTTCCTCATTCAGAGTGAAAGCAGGAGAATGAGAGTGTGAGAGTCAGTGCCCAAGATGGAAACTCCAGTCTTTTTGTTACCTAATCTCAGAAGTGATATCCTATGCCTCTGCTACTTTCTGTTCCCTAGAAGAGGGTCACTAAATCAGCCCACACTCCAGGGAACAGGATTACACCAAGCTGTGAATACCAGCAACTATATATCCGGGATCATTTTATCAGCTGCCTACACATAGCTCCTATCATTTACTCTTTTAAGTGATCACAGATTAGACAGGCACAGATTAAAAGGTTAATTTTCTTGTAGTGGCATTTTCACCTCTTTTTTTTTTTTTCCTGGCTTCATTATCACTTAAATTGATGAATTAGGACCAGAACTTGTTGATACATAATACCCCCCGCCCCCGCCACCTTGAACAAGGTTTTTTTTAATTCTTCTCAGTTCTGTTCACGTTGTAAAAAATAAATAGAACCCTTCAGTAAGTATGAATTGAATGGCTCTGCTGGCTTCTTGGCAGTTAAGTGGGTAAATTCACTGTCAGATTTTACATTTTAAAACAGTTCTAATTTCCCATTAATAGCTTGTGATTGGTCAGATTTCCTAAATGCTTTCATTATTTGGCAACTTCAGGGAATCTGTTACTAAAGTATCATTCTCTGTTACAAATTGCTGCCTGGGTCTTCATGCTCTGATTTGCCATATCCAGGTGCCAATAGGTGTCCATACCAAGCATGGCTCCTCTGGGAATAGGTTTTCACCAAAATTCAGATCTAGCGCCTCATTGCTTAGATATGTTTGTTGCTGGCAGGAAAGAAGAAAAATGAAACTGGGAGAGTGAAAGTCTGCTAAAGGGGTGGTAGGGAGTAGAGGAAATGAAAGAGAGAGAGAAACGAAGCAGGGGAAACAGTACTATTCAGAGCTGGATTTTCAAGTAATGTAATACACAATTTATCCCTGGAAAAAGGTTGAAATAGAGTTTAAGGTTATTCATTATTGGCAGTTGGCTTTACTTTAGGCTCATAAGATGACATTAATTACAGTTGTGGGTTCCTAAAGGAAATCCCATGTTTGGGCATTCATTCCTCAGGCATTTACTGAGTCCTTATTATGTGGCAAGAAAATGCTGAGTGCTGGAGAGAGAGATAGCCATAGCCCTAGCTATAGACAAATAAGGCACTGTCTTTGCTATCAGGAAGCTTTCATAGGGGAGACAGTGACTGATAACTTATAGATGTGTGTATAGAGTTTAATGAGAGTAATCAGCTGCCTAAGGAAGATCAGAGAAGATTTGCCCATGGAGGAAGATTTTGCCCATGAAGACTTGAATTGAGTTTTAGAGGATGAATAGATGCTTTCCAAGTGGTATGGGTTGAAAAGGATGCTCCAAACAGAGTGGTGATAGAATATGCTATGTTCTATACAGGCAGCTTGGTATAGTTGAACACAAGATATTACGAGGTAGGAGGAGATTAATTAGAAAGGGAGGCAGAGTACTATCAGGAAGGGTTATACAGTATAAGCCATTTATACTGGTAGTGGTGGGAAGCCCTTAAAGGACTTTAAATAGGCATGATATCATGAACACATTGCATGTTAGAAAAATCATTGATTTTAGAGTTAATTGGTGGAGAATTGATTAGAAAGAGACAGAACTGAAGGCAGGGAGGCAAGTTAATAGACTATGGCAGTAGTCCAGGTAAGAGATGATAATAGGAAAGAATAAATTCCAGAGACATTTAAGAATCAAAATTTACGGAACTTGGGGATAGATGGATAAATAGGAGAAGAGTTAAGAACAATTCCAGTATGCACTGGACCATTAGATTATAGTTGGTTACCTCTGATGATGGAGATTTGTGTGTTGACAGAGGAACTTTGACTTGTTTTATTCATCTTTGTATTGCTTTTTTTTTTTTTTTTTACAAGGAGCATGCATTACTACTGGTTGTTTTTTGTTTTTTGTTTGTTTTTTAAAGGAAGGGATGTTTAATTCAAGAAAACCAATAGCTATTTGGAAATTATTAGATACAGCCTCAGAATTTTCAAATAGTTCGTTTTTTTCTTATTAGTTTAACTCTGGGACGAAGACATCATTTAAATAAACATTCAGAGAAAAAACTATTAAACTATTAATTTTTTAAATTAATAGTCTTAATTGTTTAAGAGTAGTTTTAGTTCTACAGAAATATGATCATAAAGTACAGAGTTCCCCTGCACACAGTTCCCCCTATTATTTGCATCTTGTACTGGTGTGGTACATTTGTATAATTGATTATTTAGTATTAACACATCTTTATTAAATCCATAGTTTACTTTGGGGTTAACTTTTTGTGTTGAACATTCTGTGGGTTTTAAAAACGTATAATGACATATTCACCATTACTATATCATACAGAGTAATTTCACTGCCCTAAAAGTCCAGTGTTCTCTACCTATCCATCCTTCCGTTCCTCCCTCCCTCCCAAATCCTTGGCAACCAATGATCTTTTTACTGTCTCCATAGGCTTCCAGAATGTCCTATAGTTGGACTCATATAGTATGTATGTAGTCTTTTCAAATAGACTTCTTTCATTGAAGCAGTGTGCATTTAAGATTCTTCCATGTATTTTAAGGTCTTACTAGCTCATTCTTTTCAGCACTGATTAATATTCCATTGTCTGGATGTTACAGTTTATCCACTCATCTACAGAATGATACCTTAGTTGCTTCCCAGTTTTGGCAGTCATGAATAAAACTGCTGTAAACCTCCATTTGCAGGTTTTTGTGTGGGCATACGTTTCCAGCTCGCCTGAGTAAATACCAAGGAGCGTGATTGCTGGATTGTATGGCAAGAGTATGTTTAGCTTTGTAAGAAACTGCCAAACTCTATTCCAGAGTGGCTGTATCATTTTGCATTCCCACCAGCAATGAATGAGAGTTAATGCCATTCCACTTCCTCATCAACATTTGGTATTGTCAGTGTTTTGGATTTTGGCAGTTCTAATAAGTGTGTAGTGGTATTTCATCTTTATTTTAATTTGCAGTTCCCTAAGGATATATAATGATGAGTATCTTTTCACATGCTTATTTGCCATCTGTATATCTACTTTACTGAGGTATCTGTTCAGGTCTTTTATCATTTTAAAATTGGGTTTTATTGAGTTTCAAGAGTTCTTTATGTATTTTGGATAACAGTTCTATCAGATAAGTGTTTAGCAAAGATTGTGGCTTCTTTTCTTAACAGTATCTCTCACAGACTAGAAGTTTTTAATTTTAATGAAGTTCAACTTAACAATGTTTTCTTTCTTTGATCTTGTTTTTGGTATCGTATTGTCATGCCCAAGGTCACTAGATTTTCTGTTAATTTCTAGAAGTTTTATAGTTTTACATTTTACATTTAGGTCTATGATCCATTTGTGGAAGGGATAAGGTCTGTGTCTAGATTCATATTTTTGCATGTGATATCCAGTTGTTCCAGCACCATTTGTTGAAAAGACTGTCCTTTCTAGATTGAATTACCTTTGCTGCTTCTGTTTTTCTAAGGAGAAAAAAAGATCTTTCTGGCTTCCATTGCTGGCTACATGGTGATACCAATGAGACTGAGAGTATAGGAGGAACAAGTTTGTAGGGGGAAGAGAGTGAATTCAATTTTAGACCTACAGATTTAGAAATAAATAAATATGAGTATTCAGGTATTGTCAAAGAAGGAAAATTCTTTCCTTCATTTTAGGACTATAAGAAAATGAAAGATCATTTAGTTTATTGCTATATTTATACATAAATGAAAACTAGGCTGGATGCAAAAATCAGTGCTAAAAGCTCACAGTTCTCCCTGCTGCGTAGCTGTTCTGGAACCGTAAGGAGCCCTTCTGAGAGATTTTGCTTATGCCTTTGACACCCAAGTATAACCCCAGCTTGTTCAACTCTGTTGCAGTTCAAATACAGTTCCTGGCCTTCCCCTGTCAGTATAATGGTCTTTTATGATATCAAAGGGTATTTGGGGCTTAGGAAATAATGACCTTATGGCAGTTTTTGGATAGAGAAAATAATTCATTTATTTAACCTTCTTACAGTCTGGAAGGCAAGGTCAAGGAGAAAATGCACAATGCCTTTTGGGATCATCTTAAAGAGCAACTATCAGCTACTCCCCCAGACTTCAGCTGTGCTCTTGAACTTCTAAAAGAAATTAAAGAGGTAGGTGACCAACCTTCCATTTGTAGATGTAAAGTTCCTAGACATCCCCAGCTCATTCGATTGTCAGCGGCTAGCAAATTTTAACTGAGCATGATCTATGAATCACACAGAATCTAATCAGTAGATAGAAGTCACGCAGTAATTTCAACAAGGAAGTTTTGTTATAAAAATTACTATAACAGGAAATTGGAGAAATGGGGTCTTTGGGCTAGTAAGAAGCAAAGAGAACTCTAAAGAATACTGGTACATCAGATATAAGAAGAACCCACTATACCCCTAGGGCTGATATAGGACACCCAAGGACTCATTTTAGAGGGCAAAGCTGTGCCAGGGGAAGTTGCTGGCTTATGTGTGCTGCTGGCCACCATATACTGCAGGAGCTGGGTGCTGGAGCACCCATCTGTGCTTCAGGAGCCTGGCACTAGAGAAGCCACTCAGGCTGTAGAATCTTGCCAAGTGAGCATACCAGAACCAGAAATAAAAACTTTTGCCTTTTGTAATGTCTTTCTAGTATGTGATAGACACACCCTAAGGTAACCCCCCAGTGATCCACACCCTGATACAGTCCTCTCTCCTTGAGTGTGGACAAGATCTGTAACTTGTCTCTTAACCAATGGAATATGGCAAAGGTTGTGGGATGTCACATTTCATTATGTAAGACTCTGTCTTAGCAGCCTGGAGAGAGAGAGAGTCTTCTGCTGGCCTTGATGAAGCAGACAGGTATTTTGTGAACTGCCTATGGAGAGGGGCCACATGGCAAAGAAATGCAGGTGGCCTCTAGAACCAGCGTCCCACTGACGATCAATAAGAAGCTGGGGCCCTCAAGTATACAGCTGTAAGGAAATGAATTCAGCCAACAATTTGAATGAGTTTGGTAACAGATTGTTCCCCAGTCAAGCTTCCAAATAAGATTGCAGCACAGCCACCACCTTGAGTATAGCTTGTGAGACCCTGAACAGAAGACTCCATTAAAACTGTGCCTGGACTCCTGACCCACCAAAGCTGTGAGATAATAAATGTATATGCTGTTTTAAGTCTCTTCAGTTTGTTATGCAGCACAGAAAACTAATAGTGCCTTCTACAGATGAAGCTTAAAATTTTCCATCTGGTAAAGGAAAACTAAAAGGAACTTCATTTTTTCAGAGAAGAGAAAAGAAGGATGGATTTGGAGCTGAGAGAGAAATTGATAAATGTCATATTCCACTCCTTTAGCCACTGAGCTTCCATGTGCACGCTTCTACACGCATTTGAACTCCTGGATTTTCCAGTCTTATAGCTTTGTAGATCAGACAACAAACACCTAGTTCCACAAGGGAAGCTCAGACCATGTGGTCACCCAGTGTCCTATGATGAGGTGCTTACTTTTCTGCCAAGGCCTAGGAGCAAGCCAGTAACTTTCTCAAAAAGCAAATAGTTCTCTTCAGAAGAGGGTATAGATTTACTCCAAAATCCTAGTGATCTGTGTTATGATGCTCCTACTGGGGTACTTGCCAGAGGCTCTCTGTATCATCCTTACTTGCCATGGATGCTTCCGATATCACTGAACCTGCTGGGTCATAAGGCTCAAGTGGTAGAGTGGCTTGTATGGCAGTCTGAACTTGGGGCAGAGCCTACTCTGGTTCTGGTTCCACCTGAAATTGGCAACCTCGTGAGAGACTCTAAATGAGTTTCAGGAAAGAACATTTAAATCTGTGGAGAATTTTTATAAGAGTTTGAGTTTATTTGAGCCCAACTAACAGCATGCCAGGAAGCAAGATCTTTAGTGCTCCAGAGGATGACAGTTTTCCAGTTTCTTTTATTTTTTTAATTTTTACTTTACTTTTTTTCTGCAGTTTATTTTATACATTTAGAATTGAGGGGATGTAAGGAAGATTATGTTTAACATGATTATGTACTCTCTTGAGGGGTCTGAAAAAAGATTACTCTGGCATTTCAAGGGTGTGTTAACCTTAGATACATAAAAACAATAGACAGGGCTGGCTTAAGACAAAGAGAAACCTTTTACTAAAGAAGTTATATACCTCTGAGATGACTACCCCATGGCCTTCCCAGTTAGGAATTATGATCAGATCACCCTGTGAGGTTAGTTTCTGTCACTTGATTTGTAGCTTGATCACAGAGCCCCTTTTTCATCCACAAAACTCAAATGGGGGGTAGGTTGCATCGAAAACCCAAAAAGGCCTTCAAGTGCTTTTTTCTTCCATGTGGTTTGAGATACATACAGTAGCTTGTCTTTCATCTCGGAGCAGGTAGCTTGACAAGATCCAGACCACTGATGCTTGGGCAACTTCACTGAGGTGAAGGGCCACTGAATTTTTGTGGGGATTATCTGCCCCTCTAGTTCCCATGTCTTTCTAAGGCATCTAAAATACTTGCTTCTTCCTGCTCATCAGATCCAGTGGACATATAGCCATTTGAATTTGAACCTCACTCATGGTACCAATTTTGTATCAGTCAGGGTCCAGTCAGGAGAAAGAAGCCAGGCAGTAATTTGAACAAAGAGAAGCTGGTGCTACAGGAGCTTGCTGAGGTGGAGCACACCAGAACCAGGAAGGAGGACCTCTTTAGCATCCTCTACTAACAAAACTTAACATTGTGCCAGCTAGCAAAGTAAAAATATATAAAGGGCCTGGCTCCATTTTCAGAGTAGGCACTGAAGGGTAGACTTGGAACTGAGAGGCTCCAAATTGATAACTGGTATAGTTTACCATTTAGATAGATAATATGGGGCAACTTACATTTTATTTGTTCAAGATGAAGCTAAATAGATGGGATCTTGCTATGACAACACGGTACTTCATTCAATTAAACAAATTTCATTGAATCCCAGCCCTCACCCCCACCCCATGTTTTGTATATTACAGAGGCACAGAGATGAAGGACTATCTCTGATCACAGGGAACTTATATTTTTGGGTTAACAGGGTATTTCCAGTTACTCTTAACAGTTCCTTTGCCTATTTTAACCTTGCCCTTTGCAGTAAAATTTCAAAAATGCCTGCTTTTTGAAATGAAGAGTTCCTCATTCCCATGTAATGGTATATATTTTATATTTGTTGCACCTGTGTTTCTTTTTACCACACTCCTTTATCTCTTTATCTCATTCTGCCCTGAAAATGATATATTATTGTGATAATTAAATTCATAAAGCCTTGAACTATTACTTGGCCCCTAAACAAAGATAAATAGAACTCCCTAGTAATTTTAGGAACCCGATTTCTTGATCCTTAAAAGACACAGGCTGGCATATCTTTGTCTAAAAGGGTTGTCCATTAGGGCTCTAAACAGAATGCAACTCCTTCTTTGACTTTTCTTTCCTGGGTAGATCTTGCTGTCACTGCTGTTACCACGCCAGAACCGCCTAAGAAATGAGATCGAAGAAGCTCTGGACATGGACCTCCTCAGGCAGGAAGCAGAACATGGGGCCCTAAATGTCCCACATCTCTCTAAGTACATTCTCAACATGATGACGTTGCTGTGTGCACCAGTTCGAGATGAAGCAGTGCAGAAACTAGAGAACGTTACAGACTCTATTTGGTTATTGAGGTATGAAACTTGATCCCTGAGCAAGGAAAAGCTGGGTGGGACACTGGGTGATAGCTCCTGACTCTGCTGGCTCTTCCCTATTGAAGACCTGACGAACTCCTTTTTCTCTGGTCTATTAGCTTCCCTTTTCCAAAGATGGCCTTGCCAGGGCCCTTTAGTTCTCCTTAGATTGATTGGGCACCCTATATAACATCCTACCATAAAACATTAGTATATGTGATCTTTTCTTCCAAGGAGTTCAAACATCACTTTCCCAGGTTTTCTCATTGTAGTTCACACAATATGAGGAGACAGGAGTGGGAGGCTATTCCTGTGTCCTAGCTATAGAAACCAAGACTCAGAAAGTTAAAAAAAAAAAAAAAAAGTGAAGTAACATCTCTTATAATCCCACTTTCCAGAGAGAATTGTTAGCATACTGGTGTTTTTTTTTTCCCCCCACTGACTACTTTTTTAACGAGACAACAGAATGGCTATTGTGGAAAGATATCTATCCAGCTCATAGGCTTCAAGGTCCAGAGACTTATCTGTTCCTAGCTCTGACACTCACTCTGGACCTTGAGTACTGGGCCACATGTCATCTTTTGTAAATTTAGGAGGCAGGATTAAGTTAGTTTTAAAGCACCTCTTAATTCTAGAATACAGTGATTTAATGACTCCTTGTATAGTATAGCTATTCTATTTTCTCTTTATGTTAGAGGGATCTTCCAGGTTCTGGGCCTGATGAAAATGGACATGGTGAACTACACTATCCAGAGCCTTCAACCCCACCTACAGGAACATTCCATCCAGTATGAACGGGCTAAATTCCAGGAACTCCTCAACAAGCAGCCTAGTATGTATATAACTTGAGGGCAGGTGTGGGGAGTACGACCTTGGGTCTGACTTTTATGATGCTAGAGGGTATTCGGTCTCTTTTCAGGAACAGAAATTTTCTCCTCAAGTAGGGAGGGAGAGAAGGAACAGTTATCTAAGACATAAAGACAACCCATCCCCCAAATCATTTATTTATTGATTAGGAGTATATTTTGAAAAGAACCATAGTCTTGAAGCCTCAGGGATGCAGATGCTGAAGATGCTTACACACTCTATTCCTGTTACAGGCCTCCTCGATCACACTACCAAATGGCTCACCCAAGCGGTAGCAGACCTCACCACGTTGCCTCCAACTTGCCCTGACACTCCTGACTCCTCCAGTGTGGCCTGCACCTCTCTAAATGAGGCAGCCAGCAGCCCAGAGCCCCTCAGCCCTGCTATGGTGCTGTCCCAGGGCTTCCTGAACCTCCTTCTCTGGGACCCTGAAAATGAAGAGTTCCCTGAGGTAGGGTTATGTGGGCATTACCCTGTTGTTTTATATTCAGGAATGCCACCAGGACTCTCCTCTCCTGACAGCCTGTCCTTCCCTGCTTCCTCAGACACTGCTGATGGATAGAACCCGGCTACAGGAACTAGAGTCCCAGTTGCACCAGTTAACCATCCTTGCCTCAGTTTTGCTAGTGGCCAGTAGTTTCTCTGGCAGTGTTCTTTTTGGCTCACCTCAGTTTGTGGATAAGCTGAAACGTATAACCAAAGCCCTCATGGAGGAGTTTAATTCCAGGTGAGCTGCACAGATTTTTTTTTTTTAAGTAAATGATATTTGGAATGAAGACATAGGCAGATAATGAACGATGGCTTACATTCCACAACAAACCACAGAAAAGCCCTTTGGAATCATTTGCAAAGGTTGTTCGTTGGTATCTTTCCACAAGTTGTCTTGAGGCTTGTGACAAAGAAAAATAAACCTGTCTTCCAAAAAGATTAGTGTGGAGGATAATTTGCTATAAAATGATTCATTATTTTATTTGCTACAAAGGAGTTGTTATCTATTTGAGTGGATGATGGTAGGCTCATCTCTGTATATCCAGGAATTGATCACCAGTCAGCAATATTGATTGAAAGTTCACTATGTGTAGGGCATCACACCAAAGGAATCAGAAGGCCAGGTTTGTCACTATAATTGGTGAGAGTAGGACAAATGACCATGGAAAATGTCCAAGAAAGTCTTAAAAATGTTTCTACATATACACAGATTCCATGGGGCTAAAGAATACTGAGTCAGTCCAAGAGCAGAACCAAACCCTTGTCCGGAGTTTATTTTAGTTTATCTTGTTTACTGAGAAGTAAGACGTGGTATCATATATAGATATTAGTTGATATCTTGAGGGTAAGAGTGATGACACTGAACCTACTCAGTGACCTCTGCTGCCACCAGTGCCTGGAAGTCTTTCTTGAGTGGCCTCAGTTTCTGGTGTGGAGCTTCCCAGGCTCTGGCCTTATGCCAGGGCCACCTGGTGGGTACCAGCTTACTCTCCTTTGTGGTCTAGGTCTGAGGAGGCTATGCTGATGACTGTGAGTGAACAGGTATCTCAGGAAATCCATCAGAGCCTCAAGAATATGGGCCTTGTTTCTCTGAGCAGTGACAACACAGCATCTTTGATAGGACAGCTCCAGAACATTGCCAAGAAGGAGAACTGTGTCCGCAGTGTCATTGGTGAGTATGCCTTGGGGTGGTGAGAACATTGTGGGGAGGGATTCCAACCCGAGAAGTCAGTTTCTGAACCATTTAACAATATAAAAGCCGGGATCACTGAGCAAGTCACTGTTTAAGCTTTAGTTTTTTCAAAATGCTGGACTGAAATATCTTAAAGACCAGCTCTGTGGTTCTAAGGAAGATTTGCACCCAGGAATTCATGACTTCTAGGTATGGTTTACTGTTATGTCAGGTACTCAGGAGGATCTAACCAATGGAGACTTAAGAAATCTTTACAACAGTCAAAAATTTTCTAGCCCATTTGTTTTCAATCTTTGCTTTGTCTTTGGGAGCTAGATAGCAGCCCCTTTCCCCCCAAAACAAAACAAATTTCCTTATCTCTAGCTAAGTGGGCAGGTTAGTGAATATCTCAGTTAACTTAGAACTTGAGTGAGTACAGGGGTACTGTCTCTCCCTGAAATTTGTTTGCCCTTTCTCTTCTCACTGTCTTTTCCTGCTCATAGATCAGCGGATCCATTTGTTTCTCAAATGCTGTTTGGTTCTTGGAGTGCAGCGATCTCTGTTAGATCTCCCTGGAGGCCTTACCCTCATTGAGGCAGAACTGGCAGAACTGGGCCAAAAGTTTGTCAACCTAACGCATCACAATCAGCAGGTATTTGGCCCCTACTACACGGAGATCCTAAGAACCCTCATCCCCCCACGCCAGGAAACAGAAGCACAGTCTCTCTGATAGCACCAGCTGCAGGCCCTGGCACCTTGGACCCAGGAGAGAAGCCCATCATTTTCCTGGGGAAACATCACCAGTGACCAACAAAGCAGCAAGCCTTCCTCCTCTCCTGCAGCCAACACCAGAGCTGTAGTGATCACTCATGTAAACGCCGACTGGCCCAAACCCATATAAATTTCACTAATAAACTTCGGAACTGCAAGCAAACCATTGTTCTTGTGCTACAGCTATGGCCAGGCCCTGGGCCCTCCGCCCCCAACTAGCTTAGAAGCCAATAGGCCCCTAGTTTTCTCTCCACTGGCTAAATGTTCCCTTCGATGTGAGAAGCTGAGAAGCCAAGAGCCCCAGGTGCTAGCATTGTTTTGTATAAAGGTAAAAGCATCTTTCTGAGGGCCCTGAGAACTCTGTGGAATTATCTAGAATGTGAGTATTAAGGACTTCTCCAGAAGTTAGAAATTTGTTTTGTCCAATTCAGCTCGGGATTGGAAATGGTTGAAGGAAGTTATTAAGAGCCTCATTTCTCAGACCACATTCCCCTGAAAGTTTTAACTGGTACAATGAAGAGTCAAGAAATGGCAAGAGCTTCAGCTTCCTCTTCTGTTGCAGGGTCTGAAGCATGTGCACACCGGGGCTGGATACATTTGGAGGTTGGCTGCTGCAAACATACTATTGGGGACAGGTTTTAGAGTTCATGGGATTTCTCTCTCAGGTATCTAGACTTCAGTCTCAGACAGTTAGGTCAGTGACTGACTTCGATCAAGTTTTTCTTGGTCCTGTTCTCAAGCTAGATGAGTCTCACTTTCCCGACAGAGGTGGAACAGCTTCCGTCCTTCTTCCTAATTCTAGTCTGGGACTTTAATTGGCAGTTTTGGTCGTGGGATTCCGTTTGGCATCACAAATGAGAGATGTTCTGAAAGGACCCGGGCTTGTGTTCTGGGGTTGTAGTGATCCATAGCATCATTCTCAGTGTGACTGCAGCAGACCAGACCACCTAGGGGCTCAAATGAGATAATGTTCCATTCAGATTCAACTCCCATTTTTGTAATGCACAAGAGAAAATGGCAATTCACTTAAGTGCTCTCAAATTAAGGTAGAGAGAAACAGCGTTCTCACCTTTTCAGGAGATGTAGGAAGCTGAACATAACACACTTAATCTAGAAAGACCCACTAAGAGGGATTTGAGTTCCATTAGCCCAGTAGAGCTCAGATGGGTGGCACAGCCAGGTCAACAGTGTGACATTTACTACGACTGGAAAAACTGGAGGGCCTGGACCACTCAAAATTTCTAATCTTATAGCTAGACATCCTCAGGATGGAGAAGCCCAGGAAAGGGAGTATGTTTAATAAACAGTTTACCTAGATGGATTCTCTGATTCGCAACAATTAATTTGAATTTTTAAAAATTCACATTATCTTAGAGGCAGAAGTGCTTTGGAGGGATTCCTGTGAAGAGGACTGCTTGGCTGGTGGGTGCAGACACCGGGCTGACAATAGACCCTTGCTCTGTACTTCTTAATTAAAATAGGAAACAATCGATTTCTTAGAAATTTTGAGTTAATTTTCTTGTGCTTCTGCATGGAAGAGACAGGGATTCTGACCTGCACAAGGAAAGATAGCTTCATTCAATCCTGCAGGTAGTTTGAGGGATATAAATTTAAAATTATGATAAAATACACACAAAATTAAGTGATAATTAGTACATATACAATGTTGTACGACTGTCACTACTGTCTGATTCCAGAACACTTTCATCACAAGAGAAGGAAATTCCCTACCCATTAGGTAGTCTCCTCTCATTCTTCTCTCCCCATAGACCCTGGTAATCAATCTGCTTTTTGTTTCAATGGATTTTCTGACTCTAGATCAATAGAATCACATAATGAGGTCTGTGACTGGCTTCTTTCACTCAGTATGTTCTAAAGATTTATCATGTGTAGCATGTATCAATACTTCCTTTTAATGGCTACATAATATTCCATGGATATGCCACTTTTTATCCATTAAGTAGCTAATGGACATTTGATTTGTTTTTACTCTTTGGCTTTTGTGAGTGGTGCTGCTATGTATATTTGTATACAAGTTTTTGTCTGACACTTGTTTTCAGTGCTTTTAAGTAGAATATACCTAGGAGTAGAATTGGTGGGTCATATAGTAATTCTATGTTTAATTTATTGACAAACCACTACAGTTGTTTCCAGAGTGGCTGCACCATTTTACATTCCCACCAGCAATGTATGAGGCTTTCAATTTCTCCATAATTTCACCAACACTTATTTTCCTTTTATTTTTTTAATTGTAGGCATCTTAGCGGGTGTGTGGAATCTCATTGTGGTTTTGACTTGTGTTTTCCTAATAGCTAGTGATATTGAGCATGTTTTCAAGTGCTTATTGGGCATTCACATATCTTCTTTGGAGAAATGCCTATTTTGGCTCTTTGCCCATTTTTGAATTGGATTATGTTTTTTTTTTTTTAAGGTGAGGCTTGACCTTGGTTGACCTCAGATTGCAAGGACCTTTTCAGTTTATAATCCCTTATTTTTTTTTATTTATTTTATTTTTTTACGCCTACGGCACCTGGTCTTTTTAGGTGGTCTCCCATCTAAGTACTAACCAAGCTTGACCCTTCTTAGCTTCCGAGATCAGGCTTATTCAGGGTGGCATGGCTGTGGACTGAATTGAATTGTTTTGTTGTTTTAAGAGATCTTTATATATTCTGGATACTAGACCCTGGTCAGATATATGATTTGCAAACATTTTCTCCTGTTCCATGGATAGTCTGTTCACTTTCTAGATGGTGTCCTTTGATGCACAAAAATTTTAATTTTGATTAAGTCCTGTTTATTAGGTTTTATTTTTATGGATTGTGCTTTGGGTGTGAAGTCTAAGAACTCTTCGCCTATGCTTAGATCTTTGCACTTTAAGATTGGTGATAGTGGAATCCTTTCCTTGTTCCCAATCTTAGGGGGAAAAATTGTCTTTCACCATTAAATGTTAATTGCATATTTTCGTAGATGCTCTTTATCAAGTTGAAGAAGTTCTCTGTATTAGTTTTCTACTGCTACTATAACAGAGTACCACAAATTTAGTGCCTTGAGACCATGCAGATATATTATCTTACAGTTCTGGATGTGAGAAGTCCATAATGGGTCTTATGGGTCAAAATTAAGGCACAGACAGAGCTGCATGAGGCTCTAGGATAATATAGTTTCCCATGACTGTTGTAACAAATTACCATAACTGAATGGCTTAACAAAAACAGAAATATACTCTTTCACAGTTCTGGAGGCCAGAAATTAGAAATCAGTTTCATTGGGCTGAAATCAAAATGTTGGCAGGACCGTATTCCCTCTGGAGGTTCTAAGGGAGAATCTGTTCCTTGTCTCTTCCAGCTTCTAGTGACTGCTGGCATTCCTTTACCTGTAGTTGCATCACCCCAATTTCTCACTCCATGGTCACATGAAGATCACATGGTCCTCTTCTGTGTGTATTTAATCTCTCACTGTCTCTCATAAGGATACTTGTGATAGGATTTAAAGCCCACCCACACAGTCCAGGATCATCTTCCCATCTCAAGACCCTTAATCACACAGGAAAAGACCCTTTCTCCTTATAATGGTTATAGACTAAATTGTATCCACCCTTAAATTCGTATGTTGAAGTCCTAACCCCCAGTACCTCAGAATATGACCTCATTTGGAAATAGGGTCATTGCAGATATAATTAACATGAGGTTATACTGAAGTTGGATAGGTCCTAATTCAATCTGACTGATGTCCTTATGAAAAGCCATGTGCTACACGTAGAGATAGACACAAACAGAAATGCAACAATGTGAAGACAGACAGAATGCCCTGTGCAGGCCAAGGGCTACCTGAGGCTACCAGAAGCTAGAAAAGAGAAATGGAACAGATTTTCCCTCACAGCCCCCAGAAGGAACCAAGCCTGCGAGCACCTTAATTTCATACTCATAGCTTTCATTTTTTTCTCCCTCAATTTTTATATGAGTTTTCTTGCACGCAAACTGATGACAGTTGTTGGGAAGCAAGATATCAAATGCTGTTTCATACAGATAGCTTTCAAATAAAATAATTTATTGTCTGTTTAAGCCACCCAGTTTGTGGTGCTTTGTTACAGCAGCCGTAGGATAGGAATACAGTAACATGTGTTACAGGACTTAGGACCTAATATTTTTGGGTGGCCATTACTCAGCTTGCTACAAAGGAAGAATCTGTTTCCTTGACATTTCCAGCTTCTAGAGACTGAGCACATTCCTTGGCTGGTAGCCTCTTCATCTTCGGAGCATATCACTACAACCTTTGCTTCCATCATACCTCCTGTTTGACTCTCCTCCCTCTCTCTTAATAATCTTTGTGATTACATTGGGCCCTTCTGGATAATACAGGATATCCAAAGACCCTTGATCTAATCACATTTGTAAAGTCTCTTTTGCCATGTAAGGTAACATTCACAAGTTTCATTGATTAGAACCTGGATATTTGAATAGAGGGTGAATCCCTCTATTTCCAGTTTTCTGAGGGTTTTAAAAATCATGAATGGGTGTTGAATTTTATCAAATTGTTTTCTGCATTAATTGATAAAATAATGTGATTTTTCTTCTTTAGTTTGTTAATATGTTGAATTACATGGATTGATTTTCAAAAATTAACCTTGTATCCCTGGAATGGTGTGTAATTCTTTGAATGTAATTCTTAACTCTATTGGCTAATATTTTGTTAAAGATTTTCAGTACCTTTATTTATGAGGGGTATTGTTATGTGGTTTCCTTTTTTTGCATTTTCTTTGTTGGTCTTGGCATCAGGGTGAAACTAGCTCACAGAATGAATTAGCAAGTGTTCCTCTTGTTTTCTGGAACAGATTGTGTAGAATCGTGTTAATTTTTCTTTAAACATTTGGTAGAATTATCCAATGAAATCATCTGCATTTAGAGATTTTTATTTTTTTAATTGTGGATTTAATATTCATAGTGCTACTAAAATTATCTCCATACAGGGTAAGTTGTGGTTGTGTGTGTGTGTGTGTGTGTGTGTGTGTGTGTGTACTTTTTTTTGAGGAATTGGTCTATTTTGTCTACGTTGTCAAATTTATGTGGGTAGAGTTGTGTATAGTATTCTCCTGTCGGAAGCCAGCTGACAAAGTCGAATCAGGTTCCTGAAAGGGGGAGCGGGACTAAAGAAAAGAAAGCAGACAGAAAGAGTGCAGGAGGGAGGACAGAACCTCATCTGTCTCTCCGAGTTTATTTAGTTTATAATCTCAGCACTTTACAGTCTCTACTTCTTACATAGTTGCCAAGTACACAAACATCCTTTGTTCTTTGTTGTGCCATTTCACATGTCTTAAAATGGCTCCCCACATTCTCCTACTGTCCTTTTGATGTCTACAGTCTCTGTGGTAGTAGTCGTTTCTTCATTCTTGATATTGGTATCTGTACCTTCTCTCTCTTTTTTGTTGTCAGTTTGGCCACAGGGTTGCAATTTTTATTGATCATTCTATATAACAAGTTCTTAGTTTCATTGATATATTCCATTTTCATTGATTTCTCCTTTTATCTTTATTATTTCCTCCTTTCTCCTTGCTTTGGGTTTATTTTGCTCTTCTATTTTGAGGTTATTGAGGGTAGAAGCATAATTGATTTAGGATTTTTCCTCTTTTCCAATGAATGCATTTTAGTACTATGAATTTCCTTCTCAGCACTACTTTACTTTGTCCCACAAAATTTTATATGTTGTATTTTCATTTTCATTCAATTTAATGTATATTTTGATTTCCCTCAAGACATTCCCTTTGACTCATGGATTGGTTTGAAGTGTGTTGTTTATTTCCCAGTATTTAAAGAATTTCTTGTTATTTGTTATTGATTTCTACTTTGATTCTATTGTGGTTCAAAAACACATTGTATATGATTTTAATTCTTAAATGTACTTTTAATTTTGTTGAGGTTTGTTTCATGGCCCAGGATATGATCTATTTTGGTATATATTCCATGGGCAGCTGAAAAAAAAATCCATTCTGTTGTTGTTGCCAAGACTGTCCTATAAAAGCCAAAGAGATCCTTTTGGTTGATGGTAGTGAGTTCTATATCCTTGCCAATTTTATCTGTAGTTCTATCAACAAAGTCTCCAACTGAATTGAAGTCTCCAACTATATTTGTTATATTAGTCTGCTCAGGCTGCCATAACAATTCACCATAGAAATGTATTTCAGTTTCGGAGGCTTGAGAGTCCCAGATTAAAGTTTGGCAGGTCAGTCTCTGACAAGTACTCTTCCTGGTTTTAGGACAGTTGCTTTCTTTGCTATGTCCTCATGTGGCCCATTCTTGGTACCTGTGTCTGGAGAGGGAAAGAGAACAGTCTGTTTCTTCCTCTTCTTGTAAGATCAGAAGCCTTATTGGATTAGGACCTCACCATTTTGACTTCCTTATACCTTAATTACCTCCAAAAGCCCTATCTCCAAATACAGTCATTAGGAGTTGGGGCTTCAACATAGGAATTTTGCAGGGACACAATTCAGCCCATAGCATTGTGGATTTGTCTGTTTTCCTTTTCAGTTCAGTCAGTTTTTGCTTCACATATTTTATAGCTGTGATGTTTGCTGCATACACATTTAGGAGAATGTTTTTTTTGGTGCATTGACACTGTTACCATTATATAATACCTGCTCTCTCGTCATTTTCTATGCTCTGAAGCCTACTTTGTGAGATTTTAATATGATCACTCATGCTTCCATTTGATGTTTGCATTATATATCTTTTTCTATCCTTTTACTTTTAACCATCCTATATTATTTGAGGCAGTTTTCTTATAGATAGCATATAGTTGGTTCATGTTTTTAAATCTACTCTGCCAAGATTTTGATTTGGTAGGGCTTAAGTCTGCCATTTAATTATTATTTTTTTTACTTATTCCTTTTTCATTTTTGTTTCTTATCTTCCTGTGAGTTATTTGAAAAATGTTTAAAATTCCATTTTGATTTATCATAGTGTTTTTATCTCCTTGCATAACATTTTTAGTGTTTGCTCTATGTATATATTACATATATACATAACTTGCCATAGTCTACCAGTTTGAGTAAAGTATAAAAAGCTTACCTCCCTTTATATCTTTTACCCTCCCTTATTTTTTCTTTTCTTTTTTCTTTCTTTCCTTCTTTATTTTTTTCTCTTTCTTTTTCTTTCTTTTTTTCATTTCTCTTTTTCTTTCTTTCCTTTCTCTCTTTTTTTCTTTTCTTTCTTTTCTTTTTCATTTTTTCTTTTTTTTTTCTGTCTTTGTTTCTTTCTTTCCTTTCTCTCTCTTTTTCTTTCTCCTTCTTTCCTTCCTTCTCTTTCTTTTAAGTTTTATTTTTATTTATTTCTTTTTAATGCCTACAGCACCTGGTATTCCTAGGTGGTCTCCCATCCAAGTACAAATCAGGCCTGACCCTGCCTAGTTTCTGAGATCAATTTCGGGCACATTCAGGGTGGCATGGCCATAGTCCTTTACCCTCCATTTAAAAGATAATTGTTTAAAATATTTCTTCTACATATATTTAGAAACACATTAGACTGTGTTATAATTTTGCTTTATCCATCATATATAATTTAGAAGACTCAAGCAGAGAAGGAAAATCTATTGTATTTATCCATATTTTTGTTTAATGTTTATTCATCTTTTCTGATGTTCCAAAGTTGCTTCTTTTATCATTTTCTTTCTATTTAGAAAACTTTTCCTATTCTTTTTAGGGCAGGTCTGCTGGTGACTAATCCCTTAAGTTTTCTTTCATCTGAGAATGTCTTGATTATTTTTTATTCCTGAAGAATATTTTCACAGGGTATGGAATTCTGGGTTCACAATTCTTTAAGCACCTGAAAACTATTGTACTACATTCTTTTCTCCACATTCTGCTGAGAAATCTACTGTCATTCAAATTACTTTTCCCCTATAGGTAAAGTATCATTTTTCTCTCATTGCTTTCAAGATTTGTTTTTGTCTTACCTTTTCAGATATTTAATTATGACATATCTTGGCATGGATTTCTTTTGACTTATCTGGTTTGGGTATGCTTAGCTTCTTGAATCTGTAGGTTTATGTCTTGCCAAATTTGAGAAGTTTGCAGCCATTATTTTGTGTAGTACTTTTTCAGCTCTCTTCTGGTACTCTGCTGACAAAAATGTATGATCTTTTATTATAGTCTCGTAGGTCCCTAAGAATCTCTTCATTTTTTTATGATCTATTTTCTTTCTCTGAAAAAAGACAACTGAAAATAAAAAAGAAAAAGATTCTCTCTCTGTTGTTGAGACTGGGTAATTTCGATTCTGATTTTGTGGATTCTTTTAATCTATTCTGCTGCTGAGCCATCCACTGAGATTTAATTTTGGTTATTGTATTTTTCAGGAGCAGTCTTGTTACTGCTGTGATGATGGTGAGAGTTTTACACTAGGTCTGACACCACCCCAAAGAGAAAGTTGGGGCTCCTTTTTACAGCCTGGTGAGAACTGAATTCTAGGCTCCCCACTTGTTCTTTGCTGGGCTGTCTATGGGTGGGGTCACAGTGTCTGTGGTGTTTGGATGGAGTAGAGCATTGTGACTGAAAACTTTGTCTTGCTACACTGCCCCTTTTGACTCCAGAGAGTAGGCTTTTGTTTGGGCTTTGTGCCCATTTGTTTCTGCCAGGAAAATACGTCTGCTTGATCTTCCGGGAAGCAGAAGTTCAGTTTACATTTTTTTTTTATTATTAAGGTTCAGTTTACTTTTGATAGCTATTGTCAAGTTGTCCTTTGTTACATGTGGTGCAAACATTTTCATTTTTTTAAATGGTGCGTTTTGCTATGCAGAAATGTTTGATTTTTATATAGTTGAATATACCGATCTTTAAAAAAATGAATTCAGAGTTTGTACCATGCTTGGAAGGACCTTTCTCATATCAAGTTTATAAAAAAAAAGGTCTTCCATTTCCTTGTATCCTTTTTTTTTTTTTTTTTTTACACAATTTAAATATGTGAGCTATCTGGAATTTGTTTTGGTTTAAGTAGGAATAGGAATCTCCCTGCACCATTCCTACCACCCCCATGGCTACCCAGTTGTCCAAGCTCCCTTTACTGGATAATAAATATATTACCATGTTAGGGAAATTCTTTAGTTTGGTTAAGTGCTGGTTTATCAATGTTCTTAACACCTGAGTCCCGAAAGAAGTGGTCACAGAGTCATGGGGGCCTCACTGAGCAATGGATAGTTCAAACCTCTGAAATGCGTGGGTGTTAGTTGATGACAGCGGGTGCTGTGTGAGCCACTGAACTGCATGACATACTGAAAGGTCTGCCTGTTCCTGTCTGCTGGGAGTCAGGTGGGATCTAGACACCCTTTAGGTGTAGGTAGGAAGTAGTCAGCCAAGGCTGGCAGAGGGTGTTTTGAGCTGTTCTGGAAAGTGTTCTAGCTGCAAAGTTCTGCATCCTCCGTAGCCCCATCTCTGTTGAAGGTGGTTTTAGCTCAGCCTGCATTAGTAATGCCCCAGCTTCCTGATGCCTGAGCCACAGAACATTTGTGAAGGGGGATACTGGTGAGGATGTGGGGAACTGTAACAGAAACGGGCCCCCAGTAGGGGAGAGGAGTGCATGTAAGGGGTCTTGTGAGGGTCTACCTCATGCTCCACTCTAATACAAGAGCAGAAGGCAATACCCAATGACTCCTGATAGCCTCCAGATCTTAATGAGACCACAGTGTAAAACCACTGACTAAAGCAAGTCAGAAGGATGGGAAAAGGTTAAGGGGTGGAGACGAGGCAGACAGATGCAGCCACATATTCCCCTTTTGAGGCTGCCCACCCCTCCTCCTTCCCCTTCCCTCCATCCTTCCCCTCCCCGCTCCATCCTTCCAGTCTTTCTGTTCAACCCCAGTTCTCCCCTGGCCGTGTATCCCCACCCGTCAGGCCCCCAAGGCACAATCAGCACTGCAGTCCCAGGGTAGGGCAGAGTAAACCACATATCAGGCATCTGAGTGGCACCAAAAGGGACTTTGATAGTGGCAATGTGTCCTTGGTACCCTGTCCAAAGGAACAGTGACACTAATGACGACCAGACCTTTTTCTTCTGGCTGTGAGATGTCTGCCAAAGCCAGAGAGCAAAGGAGTGGGAGGCCCTGCAATGGGCCTCAGTCTACTTTCCCAATTTCAATGCAATTTGACCTAAGAAGCCCTACTTGGAAGTTGAAACCTGGATGTTGGTCCTCTCTCCGCCATTAGCCAGAGAGAGGATGACTAAGAACCATTTCCCTGCTCTGGGCCTTGTTTTCTTCATAAATATAACTGGGTATTGGATTAGATCAGTGATCTCTTTTAAAGCCCTTTGCAAGTGGACTATGTCACAGAAATTAATGTGTTCAGTGCTAGGCAGCTCGGGTTGAAGCAGGCATGGGATCAGGGCTCTTAAAATAGCTTGAAACCACTGGACTAGATGGTTTCTGAGGTCCTCTTTGAACCTTCCTGAGCCTCAGTTTCCTATCTCTGTAAATAGTGATAACACTTACCCAGAAAAGTGTGAAGGTTGATGAGATGGTTACCTGTAAAGCTACTAGCAAGGCTTGGAGCACAAGTGCTCGATGAAGGGGTCGTTAGTGTAATTTGTGCCTTTCCAAACCCTCCCCTTTAAGTACAAGCACCACCCCCTCCTTTCCTGCCACCAGGTTCTGGGAGCACTCCGTCCCTCTGAATCCCCACAGCCCTGGGCCTGTCTTGTGGGCCTTGCAGCATGGCTCTGGGCCAGTAGCTAATTGCCTATGTCTGAAATTTAACCTCCACAATCAAACCGAGTTCCTTAAAGGAGACACTCTTCCACAGCTCTCTGTCCCCCAGGCTGCCTTGTACACAGATGGTCTATAAATGTCTGTGGGTTGACCAGCCCAGACCAGGATGCAGAGGAGCTGTAGCTATTGCCAGAATGTGGGCCCTAGTGGGTATTCAGACTAGATATTCCCGAGCAGAAGGTGAAATGCAGGGCCCTTGCACTTAAACAGGAGTAACAATAACTAACAATCCTTCCTGCTAAAGAATGCTGCACAGAGCAGGATTCCCAGACTCACCCCGGCCAAACAGAGCAGGATACGCACTACCAACCCAGAGCCAGCGTCTAGCCGCACCGCACCACACCGCAAAACAATTAAGAAACAATCAGATTCAAAGACTCCCAAAAGTAAGGCTGGTGTCGTTTCACTTCTCATTTATTAATTCAGTCTGTTCTAAGTTGTACAGTTATGAAAATAACAAAACCAAAGCTGGAAGCCCAGAAATATTTACACACACTCGTGTAGTGAGGTCAGTCTATGTTGTCACACAGATTGGTTATGTTTGGTACCACAAGATGTTTGTAATTCAGACAAAATTGGACAGATTAACAATTATATGTACAGTAAAATAAAAGGGGAAGTCATTCAAGTATCAAAATACAGAGACAAAGATTAAATAACATTTTTATTACAATTCAATCCCATTGCCACACCATTAGCAACAATACTTTTGTGACAGTCATTCTGCAGGCCTGGGCATCCCAAAAACAGACCAAGGTCAGACTACTTTCTAACCGCTGGATGACTGCAACCCATGCCTGCTGCCTGCTCAATCCGAGGATTCTCAAGGAATTCCCCCTACCATCCGATGCTTAGAAGCCCAAGAGGGATACAGAGCGTTGCAAATGCGAAGCCTGTTGGGAGCGAAGTCTTGCTCAGTAGCTGGCAAGCAGGAAAGAGGCGATCAGAGAGCCTGTGGCCGGTGATAGGTGACCCCATTTCAAGTCTCAGCTAAACAGGCTCCCGCAGATCAGAGACGCAGCGATGGGGTTTGTCACATTGCGTGACCTGCACTCAGAGGCGTGCAGAAGCAAGGGCTTTTCCACTTGAAGCCTGTCCTTAAAATTATAATATTCTTTTTTAGGGAAGGGAGAGTACCTGCCCCAGAGAAGAGTAAAAAAAAAGAAAAAAAGATCCAGTCCCTTCCTTTCTTGAATATTCAGAAATAAACTGATCTCAAAACAAAACCCAGAGCCAGAGCAGACGAGCCGAGGCTTTCCAATATGAAAATACCCTGAATAAATAAAGATATAGCAGCTTCAAGGGGAAGAAACACCTACATATGACTTAAAAACAAACAGCGTGAGGAACTCATCGTAGTGTCTACAAAGTTTTCTTTTTGGATCTGCCACCTACACCAGAGAGGCTTGCTTAGAAGAGACCCGGCCTTCCTCGGCACCAGCAGAGTGCTGCAGCGGCACAGCTAACCCAACAACCTTAGATGTCCTTGTCAATTCCTGGCAGAAAGGAGGGGCTTAACAATGCACAGTGTGAGCTGATGGGAATCCTCACAGGCCCTGGAAGAGGAGGAAGTCAAACTTCCAGGTGTCGAGGTTCCTGTTTAGTACCGAAAAGTGGAGGATCACCTGCCTCTACTCCAGAGAGGTGGGGCAGGCTGGCTCAGCAGAGAGGAACCCACGGGGCCCAGCCTCGAGCGAGCAGGAAGGCATGGCCCTGCTTTCAATTTCTGGCCAACCACAGGGGCTGGGAATGAGCCCAAGAGCACTCTCCCTGCGCATGCACAGAGCAGAAGATTTTCATTCACAACCTTCACTGGGAAAGTGCTGCTGAATCCTGGAATACTGACCCTGGGACCAGTCTGAACCGTGCTAGTGAAACAATGAGGTCTGCTGAAGAACCCACGGAGAGGCTCCCCTCTGCTCCCTACTCTGGAAGGTACTGGACAAGCAGCTGACTTGGCTCGCTCTCTCCACCTCACAGGAATTAGCTTCTTTGTTTCTACTATACCCAGGAGGAGGAATTCAACCACAGTTACAAAGCAAAGAAAGCCAGCAGGAGTGCTGAAGTGGCAGGGTGCACCACTGCCCCAAGGGCCACATTGGGGGAGAATCAAATTGACTGTTACCTTAGTTAGCCTTTTCTGCATTTGGAGCCAGGGATGAGCCCAACAGCTGAAATACGACAGTCAAAGCAATAATTCAGAGAATCAAAGTGAGTCCTAGTCACAGAGACCTGATTAGACAGATCACAAATTGGCAGGTAGCAATCTTAGCTGACCTACTCATTAATGCCCAAAACAAAGTTTCTTTTTTCATTTCTGATTCAACTCAGGCTGCTGGAGGTCACCAGACAGCTCAAGGGCCAGGCAGCCCCGAGCAGTGCTCTGGCCACCAGCAGGTCAGAGACTGAGGAGTGGCCCAGAGCTCCAGGCGCTGGCTCGGACTTCATGGCACCAGGGACGGCTCACTCATCTCCATTTGGCCCCTTGACCTTCGTATATGGAACCCCATAAATGAACAGGAAGGCTCCAATTTTGCCAGGTGTCTCTAAAGCTGTATTTTTACCGCAGAGGTGGTGCCCAGGTCTAAATGGGAACAAGAGGTTATGCAGTTCCATAAGGAACAGCAATCAACTTGGATGCGTTTGAAAAGCAGACTCTAACAAAACCTAGTCAATGCTGCCCCTCATGCCTGCTCTTTTCAACTACCCACAGGCCACTGCCTTCTCTTCAGACCTCCTGGATGAACCATGCCAAATCCCATCCTAAGGACAAAGGGCTGGACAGACTGGCTTTTTCCCAGTCTCAGTTATTCTGTCCTCTGAACCTGTGGCCACCTGTCTAAAGGTTGGCAGTTTAACCTAGGGATTTGAGCCATGTTAAAAGTTCATTGGATAAAAAAAAATTTTTTGCTATTAAAAAATGTGTTCTGGACAGTCACTTCTCGACCCTCTGGAGTTTCAGTCTCGTCTCCACAGCCAGGACAGGGCTCACTCTGCGAGACCTGGTGGTGGCAGGCCCAGGCCAAGCAGCCGAGAGGAGTCCTACAGGCAGAGGCTGGGCCTGGGTCTTCAAAGCTGCAGGTGAGACGGTGGTGGTGGTGGTGGAAGCCTGTGCCCCCCACTTCTGTGTTTCCGCAGCACAGCTGGTTCCTCAGTGGCTCAGCTTGGCAGAAGCAAACACAACGGGGGGAGGAAAGGGTTAACCAAAGGGGCCTGCATGAGGTGGAGGAAACGGAAAGAAAACATGGAAGCAGAACAGAAGGTCCCTCACAGCCTCTCCTGAGCACCCTCTGTGGCCTGCTCCTCTGAGCGCCCATGGCCCACTGCCCGTTGTCACCTCTGGCTCAGCGCATCTGCTCAGAAAGGCACAAGGTCAGGTAGGCAGAAGGACCCACTCTGGTTTATCAACTTGGGTTTCGATTCTAAAGAAATTGCTGTAACTGACTGGCTGTCCTACTGGACTACGCTATGTTTGCACTGCTTTCTCCGGAAACTGCTTCTTTCCTGTCTCCTGCCATCGAAGCTGATGTGCCTGCCTGAGAGAATGTGAGGCTTCTTCAAAGCCTCAACTCCACGATCCCAGCTGCTGCACTGCTTTGAGGTGACAGACTGCATAGCCTTCTTTCTCAGAATAGTCAGGAGGCTCGGGGTGGTTTATCAGGGGAGGGGCCAAGCAATGGCTGACTATCTTGGATACCCATACTCTGGGGAAGAGTCAGAAAGCTCGGTCCAGGTCCCTGTCCTCGAGTGGCTCCACCCTGTGAGGGAGGAAGGCACACCGTGTATGTGTGGTGCCGGCCTCCCTCTTGCTGGGCGCTACAGGAAGGCCTTCCTCCTTGGTGAGCTAGACTCTGCAGCCAGCCTCTGACTCACTGGTGAAGACATGAGGGGCTCATCACATACATGCCATCCCATTCCTCAGAGTGGAAGACCCATCAGGACCTAGAGACCCGCTGAGTGAAGCCAGCCTGTGAGTGTTCAGATGCACAATGCCCAAGCTTTGGAGTCAGGCATGTGCCCAAGGACCTGGCACAGACTCTGGGCCTTCACAGAAAGCAGCCTGACCCTGGTCCAGCTACGTCGTTGAGCTCAGGGTCTCACGGAGAGGAGGCCAGCACCTCACAGGGGAGACAAGGCCGCAGGCCAGCTGTGAGCAGAGTGCAAGGGGATTCTGGCACCAGGTGGTCACAGTGGTTGGTTGTGTCAAGAAAGGTGCAAATAGACAGTTAGCTCATAGCAGCAGCACCCAGCTGTGGCTCAGCATAGAAGACAGGACAGGAGAACTGACAGGGAGCCCAGCCCGATCAGTGCTGTGGACTCTGCTTGAAGACTGCCCCCAGCCCTCAGGATCCACAGTGCCTGCCGCTGAGGCTTCTGGGGCCCCATAGGGCCCCCCTGAGCCCTCTTAGTGCCCACCTCAAAGGCAACTCAGCCCCCCACCTTCCCCCGTCCCAAGCTGTCCTTGCCCAAGAGAGGAATTCACAGTGTCCGGTGGTGTTAGGTACAGGCTGTGAGTGTGCAGTGTCTACAGCTGCTGCCCAGGAGGAGAGCAGGACCCAGTAGGGTGGGGCCTTGGCGTCAGCAGCTGGAAGGAGAGTTGAGAACAGCAGAAAGATCGGATGGCAAGGCACAGTGAGACTAGTGGAGACAGGGAGTGGGTGGTTAGAAGATAGTGGTCTCATACTTGGTGCTGAGGCTCCGCTTAGAGTCTGGTTTGGGGTCCACAACCCAGGAGACACTGGCATGGGACTGCGCGTCTGGGTCTATATCGGGTGGTTCCAGCTGCCAAAGAAGAAGGGTGAAGAGTCAGTGTTGTGCCTGGGCCAGGGCACAACAGGGCGCAGCTGTCCCTTCCACCCACTGAGGCCGTGCCCGTGGCGGTACCCCATGAGGAGAAGTCCCATCCTTAGCCAAAGAGCAAGCTTCCTGGAGTGAGAGGACAGAAGCGACACCCTCCCTGGAGCACTATGGGAGGGCTACCTCTGGGCTTAGCAGAAGCAACCTGTCCCACGGATTTCTCGAAGCTGCTCAGGTAAAGGAGCCTTGCCCTCCCTGAGCAATGCGCTCTAAGCCTCAAGCCTATTAGTGGTAGGAGGAGGGATATGAGGTCTGAAACTCCAAGCTTCAGGCCCCCTCTGGTGGGGCCAGAGAGCTCACCCCAGGCAAGATCACAGCACGTACCCCAGGACTCTGGAGAGGGGAGGACACACAGAACAACAAGGGCTAAAGCGCTGACGGGGGTGGCAGGAGGGCAGCTCAGGAAAGAAGAATGCCACGCAGGCAAAGAGGGAGAGGCCACCAGAGTCTCAGAAAGCTCACGGTCACTTTGGGAAGACTGACACACAGACAGCAGGAGATGTAAAGACCTTGACTCCAGGACTAACAGACGGCAGCGGTAGGTAAGAAGGACGATGGGTGGTGCAGGTGTGACAGTAACAACAGCGACTATCGGGGGGCAGCGGCACCTGGGGTGCGAAGCAAAGCAGACATAGACATGGGGTGCCGTTACAAGGGCTTGCCTGCTGGCTGTGCTCTCTGCAGCCCCAGGATGGCCGGGCCCTGCTGGACCCCAGCAAGGGACTGAGCAGGACATGAGAGGGGCCACTGCCCTCCAGGTAAGGACCTTGAGACAGGAGCCTAATGAACAGGGCTGTTTCCTGAAAGGCCAGCTGTCTGAAGTGTGAGGGGCCCTCCCTCGAGCTCTGTTCCACCCCTAACCCTCGCATCCTGGGGCCAGGGCATGGGGAGTCTTGGCGACAGGGGCCACGTACTGCTGACTTCCTCATGCCGACGCGAGGCTTAGGCACTGGTTTGGAAGATTTTGTTTCAATCATCTCAGCTGCAGAGGCCCCCATCGGCCTGGACTTCTGCGCCTGCAGGGCCAGCTGATAGGCCACCTCAAAGGCCTGCCCCAGCGTCAGGATGATCTCGTAGGTCAGATTCTGGGAGGGAACAGAGTACAACTTAAGCAGATGGACAGAAGAGCTACCTCACCCCGCTTCTCTAATACCCGCTCTGGCCTTATACCCCTGAGCATGGGCACAGGAGGCACCCGGACAGGTAACGAGTAGTCAAAAATTTTTTTTTGGTTGTAAAGCAACTGATATGTTAGGGAACAATCTGAGCATCACGCACATTTTGTGCTTCCTCACACATGATTTCCTCGGAGAGAAACACTAGGTGAATGCAAAAACTGCGCCCAGGTGACTTGGGAATATACAAAAATGTGCAACCATCAGGATGACGACGAACCACAGCATCCACAGCTGCTCTCAGCTTCCCACCGGATGCACCACCTCACACCTGGCTGTGTGACGCATGCCTCCCTTCTCCTGTTGTCTGTCCTATACTGCCTCTCTCTGTCCTCTGTTTGGCTTCTCTTTCTAGCTCTTTTGTTCCCTTCCTCTCCCACACAGGCTGGCAAGGGTGCAGGCACACACTCCCACAAGCCAACGTCAGGTTTCTTGAGGTTCGGTGCCGCGTTGCCATGTTTATTGTAGTGTTTACGTACTGATTAGCCATTTAATGCGAATAAAACGGTGCTAGGGTTTTTATTCGGTTCCTCTCTCTTTAACAAATCACTGATAAAGTCTTAGTGTTGTACCCCAGCCCCATCTCCCCATGAGCCCTGATTTTACAGAGCACGGTGACCTTTAGGAGTATACCAGTTGTTACAGATCTGACTGATGTGGGAAATGGGAGTGAGAGGTAAGTGCCAGGAATGACTAGGAGTGAGTGGATTACCTCATTCAACCTTCAGAACCACCCTCTGAGGCTGGGCATAGTATATCCCCTTTTCAGTTAAGGAGCCAGGGAGGGGTGAAGTGTCTAAGCTCAGGCTGCTAGAGAGTGGCAGAGCCAGGAGTCTGATGCCAGGCCCAGAGAAAGCACTGAGGCCCTGGGGCTGGGGGTGTGGAGTTGGGCTGGGGCCCTGTCAGGGCAGAGGGAGTCCCCGTGCACCGGCCAGCCTCTCACGCCTCCACTCCAAGAGCAGCTCTCCTTGGCCCAGCCCCAGCTGGGAATCTGGGCGGAAAAAACCTACCGCCAGGAAGACTCCGCTGCCCCCAGGAGGGAAGCAGAGGGCATTTCAGGGAGACTGCCCAGCTGGACGGTTGGGGAACTGACAAACAGCCCAGAGGAAACGAAGAGGGTCACTGACTGACATACACTCGCTAGAAGCAGGAAAACCTGTCACTAGAACCCTGGATAAGTCCCTTGTTCTCTGTGCTTCAGTCTCACTGCACATGAATGAGTTGGACTGGATGGCTCCTGGGGCTGCATTCATGAACCAAACATTTGCTAGTACCAATGAGGTGTCACAACAGCACTGCACTGAGGCCACCTCAATTCAGGCCCCTTCCAGCTGTGCGCAGCGGCAGGACTCTACTTACCACATCCACCGTGCTGAAAACATGGCAATAGTGGTGGCTGGTCTGCAGGTCCTTGGTGATGTAGGCAAAGGTACAGAGGTCCTCAGGGTCCTGGGCCGCACAGGAAATGTTCCGGATCTCATGCTCCGCGATGACGTTCTGCTGGGGAAAGCAGGGTCTGCTTCAGCCCTCTGACCATTGCCACCTCCCTGTCCCCGCCTAGGGTGTTAAGCAAATGCCACTTCCTCTTATTTTTTTTGGTGAGTGTGGGGAGCAGTGTCTAATCTTGCTCTATTTAGGTTCGGGGTCTCTACCCTCACGGCAACTGGGGAGTGAAATGTTGACATCCAACCACCAGCTCTCCAGCCCCTTCTGCCTTCCAGGGTGGAGGTGAGGAAGGAAGGGTAACAGGAGGGTGGGGTGTCCTTTGCTCATTAAGGGACTCACACAACTGAAGGCTGATGAGGAGGTCAGTGGGGCAGTGGAACTCACGCTGAGCAAAAGCAGCAGTGCGGGTCGCTAGGCTGCAGCCCCAGGATCAGGATATGTGGTTACATGAGAAACAAGCACCTGGACTAGGGTGGGAATGGAGAGGAATAAAAGGGGCTGGGGACACTCGAGGGAAGACACCCAGCTGGTGCGGAATGAAGAAGGGGAAGAAGGGTGGGTCATTCCTGCCAAAGGGCCTGTGAGAAGCCTACCTTGTTGGAGGCATCGATGAACTTGACGCCTTTGTACGTGATAGACAGGATGATGGTAGGGATCTTCTTCATGTGCTCGGTGGACTTCTATAGGGAGTAACAGGTAGTCCTGTGAATGCCCCTTCTCTGGGCTAAGCCCCTTGGATACCCCAGCCTCCTTCCCCCACTTTTTACATAGGGCCCAGGTAGCTGTAGCTGGTACCCCCACTTGCTTGCTACCTTCCATCACAGCCAGCCCCCTCCCCCAATGCTTTACCCCACAAAGATAACCCACCCGCATCTTGGCACAGGCGTCTTGTGTGGATTCTGTCCCTCGAAGATCTTTGATCAACATGGAGCCCAGATACTGTGGGAGTAAGCAGTGGCTGGGCTTCGGAAGTCCTACATTATCATGCAGGGGTGACCCAACCAGTCTGGGACCAGGCAGATGATTCCCTCTCCCCAGATTCCCTTTTCCCATGCCGGCTGGGGAGGCCGCGCTTCCCCCTAGGTGCTGGGAATATCTGGGGAGCAGTGAACAGCACTGGAGCCCTGAGCCCGGTTAGTGGGGAGGGGGCAGGAAGTCGGGAGTCTGGCTGGTCTGGGCGAACAGGAGCAACTCACGTTGGCTTCATAACCGCAGGACTCGAAGATGAGTTTCTCTGGCTGGTGTTGCCAGCTCTGCACAGGGGCGTAGGGGGCAGCAAGGCTGGGGGGCCGGAGGGTGAGCCTGGCCTCGCGGTGTTCTTCCTGCATAACACACGGGGCACAGGTCTGCTTGCTGTGCCAGAAGAGCTCACGCGGTCCCTGCCCGGCCCCAGCAAACCCAGGAGGAAAAAAAAGCAGGCCACCTCAAGGTCAAAGGCTGGGTGGCAATGGCAGGGGGCAGTCAAGCCATTTGAAGGCGCTGTGGTAGAGTTGAGTCCTATCTACACAAGGAAAAGGCAGAGAAGCAGAGACCTAATCCACTGAAGGCAGGCTCAATCGAGAAGGTTCTGTGGTGTCTAAGGTGAGTCTTCAACAGAGACAGGAAATGACTAAGACCAGAGAGGAAATCGATCTGTGTGGGGCACACGAAGGGTGGGAGCAGGGGCCAGATTCCTGGAAGCCTTGCTTCTCAATCAAGGCTCCTGGACCTGATCCTGGTATGGGGAGGTCACTGAGGTTTTCATGGCCAGGGTGTATTTTATAGATGGTCATGGCAGCAGCTGGGATGGGGTGGGGGTGGGGTAGGAGACCACTGAGGTTCTGGTGTGAGATGATGGAGTCCCTTCCCAGGCACTGGTATAAGGAAAGGGGAGGAGGGGCAAGATTCAGGAAATATTTATGACTTCCATTCACAGCAGTGTGCAGTCTCCCCATACAGAACAGCTGGCACTACTGGACAGCATGCTTTTTAAATCTTGTAAAAATTCATAGCTATGCTTATGGAAAGACAGGGAAATACCTAGAGGCCATAAATGAGAGGTGTGAGTCGAGAGAGAACAAGTAAAGCTAACGTTCACCCTGAAGGCAATGAGGGACACCCGCCGATCTTGAGGGCAAGCTCCCAACGTGCAATGACATGGGCTGTGGAGTGGCTCTTGGGCCCAGCAGAGGCTGATGAGTCTTTGAGGGCGAGTGGCACAGCTGAATGTGTGAAACTGGCAGCTGCACCCACCACTGGGCTACAAAACAGCAGGAAGAACTCAGTCTGATCTGGGCTGCAGTTTCGCTGGGTAGGTGAAATAGCAGGTGTGGAGATGAGGAGGGGAGAGAAAGTTCTGGGGAATGGGCAGGGTGAGAGCCTAAGGGCCAACAAGGGCTGAGAATGAGAGAAGCTGACGGATGGTGGCCTGAGGGGATGGACTTCCGAGGAGGAAAGTCCAGGTCACATAAGATACAGCAAAGCCCTAGCAATGACCGCTGAAGTGCATCATAGAGTCACAGCACCTGGAGGCTTAGGGGTAGGAAGCCTGACAGGCAGCAGGGTGGTGAATGCTGGGAGGAGACTGTTATCTATCACCTGCTCTCAATGCCAGCCCAACAGTGCCTGGGGCTAGGAGGCCCTGTCTTGCGTAGAGAAAGGAGGGGACCCTTGTCTGCAGCACCCCCACTTCCCGCCCTACCTGGATTCTGAAGCGCTCTGCTCGAGAGGGTGCCACAGGGTCGTGAAGACTGTCATGCCGCCTTCTGCCTGTGTCCCCAGGAGGCAGCAGCAGGTCAGCGGACCGTGTAGTGCAGGAGTCATTCTGGCTCAGTGGGGACGACGTCTGGGAGAGCAAGTCTTGGCACTGAAGCAGGGAGAAATCCAGATGAAACTCAGAACCCATCAGGCCAGTCTCTTGAGCTAGAGGTGTCAGCCAGTCCATGCTGCTTAGGGCCTGGCATGGGCAGCACGAACAAACAGAACAGGCATGGAGGCAGGGGCCAAACCAAGGAGGTACTAGACGAATGGCTCGCTGGGCCAGAGTCTGTGGGAAAACAGGCTGCTTGGCCCAGCCTGTCAAAGCAACCAAATTCTTGCTGGAGCCAGGAAGCCCTGACAACCCAGTCCTGCGGGTGAGCAGCCACCACGAGCACCCAACATTCATGCCCCTTGGCCTAGAGCCATATAAGAAAAGGAATAGGATGTACTTTCCAATTGATCAAAGATAAAAATATCTGTCACAATCTATCACGGATCTCTGGGGCATGTGACAAAATCCGAAGCTCTTTCTTGAGAAAACACATAGCACTACCAGTGTGTACCCTGAGGCCCTGCCTCGCAGAGAACAAGTATCAGTCTCAGTTTCCCTATTTGAATGTCAGCTGTGTATTTGGTTCTCAGAACCAGTCTGCCTCAGCTTTCTTATGTGTAGAAGGATAAAATAGCACTCTCTCTCTGAGGCTGCCCTAAATGGGCTGGGGAGCTTGGAGCCCAGCGCTAGTCAAGGGCTCATCCCCACCTGTCAGCAGTTCAGCCTTGATGCTTTGGGGAGATAGTCATCCCGGGCCTGGGGCATGCAAGTCTAACCTGCTTTTGCAGTCAGGGATTCCCTGGCTTGAGCAACAAAGCATCCGTGAGGTTTTTAAAATCATGAGTTCTCACACCCACCCTGCTGCAGGAATTTTCCTTCAAAAGACTTGGGGGACCCAGGTCTAAACTTTGTGTCTCAGGCTCATGTCAGACTGCTTGAAAGAGGGGCTCCTCCCACACTTGGTTGCCCCTTCGGCTCTGCCACCCTGAGCACCGCTGACTTTCACACTCAGATACAGCATCCAGCCTTCTGGGATTTGGATGTTTGTTTTCCTGCCATTTCTCAACGCTGTACTTCCTACTTATATTTAAACTGGACTCTTTATTACAGTCCCTCTCAAGTTTCTCTGATGTAGATGGGAGGCATATAACGGATAGCCAGCTCAAACAACTGTCCCTACCCCTTGACCTGGGCCTAGGGGCAGACTTGGCCACGACAATGAGAGAAGAGGAATCACCTGCTCCTCCACCACAGAGGCCACACTGTCTGTGAAGAATTCCAAAAGAATTCTCTTTAATTCCTAACAATACAAATAACACACACATATTCCTTTCCATCCCTCCCCAACTCACTCTCAGCTGGGAAAACCTTGGTGGTTTCTGAGGCGGCTCCTCGTAGGGCCTGTCAGCGAGGGAGGCAATGATGCGCTTGCGATGGCCGAGCAAGTGAACCTTTAGGACCTGGGAAGGGCAGGGAGAGGAGCCATCAGGTGGTTACTGAGCCCACAGCTCCCGTCAGCCTCACACTTCACCCTCAATGGCCAGGCTGGCAGCCCAGGGAAGCTCAAACCTCAGGAGCAGCCAGGCCAGGCCTGAGCAGAGGCTGCACTCACATTGACAAGCTCCAGTTCCCAGAGGTTCTTCACAGTGTCGATGGAGCTGTAGCCACTAGACAGGAAGGAATGGACGTAGTCCTGCAGCCCCAGGGACTCCAGCCAGGAGGGCACTGATGGGGGGCTGTTCCCATCACAGCCCAGGGCCTTCACCTGTAGGGCAAGGAGGGGAAGCAGGGCTGAAATCTCAGCATTCATAGGACGAGGACCCTGTGGACCATGGAGACCCAGGCCAGCTTACACAGACCACACTGGAGACTGCAGCTGGGGCAGGTATATGACAACTCCTGAGGGCCAAGGAGGGGCCTTGTGGGCCTGGGTCCTTGGCACTCTGAGTTCCCTGCCTTCACAAGGCCCTTTCTACCACGGATCAGGTCTCAGGTTCCCCATTTGGAGAGCACCAGAGCACCCCGGGTCTGAGGAATATGGCCCCATTAAGTAAAGCCAGATAGGGAAGAGTGCTTACAGAAGGCCTCAACTGTGCTCTGACGAGGTCAAGGACCTGGTGGGACAAGAAAACGGTGTGTCCCTGAAGCAGACATTAACCTCACTGTTAGGATTTGTTTGTGCTTCCTGAGTTTTGGGCAAGTGGAAGTAACAAGAGGACACTGGGCTCAGTGCCAGCACAGCTGAGGAGAAGCTCAGCCCTACCAGCCCCTGGCTCCCCAGGGAAAGATGCCAGGGGTCAGCACAGGCTGGCCTAGTCTCAAGTGATTCAGAAGAGACCCCATCGGAGCTCCAGGTGACAGGCCAAAGCTATGGGCACCAGGTCCTCACTGTCTCTCTGGGGCTTCAGAACTTGGCAAAGAAGAGGACTCTGTGCTGCCCTCTGGGGTTCCCCCAGGATGAGGGGCGGACACCTCACAGTGATCCGTATGCTCTAGGGCCAACCTCCTTCCCTGTTCTGGGCCCAGGTGGTCGTAGGGAGATGTCCCTGGCTCTGGCAAAGGTTTCAGAGCAGTGGGCAGTCACCTTGGGCAGGGACCGAGCGGCCTGGAGCAGCTTCCGCCTGTGCTGCGGGTCGCTGACGCCAATCTCCCGCAGGTCTTGCTCTTCCATCACGTTAGACCCCTGAGAACAGAAAGGAGAACATGAGGACCCTCCTGAACTGACAGCTGGTGGCCACTTAAGGGTGTCAAGTCAGCTTTTCAAGGCTCCTCGCCAAATTCTTCTTTTTTTCCACAGGCACCAAGGAGGAGTGGAGACCTCGGGCTCCTTAGGGAGACCAGGCAGGAAGAGGCTTTGGTGCATGCTGGAGGCTGAGGTAAGCCGCAGACAAACCTGCCCAGGCTGCCGACTCTCACCTGAGTGGCAAACAGATGAGCTGGGCAGTGCTGGGGCTCTGGAACACGCATGGGTGCAGACCCAGGCCAGAAAAGACAGGGCCCAGGAGGACACTGTGTGCCCAGGCCTAGCGATAAGCCTTAGGCCACCTCTGAGTGAAGATGCATTTTCCTGGGGAGCAGGTTCCACGACCATCTGAGGTGAAGGACGGGTGGACATATCCCAAGGTTCTTCGCAGTCATTTTATAATTTAAGGCTGTGACAGCCACCTGTCGGGCAGCTGGCGGCAGGGGCAGGCGCCCAAGGAACCAGCCTCATCCTGAGGAGGAGAGGTGGCAGGGGGCGGGGGTGGGGTGGAGTGAGCAGTCAGAAAAAGGCTTCCCTGCCCAGAAGAGGAAGGAGGGTCAGATCTAAGCCCATGTTGGACAGTTCTCCCCGACTGCCGCTGAACCGAAAAGAGCAGCTGAGCATGGAGGTGATGATGAAAAGGAAGTTTACTTGCTGTGTGACAGATACTGAGAGTTTTACATGGATCCTCCTGTCTCATGTTCATAACCCTGTTTGTTAGGTTCTGTTTTAATCCTCGTTTTCTAGATGAGGAGACTGAGGCATACAGATGTCAGAATCTTGCCCAAGGTCACACATCTAGTGGAGAAGCTAAGATCTGAGGCAGACTTAATACGCTCCCCACTCTGAACCCCTACGATGATATCTCACAATGGCGTCCATCACAAGACAGGTTTTCAGGTTATGAAATATGAAGATTCACCAGTTCTGCCCTGTCTCTCAGCCATAGTGCCACCCCCTACTCTCAAGGTAACTGTTACCACTTCCTTGGATGTCCCTCTGATACACGCAGGTGCACGCACACCTCTTTGCACAAATGTAATTCTTATACACACTGTTCAATGCCTTATTCTTATTACTTAATATATACAGGAGATTGTGCCACATCAATTATATGTAGACCTTTTTTTTAAAGCTGTATAATCATCCAGGCTATAGACATAATATAAATTATTTCACCAGCTCCCTGTTGAAGGACGTTTGTTTCCAATTCCTGCTTTTCAAACAGTGCTGTGTGAAGAGCCCTGTATGTGCGTCATTTCTAGGGTGGTTATCAAGAAGAGTCTGCTGGGTGTGAGGATCTGTGTATTCAGAGGTCTGACAGGCCATACTCTTTCATCATTGCCATTCTTTCCATCAGCAACACGGGAGAGACGGCACATCACAGCACCCTTCTCATCCAAAAATAATCCCCCTCAAAGTGAGCTCGAGCATCTCTTCACGTTTTTGTCTATCAAGTATTCACAGAGCACTTAGTGCCCCACTCCATGTCCTCCGTGCTTCAAACCTGCTAATGCGTTTCAGAATAGAGGCAACTGGTACCCGATTTTACAGCTCAGGAAGTGGAGGCTGGGAGAGAGCCAACAATCTGTGGGGTCACACAGTACGTAAGTGTGGGCAGCAGTGCAGTTCCAGGAATCGCTTGCGTCCATCCTTTGCATGTTTATCCTATGGAGTTGTTGGTCTTTTCTGCATTTGATCGTAGGAATTCTTAACATAATAAGAAAATTAACCTTTATCTATGAAAAGGGACGTTTGTTTTTCTAGTTTGTCATATCTGACCTTTATGTTGGCTCTGTTCATGCAGAAATCTATCTGTATATATCTAAATGCACCTGATTTTTCTTGCAGAGTTCCTCTCAGTTTTATCAGGCTTAGAGAGTCCTGCCTTCTCTAAGATTTTCAAAGCAATTCTTTCACATTTTCTTCCTGTAATTTTAGTTTTCTCTTACAATTAAAATTTTAATCTATCTGGAATTTATTTTGATGTAAGGTTTAAGGGTCAAGTTCCACTTTATTTTTTTTCCAGGCAGCAAACTGTCCATTTCTTGAACTGTCTTTCCCCACCAATCTGAAAGGACCTCTGAGATGGCCTAAATTCCTGTGCTTTGGGAACTCTTTCTGGATTATATTCTATTGAGGTAGGTATTACTTACACCTGCTTTGCAGATGAAAAAGTTGAGTAACTTGGGCCAGCTCACGCAGACCATTCATTACCTGGTGCCTCACCTTTCTGCCTGAGCTCTAGTCACTGCTGGCACGGGAGCCTTCCCAGAGCCTGTGCATGGTGAGGAAAACTGCGCCCAGGGGGGACATTTTCCAAGCTTAAAGCTGAAGAGAGCCCTGGTGAAGAGAGAACGCTGAAGCCGGGCTAAAGAGCACACCCCTTTCTGAGACACAACAGAGGCCTGGGCCTGCAGAAGCCAGGTCTGAGGCAAGCTCCTATGTCACCAATCCAGGAGTCACCACACTGAGTTCTTGCAGTTGCTCTGGACCCAAACCAAGGTGCTGGTTGGGAAGGCAGAGAGAGGCAGCCACCTGCCTAGACCTCCTACCTGATGATCAGGACACCTAAGCGAGGACCTGACCTGAACCAAATAGTGGACCTCAAAGAGGGCGAGACTGCAGTAATTTTCTGAACTCCTACTATAACCCCAACATTTCCTTGTAAGCATTCACAAGCTTTCAGGGCAACATTAATGCTGAACTGAAGACTGACAACCAGGGAAACCAGATCCAACTTGCGACAGGGTCCTCATTTACCAGACCCTTGGTCAAGAGATTGGGTATTGTACTGTTGCTCTGAGAAAGAACAGAAACAAAACAGAAACAAGGATATGATAGAAAATCAAAGCAAAAAGTTGCCGTAACGTGGGCACAGCGGGCCCTCCGGAATCACTGGCCACATCTACGTTCTGTGGGGTTATATGTTAGTTAAAAAAATAATAAGTACATAATAACAATTATATATACATATATAATAAAGATGGCGCTACAAATCCTCAAAGGCAAGAAACATCATTCCGGAAGTTACCACACCCTCTTCCTAAGGGAGAAAAGGGACCAGTGCCTTCTAGAAACCTCTTCACAAGAAGGGTCATGGGGGACAAAAGGATTTTCTATTTTACTTTCCATCATACTAACAGTTACTGAGAGCTTACTATATGCCAGGCTCTGTTTGAGTTCTCAGTGAGTTAATACTTAGTGAGCTAACAAAGTAGAACAGCTTGTTGGCCTTAGCATTTCAGTTAATAGAAATTTCTTAGATTTTAAAAGAGTTTCTAAGTGTAAGTGAAATCTGAAACACATAACTACTCATTGCTTAGCCTGGTTAGGTTTAGTCCCTGAGGAAGAAGGGGCAGGAAGACAGCGGAGACAAGAGGGACACCGCGGTCCTCCTCGTCCTGGGATCTGTGCTTTGGCCTTCTGCTGCCCTGTCACTGGGCCCCACAACCACCTGGCAGCTGTTTACTCCTGCTCACTTCAGAGGAAACATGTTACATGGCCAGTGGAGGTGCCAGGACGCTACCTTCCTGGCCATGGCCGGCGTTCTAGACGCCATGGGAAGAGCGCAGCTGGCAGCGGTCTTCAGGGCCCATGAGCTCTGGGGCAAAACAGGAGTTCCCTCGGCGCCCTCTCCTGGTCTTTATGGGGAGGTGACATGTGAAGATGCACAAACATGGGTCTGGACCTCGTCCTGGTGCTGTGCTGGGGCTTTATACTCATTAACTGAAAAAATTCTGCCAAATGCCTTTGAGATAGAAACTATCCACATTATACAAAGAAACTGAGGCTCAGAAGACTAAGCTGATTTATCCAGGGTGACAGACCTCATGAGAGAATGGCAAAGGAACAGTTATACCCCCATCTGACAAACTCCAAGTCCTGTTCCAGGTCTCTGTTGAAGACAAAGCAAAGTGTGGGAGTTATAAGCAGCAGTGGCCTGAGAACAGAAGCAGGGAAGCTGTCACAGGGCAGGGGCCATGGCCCCTTAGGAGTAGGGGGAACCCTTGCTGTTTTACCTTCCCCAGAACCAAAGCACTTGTGACTTGAACAAATGTCCTTCCCAGAGAACCTCCCTGCTGCCCACCTTTTCTCCACCGCTGTGGGAGGAGTGGTGCTTCCTTCTTTAATTGTACAGAATCCAAACTCTTAGCACTAAGTGGACCCCTGGAGATATATGAGGAGAGGGCTTGCCAAGGCCTCACAGTGAGGGAGAAACGGTCAGGATGTAGGCTTAGGCCTCCAGATACTCAGCCCAGGCACGGACCAAAGGCCTCAACATCTAGGGCCTGGAGCAGGCTGACTGGCGGGCAGCCAGCCTGGCCTGTTGGTGCTCAGTGAGGGAGAGGCCAAACCGGCTCTGCTGAATGACTTGCACAGTCGCACACCATCATGACTGGGTGTCCTTTCTTGACAATGCACAAGTTAGAAGAAATGCCTATCCCAGCAGCTGTAATTAGTTTTACTTTCTGTCAGCCAAATCCATTTGAATGCTTTCTCCTTCTTCCCAGTGTTTGTCCTCAGGTTCCATCAACAGGTGTGGAAGGTAGTACCTTGCACAGTGAGTGGTTCATCCACCTGAGCGCGGCCTCTGAGGCACCAGATCCCTGGGAATAGCTCAGTGGCTATATGGACAGAGGGGAAGAAAGGGGTCTGCAGGGAGGGTCTTGGCTCGGGTCACTTTAGGCGAGGATCAGAGGCTCCCAGGAAGGGAAGGTGCACATACAGCAAGAACTGCCTCTGAGAGGCTTGGGGAGAGAGTCTTGGCTAGAGGTAGAAGGGAGGGGCTATTGCAGGACCCACATTCATTTTTTTAGAGCTTTCTCTGGCTGTCCAGGGCCCTGATTATCTTGAGAGTCTTCTTGACCATATAATTTTAGAAGAAAAGGTCCTTTTGTATCTTGAGAGACATCTCACTTATTAATATTTTGCTGGAACTTTAACTGCTGGGCTGGTCTTCATGCAAAAATAGTAGAAAAAGATTAAGAAGGAGAACATTTGGGAGTGCTGGCACATTGCTGTGGACCCTTTTCGACCAAAGGGAAAATAGCCTGAGTTATTTGTGGAAGGTCCCAAGGGCAGAAACTTTGTCTCATTCACAACTTTGCCTCCTGCACCTAGAGTAACACCTAGCATGTTGTCTGTGCTCAACAACTATCAGTTGAATGACCAAGAAAACTTACAGTTGGAGGGGACCACTGACATAAAGAAAGAGGCTGATTAGCCAAAGCTAATGCTGCTGACCTCACAATCTTGTTCGTTTTGATTCCTCTGTGAAGGACTGGGGTGAGGTCTGGGACGGTGGCTATGTGCTGCGGTGGGGAAGAGAAGCCCCAGGGATGTGTGGGGCTCGAGGGCAGGTGGTGGTGGAGTCCAAGGGGTCTTCACTTGGAGGTGGTAACAGGGCAGAGAAGTGGGTCAAGGGCTCCCCTGCTGGGGAGCAGTGGGAGGTGCCAGGTGATGGAAGCACAGGCTGTGAAGCGAGGAGTGTGGGAAACAGGCTGCAGATGGGCCCAGGGTAGAAAGCTGCATCAGGGAGTTGGTCATGCTCAAAGGCAGAGGAAGCTGTCCCATTTAGTCAAAAGAAAGCTGACGATCGTTGAGGGAGTGACTTGCCTGAGGTAACACAGCCCTGTCCCTGCTACATTTTGATCACAGAGCTGTCTCTTTTCTAGCCCAAATGAGAACCGAAGTAACAAGAGGGCAATCATTTGAATTTCACCCTAAAGCCCAGGACTTGTTTCTGGCACGTGGGGCTCAGCAGTGCCTTGGCAAAGGATTCAAGTGTGGGAAGCTGACTAGATCTGAGGGTCAGCAATCTGCAGGAGCCCAGCCCATGCCTGCTGGGAGTGTAGCACTACACTCTGCCCATCTCCTACTGTGGAGGACACAGGGCAAGGAACGTTAGCCACCAGCGAGCCCGCCAGAGGCAAGGGCTCTTATCTGAGCCCATCGGTGAGACACCAAGGCCAAAGACATTTCAGCCCCTCCTTGAGGAAGACGAACCCTCAGCATGGAACCCTAGCACCAGGCCAGGGTGCTCGGTTGCTAGGGACCTGATTCCTTGGCAGATTGGGAGAGCAGTTGGGCTTTCCAGGGGCTAGCCAAACCCGCTCCTCCTCCTGCCAGCTGAGACTCTGGGGCTCAGCAGGCAGGCATTGTGATAAGTCCCTGAAGCCCAACTCTCTAACATCAAACGTGCTCAAACTCAGCCTTAGAAAAGCAATCACAGAAGGGCAGGGTGGACAGGTGGCCTAGGAAAAAGCTCATCAGGAGCAAGAGAGCCCTGCCCCTCCTCCTCGCTTTCTGTTCCCTCTCCCCAACAGTCTTTCTTGCTCTCCCTGGCCCATCCCCCTCACACCCAAGACTCCCTAGGTCTGGGGCTATGGTTGAGGCTGGGAGACAGGTGCGCTCACCCCACCTGGCCCACCTGCGAGGAGGGTGCATGTGTGGTTAGTACAACCTCAGCCTCGCAAGGCAGTCCTGGCTCAGTCCAGGGTCCTGTTCTGTGTTCGGCAACCTGTACCCCAGGTGACCCTGCCCACGACAGCTGTGTCACTGTGGTTGGTAATATGTCCTGGGGATTGCAAAAAAAACAAAAAAACAAAAAACCTGTCTAAAACAGAGGAAGCCAGAATCCAGTGGTGGGTTAAATTATGGGATGCCCATGTACTGAAGTGTGTGCATTCATTGTAGCTATTCATAAAAGGCAGTTAAATGTCAGGGGTAAATGTGTGTGCGCAATAATTAAGATGTGACAAAAGCAGGTTTAGAAGACAAGGCACCTGGGTTCTTCACCTTCAGCCCACCAATGGCCAAAGGTCAGCCTTTCAAGGATCTGATACATTCTGATATATTCTAAAGGAAGAGTGAGTACTGGGCAGAGCTGCATTACACTGGACTCGCCTCCAAAGGTGATGCATTATCTCCCAGAAATGGTTTCCAGACTTTCTACTCTACTCATCCAGTAAAACCAGCCTCATTTTCATATTCAGTATGGCCTCTCTAGCTTCTCAGATAATCACCTGGCTGGTTGTCCTGCCATCAGTCATAAAAAAGCAAAGGCTGAAACCTCTTGAGAAAAAGGAATAAGACACAGCTATTGTCCTGGCCTGATTTCGCCTCTAGAGAGAAATCTGGCCCTGGTGCTTCTCCCTGCAGCTCTTCCCTCTTCTCTCCACCTCCTAGCTTCTTCTCGGTCTGAGGAGCAGGGGTCTTTGGGAAGAGATGCTCCAGACAGAGGATGCCCAGAACTGGGAGAAGGGTATATGTAGATACGAAGGGGGCTCAACTAGGATATACATGAAAGTGCAAATTAAGACCTTAAGAGATTTCTTAAATCAAGGGTAGGGAGGGTGGGAGGATGAGGGAAGAGCCAGCCAGAGTGTGCTGACAGTAACCACACCCATCACTGTATTGATCTGTGGGGCCTGCCGACTCTGCTTCCAGGAGAGGGACTGCTAAAGTTCATTAACAAATAAACAGCTCAGTCATTGAGAGGCGTACAAACATCTTCCCCACCCGCCAGAGGCAGCCTGCTCACTCTCCCTGCCCTCCTCCAGAATCAGTGTGTCGAGTAGTTAAAGGCTGCCCAGCCCCTGGCTGGCTCACTGTGGTGGTTATGCTGTCTCTGACTTTCAGAATGTTGTGGATTTCTACCGAACCCTGTCTCTACCTCCTCCACACATTAAAACATTTTTTTTCCCCTGAGTAAAGTTATATACATTTATTGTAGAAAAATCTGAAAATAAAGCAAGTACACAGAAAAATGTAAAAGCCATCCATAAATCTATCCCCTCAGGGAGAAAACACAGGGTTACTATTATGGTATATTTTTCTAAGTGAATTAATGTTTTTTAAAAACATTAGGATTGCTTCTACCATTTTGGTATATTTTTCTAAGCTTTTATTTAAAAAAACTTTAGCAAAATTGAGATTGTAGTATATATATTGTTTTTAAACTGCTTTTCTCACATCCCAATATATCACATACAGATATTTCCCCCTGACATTTAACTGCCTTTTATGAATAGCTACAATGAATGCACACACTTCAGTACACGGGCATCCCATAATTTAACCCACCACTGGATTCTGGCTTCCTCTGTTTTAGACAGGTTTTTTTTGTTTTTTTGTTTTTTTGTTTTTTTTGCAATCCCCAGGACATATTACCAACCACAGTGACACAGCTGTCGTGGGCAGGGTCACCTGGGGTACAGGTTGCCGAACACAGAACAGGACCCTGGACTGAGCCAGGACTGCCTTGCGAGGCTGAGGTTGTACTAACCACACATGCACCCTCCTCGCAGGTGGGCCAGGTGGGGTGAGCGCACCTGTCTCCCAGCCTCAACCATAGCCCCAGACCTAGGGAGTCTTGGGTGTGAGGGGGATGGGCCAGGGAGAGCAAGAAAGACTGTTGGGGAGAGGGAACAGAAAGCGAGGAGGAGGGGCAGGGCTCTGGTCCTGCTGTTGCCCCAAAATGTTAACAGTGATAGAAAACAGAAGTCATGCTCCCTGAAGCATTCACTCATCCAGGGCTCGAAAGGCTTTCTGTATGGCAACTACTATGCAAGAACAGATATGGTATAAAGAAATAAGAAACTGTTTAAATCAGAACTGGGTTCAAATTCTGATTTTGTTGCTCAAGGTTGGTACAAAGCTAGAAGTTTAAACATAGGCATAAATGCAGCTGCCTCACAGAGTTCAATAATGAATCCCATGGTGCTGAGCACTGACCTGCTGGCAGGAATCAGGCACTCAATGACTCTTCTTGTGTTCTTCTATTCACTGCTGCCTGGCCCAGCCAACCTGTGCCTCCCCAGGGACTCTGTCCCAGAACTCCCCGAAATGACACCTTCCCCACTGCTCATGGCTGACCCTTTAAAAGGCTCACCACCTCCAGCAATAGAAGCAGCTCGGCCTTGATACACATCCCATGCTCTCCTAAGGATCCCCAGTCCAGACCTGTCCTCACATGGAGAGACAGAACTTGATGGGGACAGAGAGCAACTAGTTCCAGAGAAGATGAGGAAGTGCTAATGTCACCCAGTCCTAGTTCCTAAAGCTGGAGGCCCGCTCCACCTGTCAGCTTCACAAGAAGAGCTCTCAAGGACGGAGGCAGCAGCCCAGGTGTTAGGGGGACTCTCTCCAGTTTCATGGAAGCAACATCCCTATGACCCTTGTTCTCCCAAGCAGGTCCTTGGTGTCCCCATTCTCTCTGTACCAGGTATAGCGTCCTTCCACCTATCTGCTGACCATCATCCCCAAACATTTGCCTTTCTGAGGCCTTATCTGAAGTTAGAGTGCCATATTCACACCCAAATCAGCAGTACAGATTAGCTAGGTCCAAGTGAGTCTGGGGTCAAAGGGCCTGGTTCTAAGACCACCAAAAGCAGGCTTTCCCTCATAGATCTGAGGACAAAGCCAATCTCTGCTTTCTACAGAGAAAGGCTGCTGCTTGCCCTCCACTGCAGAGAAAAAACCTCCTTACCACCTTACATTCCTACACAGTCATGGTCAGTCTCAAGCGTTATGTGTCACTGCAGGTAACCATGTGTCCTCTTTAGACTTTGTGCTCTCATGAAGTAAACAGTCAGGTAAAATCTTATGGGATAGAGATGAACAGGGAGGCTAAAAAACCTGCCCCAAATCATACTGGGGACCTGGAGGAAAACTATGTCTCCGGACCTCCTTTCCAGTTCTGGAACTGGAACCTTGAGTTTTCTCTGGAGCTTTCTCCATCTGGTTTACTTAACTGTGGCCTTGGCAAGCTGCCCTTGGCCCTGGAGATTCATGAGCATGGAAGGCAGGAACACCTGCCACCACTGACCTGCAGGTCTAGAAGGGTGTCAGTGGGGCCCCGAGCCAGTGCCAAGAGCTCACCAGGGTCCAATTCCTTGCAGGTCTATTTCCAGCCTTTTGAAGAAAGACCCCCTGCACCATGAGTGGATGGAATGGTCTGCCTGATTCCAGCTGGCTCCTGCAAGTGATGTGCTAACCCAGCCCACTGGCTCAAATGCTAGGCTCTGACTCTGGGAGGACATGCTGAGCATGAGGCTCAGATCTAGCACCTTCCTGGGGAAGGGAGGTACAAGGATTAGAGCACCACTCTGGGCCCAGGAGTCCTGAATGTGATGTCTATGGACCCTAGGAAGCCACAGGTGGGCTTCAGGGATGCCCTTGAACCCCTGAATTTAACTGATACTTGGTGTGTTAGGAGGTCTGTGCCTTGACAGAGACACACGGGCCCCTTCGACGCTGTGCTTCTGCACATGTACATGGTGGGGGTTCACTAAACAAATTCAGAGTCTGAGATGCCAGGGCAGGACCATCTGCTGCTGTTCACACTGAGATATCAGCGATTAGAAGCTACATAACAGGACACATTCGCCACTCCAATTCAATCTCAAGAGTGCAATTAGTTAAATTAACAAACATGAAAATAGTTCTCAAATGTCCCTCTACTATAAGGGGGCTGGAGAAGGCCAGAACAGTACTGGGGGGGGGGGGTCAGGGCAAACAGAGCTGAGCTCCTGAATAATTCCAGCTACTGTCACCCTGAACAATTCCATGTAGTCAGGCAGAGAAAGAGAGGAGAAAATGAGACCATTCACATACTTGGAAAGGGCCCCAAAATGAGCATGACTCTTGTCTTAAGGCAAAAGGGTCCAGCAGAGATGGGGAAGCAACTGCTGCACATCAATTCTGGGACACTAGAGGAGTTAAGTTCTTAAGTGACCACAGAATCAAGTTAGTCCAGGAGGCAGGATCCACACTGTCTGAGAGTATTCCTTTCAAAGCTTGAGCTCCACCGACCCTTCAATGTCCTAGGTAAAAAAAAAAAAAAAAAAAAAAAAGCTCCCTCTTGGGCCCTGCTTCATATGGGCACCGACCATCCTGACAGAATAGTCAATGCCTGGAGAGCTACAGGGAAAGAAGGGCAGGGCTGGTGGAGAGAAAACTGAGGCAGGGAGGCATCCTGACAGCGGTCCGGGCGGCACCTCCCCTTGAAGCCTGGGAGGAAGACAGCAAAGACAAAGGGCAGGATGTCAGAGGAAGGATGAGGAAGTAGTGAGGGAAGCCAGGGTAGGAATCCAAGGACACAGGCCCATTGCACACATAAAGCTGACTTCTAGGGCTGAGGAATAAAGAGTTAATCCTGGGACAGGAGCAGGAAGGGGGAAGTTCAGGAGCCTGGGGGCCTGGCTGGATAGTTTCACAGAAGCCAGTAAAGAAGGACCTCCTCCCAGAGCTATGCCTTTCAGCTGTCTCAGGGTCTACTCCCCTTCACCTGTCATCTCTCTCCAACACATGGGAACAAGCTGGCACAGTCTTAGAAACAGACAGGAGAACAGTGGGAGCCTATCTGCACACGGCAGAAGCCTTTGGAGAAATAAATTGATGGGAGGAGCAAGAGGCCTCCCCGATGCTGGTGGTAAGAGGTGATGGGCTTGCCGACTCCGTCTTGGTTTCTAGCTCATTCTGAGCCCGTTGCCAGGATCATTTCCATTTCCATTTTCCCATCCCCAAGCATGACCACTCACCACATGCCCTTCTCAACCACACCCTGCTGTCTAAGGTGCAAGGGCTCTGCCTGATGATGGGAACAACTGGAACCCATCCTCCACCTCTTGCCATACACACCCAGGGCTCAGAAACCTTGGGGTTTCCCTCACAGCACGGCTATCAAAGCCTTTTGTAGTTAGAGCCCTGCCCTTCACCACACTGAAAATCACCTCCTCACTCACCACAGACAGCGTGGGCCTCTCACCTGCCTTTCCTCTCCCCAAAGTCTTATTAAGCCCCACAGCCTCTACAAAACCCTCAAGACTGCAAGTGTAACCCAGAGGTTCAAAGCTGGACAGATCTGGGCTAGCATCCTGGCTCTGGCTCTGTCATTTCCTGGCAGTGCCTCCACCCTCTAGGCCTCAGCGACCCCATCTGCAACTTGCCCAAAAGAAGCCCCAGGGCCGTGTGCCAGCTCAGTGCCTGGCATGCGGTAAACACTAGGTGAAATACGGTTCTCCTCCCCTCTACGCTCCTGCAGCTCTTACAAGCTTCACCATAGCACTTAACACTTGGCCAGCCTGTTGTTTTTATTGCTTTATGTGACCTGCATTCCTAGCTAGACCATCAACTTTCTTAAGATACCTACATTATTTGCTTTTCTGATTTTAGATCCATTCATTGTAGGAAACCAGAAAATTTTTAGACTGCAAAAAAGATGAAGCCACCCGTAATCCCCGAGATAACCACTGAACACATTCTGGCTTACTCTCTTGTACCTCTTGTGCATAGACATTTTCTTTTGAAAATTAAGGTCATGTTGCATATGGATTTTTATGTCTTGATTTCTTCACTCAGCACTCCAAAGTGAATGTTTTCCCACATCGGATATTCTTCAATAATGTATTTGTAATGTCCACAAAATATTCCAGCATGAAGGGCACTGTCATTTATTCAATCAACACTTCCATGAAGGGAGGTCAGGCTGAGTCCCCAGATACAGAGACTTGTGCCAGCATGCATGGAGCTACAAACTTGCCTACCCCCAATTACCTATTTTCTGAGCTGATTAAATGTATTTCCTCCCTTCTCCTAAGAAACCCCATTTCCTGTGGACAAGATTTGTGAAAAATATAACTGGCTATTATGCATGAGCCAGAGTGGTGGGCTGGCCCAGTTGGTATCTGCCCCTGGATCAGCCTAGGGATCAGCCTCACTACCCTGACCCCTGCAAATCAAAGACCCTTTCTGCTTGCAAGCAAGACAATGTGAATGAAGTTCAAGTTGCAATGCTTGCTCGTCTAGCTCAGTCATCACATTATAGGAGGAACAGTTAAGAAAAAGAGGGTATTGAGTTTATACAAGAGAGAGGACCCAGGAGGCCATGACAGAGATCTTCAAGTTTCTAAAGGGCTTAAGTGTGTTCTGTGTGGCCCAAGAGGTACACCTGGAACCAGAAGACAAAAGCCACAATGAAACACATTTTGCTCAATACAAAGAGTGCTCTAAATCAGTTCGAGCAATGGAAAGGGTAAACAGGCTACTACTTTGTAAGGTGGTGAATCCCATCACTGGAAAAACTAAGCAAAGACTATCTGGAAGGGATTCAGGCACAGAGGAGATGATTAGACCATATGATGTTAAAGTGCCTCCTACCTCGAGAGGGAGCTGCGCAACTCCCCACAAATGTCCGGTACTTCTCCCACAACAAACTTGTAGGACTCTGTCACAGGGAAATTCCACAGCAGTGCTTCGTCTATGAAACACTCTCAGTTTCCAGATGTTCCTATTGCATCTAGAGCCTGGCTACATCTAGCTTCCTGGGAGCTGCTTGTGCATCTTGTGAAAGAGTCTCCAGGGCATTTCAGAACTAAGGGAAACATCTGCACCCTATTGAAAACCAAACCACACAGAGATATACCATAGCTAACGTGATGTAAGTGATACCATATGCAATGAGGGAATGTTTCTAAACAAAAATGGCCCCCTTCTTGTGTGTTTTCTTCTTTTTTACTGGTTGCTAAAACTTAATCAGCCCTAAGGTCCATCTGGCAATTTATATGCAGTTACTAAGGATGCTTTGCATGGCTACTCAGGCCACTCTACACATCTGAAGTAACACACTCAAGTGAGGTATAATCAGCAGTTCTTTTCAGAGAGGGTAGTGGCAAGGAACAGCTTGCCACAAGAGGGGCCAGAAAGGGCCTTGGAAAAGTAGAGCTGCTGGCCTCTCTCGATGAGTCCCCTTCCCAAATGGAAACAGACACGTTCTAACAGAGGCCCTACATCTTGTGTGGATTTCTAGCCCAGGGCCAGACTTCCCCAGATGCCCACACAGCTACTTTCTGGTTGGGAACACAGGGAGCGGCAGGGAATCAATTTTAACTGTGTCTTGATTTTCAAGGATTGGGATCCTTACCCTTTCTAAAACTAGATGGAGGGGTGAGAAGTCAAGAGCTCAGCTTCTAAAATACTGAAGCACAAGAGGAGACACTGTGAAGTCCACAGGCACCCTCCATTGAGTGTGCTTAGAGAAAGTAAGCCTCTCAATACTGAGTGCCAGTGGCTACCCAGCCTTGCCCACTGGCTGAACCTGCGCCTCTATTCTGGGTTTGCTGGCCTTCCCCAAGGAACATGGTGAGTCAGAGGTTAGGTTATAAGAACCATAAATATACTCAGCTTAATGTTTTAAAAATCTGCTATTTTAAAAACTAATGTTTTTTAAAGCTAAAAAAATAACTGGCCCTATGTTGGTTTTGGAAGGGTGGTTTGCTGCAGAGTTCACTGTCTGCCTTGGAAATAAAGATGGCCCAGGTGAGGTGAGCTGTCCCAGTCAGCAGGAAGCCCCAGGCCACCTCCCTGGGCAGGTTGCTATTAGGGAGGCACCAAATGCAACTCTGTCAGCAGGAAACCCACAGAGACCAACACTGCAGGGTAAAGGGCAGGGGTGGGAGTTCTGGCCTGACACTGACCACCACCCCTCAACCAAGGCAGGGAAGTAAAGTGGAAACAGATAGAGACCTACTTCAGGGAGGGAAGGCAAGTCAATGTCAACTCAGGACGGCATTCCCAGGAAAGGTGAGAGCAGGCAACAAGCCTGCCAGGGAGCAAGGAGGGGCAGGGGCAAGGAACGTTGCTAAATTCCCTTCAAATCAAGCCCCTGAGATAGCACATGCAAGACAGTGCCTTAAAACACATAAACAATTACATTCCCACTTCTTGCATCCATATATAAGAGGCTGTGTACCATGGTGGTACAGCATGACCCTCAGACCCAGAGAGCCTGGGTGCACGTTCTCACTCTGCCAAGTACTGGTAGTGTAAACACAAATAAGCCACTTAGCTGCTCTGTATCGGGAAAATGGAGATGGTAATACTAGTACACATCTCAGGGCTGCTGGGAATATTCAATGAGCTAACACATGCATGCTGCTATGAACGGTGCCTAGTAAGCATGAATGAGAAGTGCTAGCTCTTACTGTCATCACTGTTAAATGCCACCCTGGGGATGCCGGTGCTGCCTCTGAGTCGAAGTGAAGCCCTTGGCTCAGCTGTGCCCAGGCTGTGCTACCCCTGTACAATTCACAAGGATATCTTGGGGAGGGCTTCCCGGATAGAGAAGGTAACCCTGCCCTGAGCTACTGACTGAGAAAGCACTGGATCTTAAGTCCAGAGTCCTAGCCAGGAGCCTACTCTACAGGGAGCCTGAGAAAAGACACGTAGATTTTTCTTTCTTTCCTTCTTTCTTTCTCTGAACCCTGTGTTTGTAAAAAGAGTGTACAGACAAACATACCTTAGAAAAGCAACTAATCTTCCAAACTACCAACTCAGCCTCTCCTCTGGGCCATCTGTGAGGCCACAAGTACATGAGGCTGTGTGGCCTTGGTCCCCACCTCAGATGCTTAGCCTCGGCTGGGCAAGGAAGAGGCCTTTCTGTCAGAGACAAGGTTCCTTACTTCAATGACTACTTGCTTGATGCCAAAGTTTTGGAGAACAAAGGAAACTTCTGGTATTCAGCTGAGATGGAATAGAGCGTCACCACAGAGACCTGGCTGTCCTGTCTACCAAAACTCCTGGTGTCTGACCGGGAACAAGATGGCCTTGATGCTTCACCATACAACACATGGCCTGAGCTCTGAGAGGGAGACCGGGGATGGGACAAAGGTCTGCAGTCAGGGACACTCCTTGGGACGTAGACGCACAAAGAGCTCTCCCTACAGAATTGTTTCTGGAGCAGAGGCAGAGGGGGATGAAGTTAGAAACAAGGCACACAACGCTCAGCTGATTCCCCGGATTTCTAAGTTGCCTCAATCAGCTCTGCCCTGGGATGCAGGTCTACATACTGTTTCAACTCCAGCAAAGCCACGGGGAGACCATGGCAGCACGTTTCCATGGAGCAGCACTGGCCCTTGAGGAAGCCGATAGCACTTACCAGGAAGCGGACATCGTCAAAGCCATTCAGAAGCAACTTGCTTTCATACTGCTGCAGCCCAACCGCCTCCAGCCACTCCCCGACACTCTGCTCCAGTGTCCGCGAACCTGACGAGAGAGGAATCGGCAGACGCTTGAAAAGGGAAAAACCATTAAGGCGGTAGCAGCGGCACTCAGAGGAAGACAGATGGCACTGCCACATCATAGTCATTACCATAAAGCAGCCAAACTATGGACAAGAGACCAGAGAGCAGAGGACCCGTAGCTGCTCTTCCGTGGGCAGGCCAAGGGCAGCACGCCCAGCGCTGCACAAACACTCCCAACCTCGGGCGGTTGGGCCCACTCACACTCCCTCGGCCTGAGCTGCTTCAGGGCCGCGGGGGCACATGCACAACCTCTGCCCACAGGTGTGGGGGGAGCCAACCCCCACCAGTCTCCGGGTCAACTCCTCATCAGCGTTCACACAGGTAGTTCAGAAAGTCTGGTCCCACGGGCACTAGCAGGGACCGGGGAGCTCCACTCATCCACGCACTCCAGGAGCCCCCGTGGAGCTGTGGGCATGGGACTAGTCTTGTGACCTTGCAGCATACACTGGTCAGGAGAGCTCACACATCTTCATGCAGCTCAGGGACACAGGCACACAGCGAGGGCTCCGGGAGGGAAGCAGTGGCGGCTGTTCACAGGGACCCAGCACATGCAACCCAAGCAGCAGCGAATACGGCAGGGGAGAAAAGAGACTTTTACTTGTTTTCCCCCAGCAGTCCCGGAACAAGCAAACCATGGCCCTTTGTGCTCAGAGGCTCAGGCAGAGAGGGGCTGAGCGGGGCGCATGGGCCAGGGCTCAGGACCAGGCTGAGGGTGGCTCTGCTGGGACGGCAACATCGCATTCCGCTGGGCTGTGCAGCCAGCGGGCCAGGAGCCCTGTCCACAGCTAGACCCTGGCTGCCAGCAAACGGGGCGTCTCCCAGGCCAGGGCGCTGTCTGAAGGGCTGCCTTCCCAAGCCGGGCGGTTTTGCAGGTGCTGGGCATTCATTTTCCTCTTCTGATAGTGGCTGTTCCTGTAACTTGCCTTTCTGCTCAGGTGGAAAGCAGGCAGGCAGATCCAGTTCTTGGCCAGTGACAACAAAACCCAGCCAGATAAAAGAAAAAGGAAGCGGTCCTCTGTCAGCTTCAATGAGGCGGCTTAAGTCTATTTACATTCAGTGTTGCTCTCTCTGGCTGAGAGATAAAGACAGCAAGTGTCTTCCCCGGGCCTCCGGATCCTGATATTCTCCTCTGAGGATGAGCAGGGAAGGGAGGACATCTATTTGCTATGCTCCCTAGAGTGTGGTGGTGCAGGGAGAAAAAAAGTTCAGCCCTCCTGGCAGACCTTGGATGTTCTGAGCCGAATGCCTTAACCCCCACCAACTTCTCTGATTCTCACAGGCAAGTACAAATAAAAGAAGAAAAAACAAAAATGAAGGAAACAGGTGCGAGGAAGGAAGAACCAACTACAAAACATCACCTCCAGAGAACTCTTGACACGGTGAAAGTCATTCTGTAGTTCCTGGCACTTTCTGCCCTCAAGGCAGGCCAAGGCCAATTGGCTTGGTTACCTAGGAGACCCTGGTGACTCAGGGTCCCAGGTTCCCCCTCATCTGTCCTCTGTAAAATAGATGGTGGTCAGAGACCCGGGCGGCCTCCCGACGCACACTGTAGCAGCACTCCAAGATGCCGAGTCTGGAGCTACTTGAGCTCCCCTGCCCTTGAGCGGGGCTGTCTGCTCCAGGGACCTAAGCGGCAGGCTCTTGTCCACTCCTGAAGTCAAGTGTCCTTAGCTGCTGATTCATTCCTGCCTGTAATCCCCCAGCCGGGCAGCTGTGGTCCTGCCTGCTGCCGGTGGATGTGTGTGCTCACAGAACCGCAGCAGAGTGCTTTGTCTAAAGGCTCCTGGGCTCCACGCTGCCTGCTGCCTGCTGCCGGCTCCACAGTCCTTGCTCACTCTCAGAATGTCTGGCCCTCCCCCTTCTCCTTCCCCACCCCCCTCCCCTCCATGCTCAGGAAAATACATCAGGGATCGGACATCGAAGTAGAAGCTGCTGCTGCCGCCACTGCTGCCGCTGAGGGAAAGACAGCAGCAGTAGCATTAGAGCAAAATGACAGATTTCCCAATAGCTGATATTGGCAAATACACGGGCATAGAAAAGGTAAAGACTGAGACTTTACCTCCGGTTCAGGGGCTGGAAACAACTCAGGGAGAACAGAGAAGGAACGTTCCTACAGTTTTGGCTAATAGTTTCTAGGACAGCCAGAGAGGGGACTGAGGAATGACACTGCCCTGAGGGCACAGCCCACAGCTGAAGTGGCCCCCCTACTCGTCACTTAAGGAATGACTGTACCTCTCTGCCAAGAAGACACTCCATGGGTTTCACAAAAACAGGCAACAAAGTGAGGACTTTACACCTGATACTCCTCAGGTGAGTACACCAAACAGCCTGGAAGTGACCTCTCTCTGGGCCTGTCAGAGCATAGGGGAGAAGCTCCAGGCCCAGAGCAGGCCACTTACATTCTGGAGGAGAGGGCACAGGAGGAGAGGCACCAAGGACAAGGGGAAACCAGGACCAAATCTCCAGTACAGCTATGGAGACAAAAAGGGTAACATGTACAGAGATAACAACCAGGGACCACATGCTACCACTAAACATGCTGGGGGACACCTGCATCCCAACAGACTATAGATGGCTCTGGCACAGAAGGAACTCTGTGTGGTGGGAGATCAGGCCCCAGGAGGAGCTGGCATTTAGCAGCTGCTTAACAGCTAAAATGTCTGGATTTAGCAAATGAAAGCCAAGGGGTCTCTTCTATTTGACAGAACAAGTCTTTGTTGAAATAAGCAGAGTGGTCTGGGCCAGTGGGAAGGCGTACCCTCCTGGACTCCTCACTGTGGCATGAGTTGTAAACCATGTCTGTTGGGGATTCAGATAACTAGCTTTAATGCTAGAAGCTCAGGGGCCCATGGTCCAAAACAGGACTGAGACTCAAGTGCATTATAGGGTCTTACCCTTCAGTATGTGATCCTCTGTAAAATCAGCCATTCCAGGCAAGACCATGTTTAGTTAAGGGCTGGCTGCTGGAGGGACCTGCTCCCCCAACCTGGGCAAACCTAGAGCCCAGATCTCTTCTCCTAGGTCCAGAAGCCCAAGGACAATCTGAACCCTGATAATGACATTCAAAATAAACAAGAATTCTACTTTGGTCTGGGCTGAAGGCTGGTGCTCCCTGAGGTCCTGGGGCAAAGTCCCTTCCTGACCCAACAAGCAGAAAGCAGGGTTGCTAGGCTGGCTGAACCCACATTCTCCATGCTTCAAGGCCTGGCAGTGGTGCAGACAAAGTGGGCTGGGGCTTAGCAGCATAGGTGGACACATCCTCTGTTTGGGCAACCTCCCTTGTGTGCCCACCTTTGACTTCCTAAGCTGGGATATGGAGGATGGTTCAACTCAGCAAGTACTAAAACCAGTTTTTTTTTTTGGAGATACAGAAATCTGGGAAGATAGCAGGACCAACTCTTGCCACTCACTTGGGTGCATGGGGGTGGGACCAGCGGGCCAAGAAAGAACTCCATGTCACCACTTCCAAGGAGAAGGGCTCTTCTAGAAGAGTGTTTTCTAGAGGTGCTGCCATATTTCCGACTTAGCAAAGCAATGAAGTAATGGTTTGCTTCTGATTGCAAAACTCAGGCACACACAAGTGACTGAGGTTCCTCTGACACACAGAGGGGTACAGGAAAGCAAAAAGCGGCCTCAACTGAACTATTATCGATCCTGTTCCTGGCCGTGTCCAAAGCACAGCACTGAAAATGGCAATGTTTGTCTCAGTCCTGAGCTTCTATAAGGAACACTTGACACTTGGAAAAGCCTGAAAACTACAACAGTGTGACACTACTTGCCTGAGAGTAAGCAACTACCTGGAAACAGACCCCAAAACTTTTATTCAAAAGAGCCACCTCTGTAGGCCCTACCATAATCCAAGACTGACAAAGATGGACCGAACCCAGCTTGGGAAACAAGGCTGCTGTAGGAAGGATGGCTCCAAGAACCCAGTCTGAACAATGATGCAGGAAGACAAGCCAGGAGAGAGATGCCCCTCTTCTCTAGATTTCTCAATATCAGTCAGTAATGAGTTCATGAACAAAATCAAGGATAGCTACTCTTTACTAAGAACCACTTTAGCTTAAGTATTTGTACATGGTACTCATTCCCACAAACCTATGAGGTAGGTACCATTATCCCAGTGTTGTGAACGAGGAACTGGCAGCTCAGAGATATTAAGTGACTTGTCCAAGACACACAGGTATCTAGAATCAGGACCTGAAGCCAAGACTGAGGATCTAGAGCCTATACTCTGTCCACAAGCCTCATGGGCTCAGCAGGTCCTTTCTCCCTGACGTGTACACTTGCCCCGACCCATTGAACTTCCTGCCAGGGCCAGAGGCCCATGGAGGAACTAGAAGAGTCACTTGGGACTAACAGGTCAATCCTGGATGGAAGCTCCTGATTGAACAAGGAATTCTACCCTTTCAGTGGAGGGGAGCATTTTCTCAAGGGGAAAGAGATCAGGTTGTGGTGGTGGGGGGGAGTGGGACAGTCTACAGATGCTTTGGGGGAAGGAGTGTGACAGCTGCTCTGAGAGGCATCTTGAAGAATGTCACCTGACCTGAGAAAGTAACACAACCACAAGTCTATTATCAAGGAAAATAGCTCAGATATGGCCTCCCTAGCTCCGTTTCAAACAAAGGAAACAGGCAGACCTCACCCCTATGGCTTTGAGATGAAAAGAAACACCAAGTAGCAGTAATCTGAAGTAAAAACGATGAGTGACTAAGTAAATGGAAGAATGGAGAAACAGATACAGGAGGAAACAGCAAAGCTGACCCCTCCAAGAGAAGCAAGCTAACGGTCTGAGACCACTGGTCCAACCCCATGCTCCGCCCTTGTCATGGATTAGGCAGATGAGACCCATGTTCCCAGGAAGAGGGAGTGCCAGAGCCACCTGGGGTGCTGGAAAAACCAACACTGAGGGGCACTCCAATATAAGTCAATCAGAGAAAGCCTACATTTATGAGAAAAATTGGAGTGACGATTGTTCATTTAAACAAAGTTTCTTAATAGGCAGCCTAAATAAAATTCAATTTATACACATTCTTCTCTAATATGTAAAGAAAATCAACACTCTAAAAATAACAGCTATATAGGCTGTTTAGAAATATAAGATTCTGATTTTCAAGAGCGTGAAATGGTCTGCGGCTGACCTCTCTCACCCACTCAGCATCTGTCTTTTGTGTCAGGGGGAAAAAACCTGAGCCTAAAAGGGGCCAGAGGTCTGTGTTCCATGGAGAAGATGGCTTCTTGGTACAATACCTGAGATCTTCTGCTGTTCCTGAGAAAAGTCAATCCCTTCTCCAATAGAGCTCATGATTTTCTCAATCTGAAATGGAAGAAAGAGGAACAAAAGGGAGAGGCTGTCAGGTTTGGGTTAAACACGGCCAGCTCACCATCAGTGCACTGAGGGCAGACTTCTAGGGCTCTTCCAGATGATTCCAAGGCCAGCACCAACTTCCAAGGTAACAGAACTCTCTGCCACTGAGATCAAGAAAGGCCCACTCAGGGCATAACCCAGTAGAGTCTAAAGACACACTCTGAAGGGACTGAGTGGGTAACGACTTGGGCTTGACTGCTGGGAATGCCAAAGTCTCTGTCTGTCTGTCTGTCTGTCTGTCTGTCTCTCTCACTCACTCACACACACACCCCGCTCCCTGTTTTCCCAGACAAGGCAGAGATTGGGCAGAGTGGGAAAGAGCAAGCCATATCTGGCAAATTTCATTGCTCATGTCTGAATTTTAATTCCATGAGAGTAGAGACTTTGCCAGCTTTGCCCCACATTACACCCCAAGTGCCTAGAGCAGTGCGTGGGACTGCATTCAATAGATAACTAACATTGTGTGACTGCCAGCTCTGAGGTGTGAGGCCAATTTCTAGAGCTGGGACAAACAGAGCACCCGAACACAGGAACCTCTTGGAAGCAAAGGTGAGGAGGGCACATAACACTTAATGGAGGATCTTTTACTCCCTGAAAGCCAGCAAGTTCTGCCTTCAGTGATAAGAAAGGTGCAGACATTAGTCCTTCCTCTAGACCAAAGTGTCCAATGTCTCCAGCATTGCTCCCGTATGGACGAACTACCTGTCCCAGCCTGCTGGTTTTGGTCGCCCTGAACCAGATCCAACTCCCCAATGCCAGGAAATCTGACCAGGGGCAAGACAGTACAGTGAGGAGGAAGCCACTTCTCGTCCTCCCCTCCTCTTCCTTTCTGTGTTGCAGTGATAATGAGATCATTTGCTGTTTTTTCCCCAAAGAAATGGAGAAAGGACCTTTTGTACCAGGTCTTGGAAGCTTTTCCTTTTAAGTACAAGTAAGGAGCCTGGGTCTGACAATCCGAAAAAACAACTCTCCAGCCAGCCTGAAGCTGGCAGACAAAGACGGCACATTTGACACCCAGCAGAAGAGCACAGGAAGGTATTCTCCAGCCACAAAATGACTGCAGGCTCAGGCAGTGATTGCCTGTTTACACACTGAAAATTTCATCCCAAAGCTCAGTGAAAGCAAAGGGAAACATGACCTGACCCATGTAGCAAATGGAGGAAGTGCCTCTACGTACTGGCCCAGAGGCCAGCTGGCAGCACGACAAGTCTGCACTGCCCCTTGAAGAAAATGTCTGAAGAAGGCAGCATGGTGCAAGCACATTTAACACTCCCAATGCCTCAGTGTTAAACCTACAAAAATGGGGATAGATTCTGTCTCCTACAAAGGGTTGTGTGGACTAAAGGTATCCTGTACACAAAGCATCCAGCAGAAGATGCTAAACAAACGGTTAGTTTGCTTTCCACTTCCCCAGTATCTCCAGTATCCTTCTAGATCTATTCCCATGTAATCAAATGTCTGAATGTACTCCGTCCCCCATACTATTTTCCATTTAATAATACATTTTGGAGTTCCTTCCACAGTTCAATAAGGGACTTATTTTTTTAATGGGTACAATAATTTATATAACCAAGTCTCCTGATGCACACGTGTGGAGTTTTCCATCTTTTCTCATTTTAAACAGTGCTACGATAAATACTGTTCTACACACATCTTTGTACACATGTGCAAGTCTATCTGTAGGATAATTCCCAGTTATTTCCTGAGAGTTCTTCCAGGCACAGAATTTTGAATTAGCAGCAGGGAGCTCACAGGTCATACAATCCCAACTCGTGTTCCAGGTCTGATTTTGCTAAAGTCCTTCCAGAGATGTGGCACTTGCTAACTCTTACAGTTAGTTAACCCCATTTAGAGAAAACACCAATGTATAATATTTGTCTTTTTACAGATGTAAACCTTTTTCTAAGTTCAACCCGGTAACCTTGTTATTCCCCTGGAACACCCCCTCTTCCACAGAAAAGGCTTAGGGATATCTGGAGACAGCTCTTTTATTTCAGGCCAAGCTGCCCCACCCCCCACCCTCAGGCTGCACTAAATGACAAATCAGTGCTGGGTACCGAAGCCTGAGATACCCAATCATATTACAGAGCCTCAAAGCTGGGCAAAGAGTAGGCATGCAGTAGATATCTGCTGATGCACCTTCTTTTTCCTTTTTCACATTTATAGGAGAAAAGTAGGACACTAGAGGTGAAGAAACTTCTTCCTATATGGGGGAACGGGTCCTTAATCCTGGGATGGCTCCCCTAGCCTTTGGGTCCCTCCTCTAGGTCAAAGGGGGTATATGTAAGAGAATCAACACATAACTACCATGAGCATTAAAATCAAGCATGTTTTATTTGCCATTTTATCCCTTTGGCCTGGCTCATGGTAAACAGGCTACTTAATGAATGAATGAAAGGGAGGGAGGGAGGGAGGGAAGGAAGAAAGTAGAAGTGAGCAGTTTCCAGTTACTTAGAGCCAGCAATGAAAAAGCTGTTTTCTCAAGGCCATGCAGAGTGTCAAGAGTAGAAAGAGCTGAAGTAGAGGGTGATTCCAACTATCTTTTGAGATGAAGTCATCTACTTTATATATTTCATCATCATCATCATCATCATCATCATCATCATCATCATCACCTAATACCCAAAGTCTCAGGTGGCCTGTCCAATTCACATCTCTTGGCTGCTCAATATACAAGATTTTGCCAAAGGGCCTTTTGAAATCAGTGAATAGAGCTGAACACCCTGCTGCTTCCTTGCTCTGTTCCTTCCTGTTTGGCAAGAAGGTTGGCAGGAGTCACTCTCATGCCAACTACAAAGGGCCAGGAAAAGCTCAGGTTTCCACAGACCTCTGGGTGGGTACATGAGGTGCTTCAGACTGCAGGGCAGCTGAGAAATGCTAACAAACACTCAGAACTATTTCATCTCAATTAGAAAGTATGTTTTGTTTCCTGTGAACTGTGGTAGCTAAGTCAAGCTGAGGAGATTCTAGTTTATAGAGGAACTGTGAGTACTTGGCAGTTTACTGACAGCTTGCAATCCAGGACTCCTTCCTGGAGCTCAGAGCTAGGAGAGAAGTGGCAGTACAGGTCCCCTCCCTGAAACCACCAACACAGAGCCGTCTGGGGCTGTGATCATGCTCAGCCCCTGCAACCCCCAGCTGGCCCCGGAACCAGCCGAAAGTGAACATGGTCATTTCAGACTAGACAAGGAGGAGCGGTCATGGAAGACACATGCCATTCTGATGTGATTCTAAAATTCGTGTAGTTAACCATTTAGGCTTTAAAAAACAATATGATTAGGCTGCTTTCCCAGAAACATTCTGCATCTCAGAGGAATGTCAGGGAAAGAGACAGGTGGAAGGTAATGGAAGGGCACAGCTCAATGTTCTCTCCTTTTTCTATTGTTTAAGATCGGTGACATTTTTGGAGAGATGGGAAATGGCCACACTTTCATACTTTACTTTGCATGAACTCTGTTAGAGAATTTATATTTGTGTTTGGTAAGGTAAGGCCTGAAGCTTTTCACCATAATGAACTCATGTATTCAAAAAATGCTAAGAAATATTCCATTTTCAGAAAGTATTTACTATTATTCTTTTCCGACTTTTTCCTCCTGCCAGGGCTGTATAAAATGTATTCCCTGTATGCCTGAGAACAAAACCAAAAATGTACATGAGAGATACTGCTGCGCAGGTCATCTGACATCTGTTTGTTCGGAACATAGAATCCTGGTTGCCCACAGGCTGGCAACAGGAGGTGATATTCTACATACAGAGAGGCCTCCATTCTTCATTGCTATAACCTGGATGCCAGGAGCAACTCAGATTATACTATCTACTTTTCAATGGATACTGTTGGTGAGGACGGGGGGAAGACAGCCATTGGGGGAAGAAATACTTCCCCAGGTTTTGATGGGTCTTCTGTGTGCCAGGAAATGTGCTAGGCAAAGGCAGTCCAGAGAAGAACCCCCTGCCTTGGTGCAACTTGGCTCCAAAGCCTCTGTGAATTCTTCCTTCCAGGAGGTGGTACAGGCTAGAAGCGATGGATACGTTCACGGGCTTCTAGATGTAGCCAAATATCAGAGAGCAGGAATCAATCTGGGCAACATGCCTATAAGCCAAGGCCTAATGCAAAGGAGAGAGAGAAAAGGATCATCTTCCTCCTACCTTCTCTTGGTACAAACGGGAACATGAAGGGGGATGTTTCCTTGATTCACCGGCAACTCAGTTTGGCTCCTAATGTTGGACACTCCCTTCTCAAACCCTTTCTGCTGCCTGGAGAGCTGCCAGCTCCTTATGATTCTCCTACTAGTTGGAAAAGACACATCAGTCTCCTTGGGACTATACCACCAGGGCTGGAGACACCTTACTTGTCTCCTTTTCCATCCCCAACACTTACTACTGTATTGGCCCAGAAACATACTCTGCTTTGCACTATTATGTCCCTGATTAGCATTAGTTTTATGGTGTTTCCCATAGACACTACCGAACCATTAAGGGTAAAGATCCTGTTTTATACTGTGTTTCTTTCAGATCCCACAGGGAGCCTTGTGCAGAGCTGGCACACTGGAAGTGCACAGCGACAAATAAAAGTTACCATTTGTTAAATACCCATGCCAAAGTAGTCACCTCACTAATACAGTGAGAGGGGAAAGGTAGCCAACACTTCTGGACCCAATCTGGATTTTCTAACTCCCTTCTCTCTTTATTTTTATCTTTTTCCAGACTCCTTGTGTTGCTGGCACTGCAACCTCACACCCCACAACTACCAACTGGCCCTTTTTCTCAATAATCCTGCAGCACCTCAACTCACTGCCAAACAAATGTAATATCCCATTTTTTAGATGAGGAAATTGAAGCTCTCCTCCATGGGCAGACTCCTGAACTTCCCACTGATGGAACAGCTCTCACTTCTGGTAAATGCCATTGGAGGTCAAGTCTGCTCCCTGGAGAGCTCAAGCTTCCTGCTACGGGGGACCAAGTGGCAGACCCTCTCCTCTGGCCAACTAACCTTGCTTGGACAGCACTACCCATTCCCAGGAGCACAGGGCTGAGGAACTGAGCCTTAACCTTCTCTGCCTGTGCCCATGCGATCAGGTGACTGCTGACGTCAAAGTTGGCTGCTCCGGCTGTGCAAGGAACCCTAAAGACTGCTGACAGCTGCACTCCAGGCCCAGAAACCACATAAGAATTCATCACCCTCTGTCTCCTGCCTCTTAGCAGAAAGAAGATAACCTCTCAGCCTAGAGTGGGCTTTGATTTCACATTTGAAAAAGAGTCATTAACCAAGGTCTGGGTTGTTGTTTGCCCCTGCCCCCAAACTGAATTGCACAAGGCCTCAGGAAGGACAAAGATGGATCGAAGGACATTATTTGTTCTGATTTTCTAATGCTGTCAACTGCTTTTAAGAGAGGGAGGCTAGAAGGCAGCAGGGAATGCATAATATCTGCCAACCGTTGGGGCTGTCAGCTCTGGGGCTGTCCTCCTAAAGTAGATGTGGCAGCTCTGATAACAACGAGTAAATTCTTTTCCAGAGCAAATTCTTTTCCACAGAGTGGGCTGTTAGTCTCAGCTTAATTTGTCTCATCACAGGGGGGCACTCAGATTGTAACCGTATTAATTGTTTTATCCCCATTTGAATCCCCTTTACATTGTCACCTTCTCTCTCGATACCCTTTTTCTATCAGACTGAAAGACGACAGAGCTCTGTCCTTCTGTCAAAGCCTGCCTGTGTGCTTGATTGACCCAGGCTAGAGTGGTAAAGTGAGGAAAGCCAGTGACCCCAGTTACGTCTCTAAACTCCCTTTCTCTCTCCTCATTTTTATCTTTCCCATGCCTCTCTGGTTGCTGATACTGGGTCTAGCTCCCCAAAGTATCTCACACCTGACCTCTTCCCTGACCCAGAGATGCTCAGGCCTCAGACCTACAACTAGACAGAAATGGAGACCTACTTGTAAACAATACTTGCAAAATGACCTTCTCATGCTAGAACACCAATCTTTAACTCAAAGCCCAAAGAAACTGCTGAAAGAAGAAAAAAGTTGGAAGACCTAGATTCCAATTAACTTTGTTATTGCTTGCCACCTAACTCTGGGTTGTGCGCCAAGTACTGGCTTTAAAAAGTGGGACAAGAATCTAAAAGATTAATGAGGATTATGTATTTGGGTTCTAGTCCAATTTGTGTAATCTACTTTCTATCCAGGAGTAGGCTTATTTTGGGGGCTAGGGGAGGAGAATGAGGAAGCAGCACACAAACCTCAGAAGGGCTGCAGTTATCTAAAACACTGAGTAACCTGCTTCTTGATCCTTCTTTGGTTTTTCTTTCACCACTAACAACATGCAAGTAAACTTCCCTTGGTCCTGTTCTTCTACAATCTGAATTTCATTATAGCACAATGCACTGTTGGTCTGACTACTGAGTAAACTAGCCCAAAGAAAACACCCTAAGCTCTTGCTCACAATCGATTTCCTCAGCGGTGTGGCCAGGGGAAGGGTCCTACATCTATCGGCTCTTCAGATTCTGCAGGGGAACAACTGTATTGTAATAGCAGGGCTGTCAGATGAGGAATTCTGAGCACCAAATTATATATATACTTAAGATGTAAAACAAAAGCTATACATACAAATACACTACCAGTATTCATCAGCTGCCTTGGGATTTCCTAAAGCTTGCCATACCTAATTATCTCTGACTTGTGAGACAAGAAGAAGTTGGATAAATGAAGTTGACAGAGTCTCAGAACTTCATTTTAAAGCACTAGTTAAATCTTTCGGATAAAAGAGCACATACTGCATTGACTCCATTTTCATAAAGTTCTACAACAAGCAAAACGCATCTATGGCAGTGGAAAATGTCAGAATAGTTCCTGGGGGGTGAGAAGGGTAAGGACTGACTGGGAAGGGACATGATGAAACTTCCCAGGGTGATAATATTCTGTATCTTGAGAGGAATTTGGGTCACTCTAATCTATGTGTTTGTTTATCAAGACTCAGAGAATAGTAAACTTAAGATTTATGCATTTCACCGCATAAATTAAATCCCCCTCAAATACTATAAACAATATTGAACTAATGATATATATTTTAAAACATTTAAGGATGAAATGTCCTGATGTATGCAAATTATCTGAAATGCACAAAAAATAACATGGACTTTTAATCCATGACCGAGATATGAAGAGATGTGAGAGAAAGCAAGTATAGCAAAATGCTATAGTAGAACTTAGGCTCTACGTGGTGGACATCTACAAGTCTCTTTCAAGTTTTTTGTATGTTCAAAATTTTTCAGAATAAAATACTGGGGGGAAAACAATCTCAGGATCAAATCTTTTAGAGAATAATAAATTGAAAGCTCAGCCCTAGTTTGAGTTTCATCATTTGTAGTGAACTGTGCTCAACATGCTAATAAGCAAAGACATGCCCAACAGGCAAAAGAAACAAAAAAAAAGGAATGTGGGAAAGCTGACTTCACCATGATTCCGTGTTACAAAGCTTTCAGGGTTGAGGGCTCTCAATACAGCTTCTCTTGTGGTGTGGCTTTCTCTGTCCTGGAACCAGGCTAACTCCAGTCTTGACAGTCTGAAAACTCAATCATCACTGTTTCCAGGGATGAGCATACCCTGGGAAACTAGTTCACATTAACGAGACTCAAAAAACACTGATCTTTACATCAGTGAGTTTCTTTAGCATGGTAAGCAGCACGTTAGAATACCTGGCTGGTATATATGTTGTATTCTGTATAGCCTGACACCAATAAAATGAGAAGATCAAATCCACCTTCAGAATACTGAAGGAGCAAAGGAAACGTGTTTTAATAAGCTTTCACACTGGGTTGAAAGCTTATTAAATTATTCCTTTCCCACTTCAGGAGGTCATCTTTGTTGAAAATTGAATTCAGGTGCTCACAGCAAGGTACCTTCCTCCTTGGAAAGTACTTTTGATCAACAATGTTAACACTCTAGCCTTCAGGGTTGTTTGGTCCTAGGGCCAGGTTCTCAGTGGGTGCTCTGCGCTGAGCACCAGCTGATGTGCTCCCGGTGATTCAGTTTACCCTCACAACCAGCCTGGGAGAGAGCTAGGATTCTTTACACTTTAAAGAGGAAACCATGTCCCAGACAAGTTAAATAACACTAGCTCTAGAAATATGTGACCAGTGCCCGATTAATTATCTAATTCATGGCATCCAGCTTATTTAGGGCCTCGCTTCTACTCTCTAAAGCTCAGTGTACAATTTCAAATACATGGGATTGAGAACAGTGAAAGGGCAGTGTGTAGAGTGATGGAAAGAACGAGGACTTTGGAATAAGAAACTTGAGTTCAAAACATACTTAATTAGTTGTGGAACCTTGGCCAAATCATTTAATTTCTCTTTCAATTTCCTTTTCTATAAAGTGTGAAAAAATTCCTCACTTATGGGATCATCATTGTGGGCAAATTACATTACCCCTCTCTTATGCTTAAACCTCAGATTCTTCAAAGACAAAATGGAGACATCAATACAGGGCTGCTGTAAAGATCTGAGACAAGGTACAAGAAATCTTTGTGCCGTGTTTGGTTCCCAGATGCAACTCTAATAAGCACTTAATTTATTATGACATGAGTCTGAGCAAGCTCTGTACTGTGTAAAACACATGGAGTCTTTGTGTAATTCCCTGAATGACATCATCTTAGAAGTAAAGACAAGGTTTTTGCTGCTGTAAACACAGGCAGTGAGATTCTCTGCTCCTTCTCCAAAGGCATCGTCTGTCTGCCCCTGTTCCTGGGAGATTTCAGTCCCTGCCATATCCAGGGGCCATAGCAGGAGATACTAATAAGGATCTTTCTTAAATGACATCCTTAGAACAACAGGGCTAAATCTAAAAGCCATTTAGTTTTCACTCTGTGACCCACTTGGCCAGATGTAAGCCTTCCTTATTACACCGAGAAACATCTGCAGCCCTTGTAAAACCACAGATGCCAGGCGAACATACAATCCTAACTCCCTTGCTCATTTCAGTTTATAGAGATTAGAAAGGGTTTACACTCCAGATTCACATTCATCTGGTTCCAAAATAAACAGAATTCTACCTAAAAAACAAGTTAATCAAAATTCAGGTTCCTTTGTTGTTGTTATTTTTTAAAAAGGACAAACCAGAGGGAAAGGGTTTCCTTCTGGCAGAAAATGTTTAGAACACGCTGTGTGAACAATAGCTCACTTCCCGGACACTCAGCTGGAGGCTGCTTCTTCATTCAGGACAAAACGTTTCATGTGAGGGAGGTGACGCCTTTCTATAAGGCAGCTCCTTGGTAAGAACAAGGAAGACAATACCAAAGGGAGGAGAGGGAACAAGGATCTCAACTTAGGCCAACTCGTTCCCAGGCAGGAATAGAGGTGAGGGCTAGTGGCCACTGTGCTGACACTATCCTTGCACCTCAGACAAAGCTGGCTCCTACATACAGGGTGGGGTCAGCAGGTGGGTGGAGCCTGTGAAATCCATCTGCACAGGCATCTGTAACAGAGATAACACCTGCCCTGCAAATCTGTCGATGACCTCTATTTAACTGACCTACCAGTTAGCTAACTGCATTGTGTTTTTCCCTCAGTAAATGATACCAACTCAGGCCCAGATTTGCAAGTGGCAGGATTCTCCCAAGCACGCTCGTGGGACTTCTGCTTCCACCCACTGAGTGATCATTTCTAAAACTGTTCAAGATGGTTATGTTTGTTTATGAAAATAGAAAATTTAATTAAACATTACATAAGAGATGAAACAAGTGTAAAAAAGTGCTGTGTCTGTGACAACCAAGTAGATGTTTTGAAGAGACTTAATAACAGGACCATTAAAACAATGTGCTTTTGAATTAAGTGTTGGAGGAATGTAAAAAATTCTAAAGGGATTCTGTACTCAGATTGCATCACAAGTGGATAAACTCTTGCTTTACTTTTAAGAACTGGAAGTTTAAATCACCAGTGTATTAAGGATGTGGTTCATGTAACCAAGAGGACAGAGAACTTCAAATTAGCAGGTCTCTGTGGGAAAAAAAAGGGTTCTCACTACATAGCAAGACTGGGATGCACATCTGTTTGGGGTTCAATTAAAATGTTTGGATTCTTTTTAAAAATAACTTTTTCCTTTAACATAATTCTATAATTAACTAAACAATCCCCAGTCCCCCTGGCCATGTAGAAAGCCCTTGGGGGTAGCTGGCTGTGTCTGATGAATGCTATCTCTTATCAATACTATGAGCTGCGGGGGATGCAAGAGTAATTCTCAAACCACTTTCATTAAGAATTAAGTCTAGACTCCCAGATACACAGAATCCCTCTTTGTCTGTTTCCTCCTAAAAAGTTTTTCCTCAGAGGGCTGGTAAACAATCCCAGGTGACACTCAGCATACTTTCAGCTCTTCCTTCTTTCTCATCATGGTTCCAGTTTGAACAATACCTTGTGCTTTCATTGATCATTGCCATGGTCCAGGACCAGCCAGCCAGGGCAGTGGGACTTCCTGGTTACAGACCAAAGACATTAGAAAGTCATAGGTAGGCTCTTATATTCCATCGACTCAGAGGCTACCTCATACAAGTCAACTTCCAGCTTCCAATCACTGTATACAGCAAGTGGTGAACAGGAACTGCCTTCAGCTCACCCAGATCTCCAGGTGGGGACAAAGAGGGTCACTAAATTAACTAAGACCTTTCCCCTCCACATGGTTCCCCCGCTTACCTCCCTTCGCAGACCATGGAGCAAAGAGGCAAAGCAACTGGAGTCCTCTAAGTCTCACAGATGTGTTCTGAAGCTCAAGGGCATCCAAGGTCATCCCCCCCAAAGAGCCTGAACTAGGAACTAGTCTGTGCTCTGCCTCACCCCAATCCCATCAGGAAGTACAAAAAACAATGGAATGGCATCCCTATGTCCCCCACACATAATCATGGAGTATAAGACATGTGGAAATACTCCATGGGAATGACAGGGACATGGAGGACAATTATTTTTTGGGTAGGAAAGCAGAGCTCAAGAGTCTAGACAACAGTATACTAGAGATGCCTGACTGGCTGGAGGCCTGATGGTGGTGTCTACCACTTACTCTCCTCCCCACCCATACCCATCAATGTATATTCTTTCTTGCTGTTCCTAAGATCCTAAGACTGAGCTTGGCAGGCCTCTGCTTCATATGCACCCCTAAATCCTCACCCTACAACTCCTCCCAGAACCAGCTTGAGTCACCTGTGTTCAAGTCATGCTGTGTGTGATCTAATATAAGAAAATTTTCAGAATCAGAGCAAGGCTTTATCCTTAGTTTCTCCCTTTGGTAAAACACATAAGCTACTTGAACCTCATCTATAAACTGGGATAATACCTGCTTCATAGTCCCAAATGCGGATTAAATGTTGGCTGGCACACAGCAAACATTTGATAAGCACTGGTGCCCTGCCAGCACCCTTCTGGACTGACTGCATCTAAGGTTTCTGTTTTAGAATCCTTATGGCAGCCTGCCTGTACTATACTAATGCAAACAAGCTCACATAAATATGGTTAGTCTGAGGGCCTTTCCTGGTCCTTTGTTCCTGGCCCTTTGACATATGCACACCAAGCCTCTTGAGCTTCTTTTGTATTTCCCATTGAAGCTCCCAGCAGGTACTGAGCCCTGGGCTGGTCTAGTCAATACCCAGCAGAAAAACACATGAAGAGCTTTCAGTGTGGTTGTACCTTACCTGACTCTTAGGGAGGGGCTTGTTTGGGACATACATCTTTCTTGGATCTGAGATTTTTCCAGAAGAGGAAATGAGAGAGGAAAATGGCATCTTTCCATGTAAATTCCTCCACCTGCATCCTTACTGCCTCACATTAAGTTCCTGCATCAACATCCTCTTTACCAGCCTGGTGCTGACCTAAGTCACAAGGAACTGTGTTCTTTCCTCTTTAAAAAAGTGAAATATTTTTTAAATTCCAAAGAGTCTATTTCATAATATTATAATTTCAACAATAGTAACAAATGTTACTGGGCATCCATTCACGTGCCCACCCCCTGGTTTAGGAAACAGAACATAGCTGACACACTGAGGACCCAAAAGAGCTTGCCTTTCTTTGATCACGCCCCCTCTTCCTTGCTCCTCTGAGGCCATCAAACCTCTGAGTTAAATGCTATCATTCTCTCGTTTTTCTTTAGAGTTTGCCATCCATGTCAGTATTCATAAACAACATAGGTCCCTGTCTCTCTTTCTTGGTCTAATGTCCAGAAGCACAACTTGATGTTACTGGAGTAACCCAATGGGCTCAGGGTCAGGGGCTCCCTTTGGCTGGTGAGGAAATGGGAGGCCACAAAAAAGATCCAGCATCTAAAGAAACAGCACTGGTGAAAGGAGAACAATAAGCCCTGTATCTCATCAGGCTGGCAGGGTGAGGTCACATGTCTTCTAGGACTCTTGAGAAAACCCATTCCCTATATGGGGCTAAACTTCATGTTAAAATATACAACCACACTGAATAACCAGAAAGAACACAGCCTTTTTAAAACAGTCTCAGTGAGGACCGCCTGCCCCAAGAAGCCCCAGTGGACTTGCACTCTGGGGTGTGTTGCCAAGGAAGTCTTGCAAGTTGTACATAAATTTTCTCAGGAAGAACACCAAGAAAAGCTGCACGTAGAAAAGGTGGCAATACTGCTCTAACCCTGCAAAGACCATCTCTAGCCTCACCTGTACCAAGATTCCGGAGAAAGTACAACCCATGAGTCTCAACTGTTTGCGTTTATCGCCGCCAAGAACTGTTCCCTAGGAGCTTTCTGTGGGTGCCTAGGAGGTAGGGCCCTTCAGAAAAGAGTGGGAGCTACAGTCTCGAGAAAATATCAAAAGGGAAAGGTTAGTCAGGAGTCAAGGAAAGACCGAGTTTATTAATGTTTGGGTAAAACCCAGGATGACTATTACTTTTAGTATTTTTAATAATTATAACATCTTCATTGTCAGCTATTTATTGGCTATTTCTGTCAGCCCGTTTCCCATTTTTGTTGTGTTTAATAAGCAGTAAAAATTTAAAAGTAGACTGTGTTTATTTCAGATATGGCAAAACTGAGGAAAAACTGGACAACTTTGTCCCTTCCTCACAGAGCCCTGGGATAAGAGGAGAAAGGAAGGGGATGGGGAAGCGGGGGAAGGGGAACACAGCCTGAGCAGGTGTGCCAATCCCTTAGGTATACAGGAGACAAGAAAGGGTGGAGGGGAAGCTTGCTGAGACCCTCCAGAGTCCAGAGCAAAAGGTCAAGAGTCTCACACTGGGCTTCCCAGCTTCACTATAAACTGAGGTACAGGAACCTTGTCTTCTAAGATTCTACCTCTTATAGAATCAGATGCTTGAGCAACAAATGAAATGGTGTAGAGAAAGTATTAAGTTCAGATGAAAGAAGTGTACTGCTCAATGAAACCATGATCAATAAGATTTGTTTTTCTCAATTATCTTTGCACTCAGGTGGTGTGTGTGTGTGTGTGTACATGCACATGCATCAGAATCTCAAATATGCTCCTGCACAGTTGAAATAAACAGGATGGCTCTAGTCAAAACTGTAAGTACAGACTCTCTAACCTTTCTTTAAAAAATTTTTTGCTCCCAGAAGTGGGAATAAGTGAGTACAGCTGGTACTGGGATCAACAAATTCAGCCTTTGGGCTCTCACCGTGTCAATGGAAATGGAGGACAGAAAGGTGAGGGCCAGATGAGGCAGGACACAACAGATGCAGCCGGCAGAGACCTCAGAGATAATCCAAAGAATCTCTCAGTTTGGCAGGTAAGAAAACAAAGGCTCAGAGAGGTTAAATAACATAACCAATACAATGAGATGGGCAATTAACAGGCTAACCCTTGCTTCTTGCCTCTCTGCTGAGATACGCCACTGATTTTGCGGTTGGGGAAGTAGCAGAATGTGGAGCAGCCCTTGGTGAAGATATTTAAGCTTCCAGAGGTTAAATCCTGAAGAAAAAAGACAAGTTTAAAAGTGAGCTTTCTCACCCTTAATTTTCTGCATCCCTGGGCACTTGCCTCTTTTAGGAAAATGGCTTCTGTGCACAGCATTGCACTTTGAGAGAGAGACATAGGGCAGTGGTTGCTAAACTTAGCAAGTCTATGAACCATTTTCTCCCTTAACTGGGATAATAGAAATGTTATAAGGTTGCCAACTTTTCATCATCACAAATGAAGACTTTAAAAATTAACATGATGGAAGTGTGAAGGAAGTCTCTGTGATGACAGAACAGTTTTGCTTCTTGATTGTGATGGTGAGAACATGAACCTACACATATTAAATTGGCACAGAATCACACACACGTACACACAAAAATGGTAAAATATAGAGGTGAAATACCTCTATTCACGACAACATGGATGGAACTTGAGATAATCATTCTAAGCGAAATAAGCCAGACAGAAAAAGCTGAAAATCACGTGGTTATCACTTATATGTGGGATATAAACCTAAAAGCAACAAATGAACAGGACAAACAAATAGAGACTCATGGACATGGACTCGAGACTACCAGAGGACTATTAGTGGTTACCAGAGGACTATAAAGTAGTCATTACTAATGGGGTGGGGGAGGAGGGAGTTGGTCAACAGGGAAAAGGGGGAAAGGGGTAGGGTGAAGTGGGTAAAGGGGGTAAATAAATGGTAGCTGAAGAAAACTGGACTTTAGGTGGTGAACACACAATACAATATACAGGTGTCAAATGATAATGTACACCTGAAAATTATATGACTGTATTAACCAATGTTACCCCAATAAACTTAATTTTTTTAAAAAAAATGGTGAAATATAAATAAAGTCTGTGGCTTAAACCAACGTCAATTATCCTGGTTCTGATACTATACTAGGGTTATGTACTATATTACCACTGGCAGAAACTGGGTGATGCATACTGAATAAAGGACCTCTCTGTATTATTTCTGCAACTCCCTGTGAATCTATAATTACTTCAAAATAAAAAATATGATTAAAAGAGAAAAATTTTAAGTTAACACAAAAACTCTGCCCTTTGTTTTTATAAAGGACAACTGAAGTACAAAAAGAGGATGGACGTAATCAAGCAGTTGGAACCAAATACCCACCAGCATCACCATGACACTCCTCACTGTCCTTTAACTTTCTCCTTTTACCATGGACCAAACTGTGTTGAGGACTATCTTAGACAGAATGCAAGATTCTGGTTCCTCCATCCTCACCTGCAAGCAACCACATGTGCCAAAAGACCCACCCAAAGGGAGGCCTGGCATACAGCTCCCTTTCCTCCCAGCCTGGAGAGACTAGAACAAAAGTAGGCAGGATGAGACTGCTGTGTGGGTTGAGGAAAAAGGGCATGTTGGGCTTTTCTGGCAATATATTTAAGTTCCTTTTTTTCCTTCTCTTCCTCTTACCAATACCCAGAACCAGAGCAAAGAGAGCTGATGACAGCTATTTAGAAACACACGTTTGTTCATTTACTCTACCCTGCCCTCCCTGACTCAGACTTTGAGACCCAGAGTCTAATCTTACAGTACCCTCTCCCTTCCTCCTGCCACCATCCTTTGCAGCTGCCTTTAGACCCCTGAGTACTTGCCTGCCACACCTCCTCCAGTACCAGAACCCCAGGTTCTGGTAAGTGCTCCTCAAAGTTCTCCTGGATGGTAGGGGGTGGGGTGCATCCTGGAAAGCCTGAGAAGCCTTGGCCTGGGACTACAGACGGGGGCGTGTAGCAGACACTGTCAGTATCTGCCCACGTTCTCTCTGCATTCATCATTTCTGAGCCTACAACTGAACAGTTTTCAACTGTAAAGCACCTGTACCTCTCTGATGGCTCTCTCTGGCCACCAGAATCCTCTAGGTCTGTACCCTGGGTAGACTGGAAGTGCCAAGGGATTAACATCCTGCTCCTCCTACTAAGGGAGCAGCTCTCACCCCAACCGAGCTAGGTGGTAGATAAATAGCCCAGCCCTCTCCACCCTCGAGTGGGAAAACTGAGGCCGCCTGCCAGAGCTCCCCAGCAGGTCTGTGCACCAGGGCCCATAGTGGGAACCCCGTGGTAATGAACCTGTGTTGCTTCCTTTCTCCTCCCCACTGCCCTCAGTGCTTCCTGGGCTCACCTCCCAAGTGAACTATTTGCATCCGAACCCTGCTTTGGGGGGGAACTTAGCCTAAAATACATGGTCACAAGGAAATTAGAGCCAAATTTCAAATATGAGTGAGTGTATCTCTGTGGGTGTCTGAAGGATGTACATCTACATAATGAGGGACACTGCGAACACCATAGCTGCTATCAGATGCTAGAAAGCTAACGGGGGGTGGGGGTGGGAATCATAAAAACTTAATTTGCCTGGGTAATACTCATTATAGCCATTTATATGAGCTGCTTTTCATTTGCCTAATTACCGCTAGCACAATGACTACCATGGATATATTTAATGTGTCAGATAAAACTTGCATTAAATTTTATTTGATTACTAGTATTACTCAATCTCACACTCAGTTGTGTATTTATAATGGGGTGCTCATGTTGCATAGTCCTGCTCACAACTAGGGGAAACACCGCTGAGACTTAGCTCTTAAAACAGTGGTTGCCAAACCTCAGCAGCAGGGGAATCACCTGCTCAGCTCGTTACAACACTGGTTTCTGCACTCCACCACCCACTCCCCGCCAGCCCCCAGTGGCTCATTCAGTTGGTCTGGGAAACTTGCATTTCTAACTAGTTCCCAGGTGAAGCTGATGATGCTGGTTTGCAATCATACTTCGGAAACTGCTGTTTTAAAGTGCCATAAATCAGGGAAAGAACAAACTTCAAGGTTAAACTTTCCAGTTAGCATTTTCAAAATGAAAGGCTGACAGTCTGTTTCAAGAAAACTGGTGGAATCTTCTAACACTCTAGATCAGTCACTGAACCAGAACCAGATTTGATAGATTAACAGTCCACCAAAACCAGGAGACCGAAGTTTACTCATTTATTCAACAAGTGGGAGTGCCCACTCTGTGCCAAAGATGTTGCCAGGCAACAGAGGTTTGGGCACTGCCACAGGTTTTGTAAAACTCTGAGTAGGTCACATCTTCTATGGGCCTTAGTTTACTAACCTGTAAAGGAGGTAACTCATATTTAGGGAACCTTCTAGCTCTGATGCTTTACAATAAATCAAAGCAGCATTGTGGCTCAAAGAAAAAATATTCTGCCTGGCTATCTGGGCAACATGATGAGATGTGTGGGTAAGATCCTAGCTTTCCAGTGGGCCAACTATGACAGGGCAGGTCAAGCCCTGGCAGCAGTCCTGACCCTGAGACCCTCCTGGCTGCTCAGTCCAATTCAATATGACAAATGCCCCTAATTAAAGGTGCTATTGGACATAGTCAGAGCTATGACCAATATAACCAAAGACTGTAGAAACACCCAGCATGAAATCCATGCTCATAATTGGTACTCCCTGATATATTATGACATTTAATCACTCCAACTGCTGAAGGGAAAACTGGAGCTGCTTGCTAGAATTAAGGATGCTTTGATAACCTCCTCGACTGGGGTTTTAAATGAGCCTTGTGCTAACAGCTTTTCTGCTCTGAATGCAGAGCAGGATGCAAGTAGAGAGAGGCGGGGCAGCCACCTGTGAAGGGCAGCCACTGATGACACCACTCTCTATTTCTGAGGCTGGCTTCTGAACGCATCTCCTGATGCATCCCAGGCAAAGCAATGACCTTCCAGATTCCAAGGGGAACCTGCCGGCAACATCCTTGTTTTATTCTATTTTACAGAGGGAGGAACTGATTACCAGAGATAACCACAGTTTAGTCAAAATTACCAACAAACAAATCAACTGTGGAACTGAGAAATGAGGCTGATTTCTGACTGACCCAAGTATGTGGCCAGGCTTGAGGTAGAAAGGAACTCAGTTAAAACCAACAACTACCATAAGGCGCCCAAATGTCAATGTTACACTAAGGTTAAATGAGGCGAAACAGAACCTAGCAATGGCAGTCTCATGGCAGGGTACCACAGGCTGAGACATATTTATTTACCCACCTGTAATCTCAATAGTCCTGCACCATGCCAAGCCAAATGGAAATAAAATTCTTTTATATATAAACAACAAACATTTTCTTAGTCTCACATAAAGTATAACTAAAAGCATATTTAGAAAACTATTTTTGTTATCTAGCACATAAAACAAGTAAAAACAGTGAAGCATATCATTAAGACAAGCCCCTAGTCCCTACTTTCAGACTGCTGCCTCTAAACTCTCCTTATACAGAATTCAGGAGCCACCCAGCTTCCTTCAAGTTCCTAAAGAGAAGGAATTGTGTCCTTTATCATACCCGCTGCACCCAGCACAGTGCTTGACACATAGTGGTCACCTAATAAATACCTGCTGATAGTGTACGGTCTCAGCCAGCCTGGGTAGCCACTGGCAGCGCAGCTGAGAGTGGCTCCACGGAGACCAGCCAGGGCCTTTTCACCTGTTACTGATGGTGAGATGGTTCCCAAGCCAACGCTTTCCACCTGCTCTCAGGGTAATGAGTCCCACAGGCTTACTATCGCCCATGTAAAGTGAACTGTTTTCTTTATTTGGTCTGATATATCATCTTTAGGTTTCTGCATCTGTGTTTTATCTCATCACGCTGGGATTTAGTAACAAGGTTATGCTTAGCCTGTTTAGTCCTGTTATTTCACAGGTGTCAATCTCAGCTCACAGCTCAGGCTTCCTTTCTTCAACATGGAGCCCTCACCTTGGTAGATCTGATTGCCTCTAATAAGTGCACCTCAGATTTATGATGCTGCATTTCCTTTCTTAGCTCAACACTGGAGAAATACAGACATAATTACCATATTACATAAAATTTAGCAAATGACGCAATACTGGCTCAAGTAATGCTAAGCCTACAAATGTATTTGAATACAAGTAGGAAGCATTGTCTAAACTAAATCAAGTAAAAGGCACAGCCACAAACTTGGTAGGGATATATAATGCTCCCCAAATGCGGAGAGAATTTTCCACAAGCTGGGTCAAGAACTCAGTAAATGTTGCTTTATGGAATGACTGACCAAAGAAACTGTGGGTGTTAAACACTACAGAAGACTTCAAATAAAGCACTTAATGGAGTTCTCTCCCAGAAAAAGGGCCTGAACAGGCTGCAACATCCCATCTGCCCAGGTCCATCTGGACAAATGCACCCCTCCCAGAGCACAGAGAGACGTCAGTGCATCTCTGTATGAGAACCAATAGACTCTTCACAGAGATCTTCATTGAGATCCGTCTGTTTCTGTCATCCAAGGTCTGGGAGATTTTACACTGAAATCTTCCTCAGGAGTGAAACAAATGCATCATCCATCACTGGGCTCCAGCCTTAGAAACCGTCAGTTCTCAAGTTGTTGCCCAGCAGGAATGAAGGCCAAATCTAATTGAACCTTCAGGGGGAATTTAGCACAGAGAAACAGCATTATCTGAACTGGAGCATGGCCAGAGCTCTGGGTTAATACCCCAACAGGGAAGATTCATCAAGGACCTTATTTCTGGATTGGCAGCAATATTTTTAATTTTTTAAAAATGGGCTTTGGAAAATTTCCTCTAGCCAAATCAATTCCACCAGCAACATACACATCAGAGATGCTAACTGTTCTGCACTATTGAATAAGCCTGTAAATGGCTTTAAATACATAGACCCAGCTGAGGATCTGTTTAGTTATGCATTTGCTCTATTGCAGCCACATCCTTTCGGAGACCTACAGAGACAGATGGAGCTACCTGAGCAGGAGATGATATTTTAACTGTAATATACCATATCTGGTTTGGTGCTTTTCTCCCCTCAATCTAATTTGAAAGATTAAGGGCCAAGTATTGGCTAACCCTATTTCTGTTCGTGGCTTAAATATATAATACTTGAAAGAAGAAAGAGTTGTAACATCCATTGTGACATTTCCAAGGGGGCTTATATTTTCAACATTCTTTACAGATGTTAAAACATTTTCTGTATGGGGCCAGGGGCAAGCAGTAAATGAAATTAGCTTAAAATATATACTGGCATTTAAATGTCAAATTTGACTCCTCCTTTTCAAATGAAATGTTTTAGTAAAACATTTTCGATTATAAAAAATAAAAGAGGGCGGTGCCAATCTCTTAAATTGAAAAATCCACAAAACATTAGCAATAAACCTTTCCTGAAATCCATAAATATCTATGCAAATTATTCCACATGTTCTCTTGAATACCTCAGATGTAGCACAAAAGGGCTATTTCTTATTTCAAAAGAATGAAAAAGAAAGTAAAAATAAAAATTCAAAGCTGATGTGGAGGACTTATTATTTCTCCTTCAAGAAAAAAAAGAAAGATATCTACGCCCAAGCATGGCAAGGGTTTAGTAATCTAAACTTTGAGCTCTTTGGTGTGACCATTTTAAAGACTCAGGACTGCCAACATCCTCAAGTCCTTAATCATTGACTCATTTCTAAGTGCTCAATCTGGGCCAGGGAGCCTAAGGGCTTGTAAAAATGAACTGTGATTACGACCCTTGAAACACCTCTAATTTGGTTAGGGAAACAAGCCATGCACAAAAAAACACGATTAGCCATGCCCGCAGTGCCAAATTAGTGCCTGAGGAGAGAACCACCAAAGGAAAGCCTCTGCAATCTCAAGGTGCAAGGGGCAGGTTTTATGGCAGATACTTGCCATCCTCATCTCCCTGAACTGGGCCCCCTGGTCTCACCACTTTTTACAGGGCTAACTCCATCAATCTAAAAGGGGCTTTTCCCCCACTCTCACCTTTCATAGCACTTTGTTCTTTTTCTTTAAGAGCACTTATTTTCATTTGTGACAATAATTTTGTTTGTATTTGTTTAACTGTCTTTTTGTATGCCCAGCACCTAGAATAACCTGGAACACAGAGGCTCTCAAAAAAATGTTTAATGAATGGATGAGCAAGCTTTAAAGAAGGGTAGAATTTCAACCAAAAGAAATGAAGAAAGTCATTCCAACAGGGACAAAGCTAAAAACCTAAGCTATAAACCAAAGTGTACAAAAAACAAAATAAAACTATGAGTAAAGAAATTGCCTGGAGCCAGAAAAATAGAGTATAAGATGGGAGAGAAAGCCAGGTACAGAAGCTGGACCATAAGGTCATTCTCTGAAGAACTATGAACTCCAGGCTGAGGAATTTGGACTTCGTAATACAGTAAAAGGACACAAAGGAAGGTTTTCAGTCAGAGGAGATATAGAAAATATTTAGGAACATGATAAGGGAGCCATGAGTAAGATGAACTAGAGAAGCCCAGACACAAGCAGAAGAATATGGAGGTGGCATCTGTGGAAGCGATACCAGAAACTGAGTGAAAATGAAGGAAGGGGAGAGATTTGGGGAGGAGAATAGTAACTGACACAGAATGGGAGAAGAGGAACAGTTCAGGGTCAAGGGTAAGTGAAAGCTTGAGACACCCTTTACAGGTACTGGTTCAGGCTCATTTATACAACACAGGCTTTCCCACTTCTCATCTACTCTTATTGATTTCGAACAAAAAACTGGTACAGAAGCATCTTTATCTGCAAATTAAGGTCATGGCAAGTTCTGTAGCTGCTAAACAATGTCTGAGAAATGTCTCGGGGACCCAGAGCCAAGATGATTATGCTGGTGGGTGGAGAGTAGGCATAGTCATTGATTTGGTGGTGGGGTGCAGGGAAGACCTACACTGATTTTGCCAAAGAGCGCATAATAGAAAGGCTGAGCTGTAGCACCTAGGTAAGAAGCACAGGTGGAAGCTTCACAAGGCAGGAAGCAGCTCTCAGTCACTTCATGGAGCAGCTTTCTGTATGGCTTCCTGATGCGGGTGGGGTGCGAGTCTGAAGAGGTCATGCATATGGTCCTTGATTTGGCTCACTGACAAATTGATCCCTTTAATTTTTCAGGAGAGTAGGAGGCACATCAAACTCCTTGACGAAGCATTATCAAGTGCCATGTCACAAGTAAAATCTCCTCATGATGTATAATGAAATGTGTAACGATGCCATACAACTTCAAGAGGACCTGATAACCTGGATGCATCCAAAGAACAGCTAGGACAGAAGCAGTTTGAGAACAAGTCATCTGAGAAGGAGAAGGAACTGGAATGCCTGGCAAAGAAACAAGACAGTTGAGTGCGGAAGGACGTGAGTGCAGCTTTGAATATCTTAACAGCTGTTAAGCAGGACAGTGTGCATGACCCAGAAGTTATAACCAGAACTGATGAGGGGAAGTCACAGATTTTAGCTGCAAATGAGAAAGCCGATTTCACGATTTCACTCAAATAATGGCCGAGAGGAGAGGTGGTCACTTAAGAGTTTCCAAACAAAAGCTGGAATATCACTTTTAGAGAACATGGAGTGATTGTTCACAAGGCAGCTGGATGACATGGCAACTCAGATTTCCTCTGATTTCTTGATTTGAGAGTTTGCTGGAAATCATCCTATCACTCTGCAAGTCATAAAAAAAAAAAGTCCCCCATCTGGGGCAGCAGTAAAGGGAAGAAATGCTTTGGGTCTTAACAGAGAAAAGGAAAATTCATGCTTTCTCCCAGAAATCCCCTCTTCCAAGTCACTTTCCTTTATACATACAAGAGAAAACATTTTTCTAGAGTTGTGGGGGGGGGGGGAAATAAGGTAGTGCTGTAATAATTTGGATTGAAACAAGAGGAACTGAAAAGTAACTACTAATTAATACCGAAACAAAAATTCAGCTAGCCTATATATATTTTTTTCACCTATTTTCTAAATACAATCTCGTTAAGACTTAAAATATGTAGCTCCAACTGGCTTCCCTCATTTATTAACTATAACACCTTGAGCAAGTCATTTCAGCTCTCAAAATTTTAGTTTCCTCACCTGGACAACTGAATCAAATAGTGGGCTGATCAAATAGTTGCTAAAAATCAACAGAATATTTGGTGCTGGCAATGATTTTTTTAATTTAACACCAAAAACAAAGGCAACAAAAGCAAAAATAAACACACGGGAATACATCAAAATAAGAAGCTTCTCCACATCAAAGGAAACCATCAACAAAATGAAAAGGCAACCTACCAAATGGGAAAATATATTTACCAACTACAAATCCGATTAAAGGGTTAATATCCAAAAACACAACTCATACAATTCAATAGCAACTCCCCCACCCCACCCCCCAAAAAAACTCAAGTTAAAATGGGCAAAGGGCCTACATAGACATTTTTCCAAAGAAGACTAATAAATGGCCAACAGGTACATGAAAATGTGCTCAACATCACTAACCATAAGGGAAATGCAAATCAAAACCACAATAAGGTACCACCTCATACCTGGTAGAACGGCTGTCGTCACAAATAGATAATTGTTGGTGAGGCTGTGAAGAAAGGGAACCCTTGTGCCCCTTTGGTAGGAGTGTAAATTGGTGTCACCACTATGGAAAACAGTATGGAGGTTTCTCAGAAAATTAAAAACAGAACTATCATATAGTCCAGCAATCCCACTTCTAGGTATATATCCAAAGGAAATAAATCAGTATCTCAAGGAGCTCCATGCACTCCATGTTCAAAGCAGCATTATTTTCAACAGCCAAAGTATAGAAACAACCTAAGTGTCCCTTGACAAATGAATTAATAAAGAAAATGTAATACACATACACACATAGAAATATTACTCAGCCTTAAAAACAGAAGGAAATCCTGTCATTGCAACAACATGGATAAACCTGGGGGATACTTTGATAAGTGAAATAAGCCAGAGAGAGAAAGACAAATACTGCATGTGGAATCTAAAAAAAGAAAAGAAAAGAAAAAAGTCAACCTCATACAACCAGGGGCTAGGAGAAGGGGGAAGGAAATAACAAGAGGTCGGTAAAAGGGTAAAAAATTTCAGTTATAAGATGAATAAAGTCTGAGAATTTAATTTATAATACAATAACACTATTATAAGTGAAATTTTCTAAGAGAGTAGAAATTACATATTCTCACACAGAAAAGGTAAATAGTGAGACAATGGATGTGTTAACTAACTTGATGGGGAGAAATTTTTTCACAAACCGTCACGTATACATTTTTAATATTTTACAATTTCACCTCAATAAATGTGGAAAAAAGTCAACAGGTGGCTTATAACTAACTCCTTATATAAAAATAAATTCCATAAGAAACTGAGATTTAAATCTGAAAAATGAAACTATGAAAGTGCTAGAAGAAAATGAAATTTTTTTAGAGTACAGAAGGTCTAGGACACAAAATCCATAAGTCATTAAAGATTGACAGATTCAATTATATAAAAATTTTAAATTTCTGCATGTTAAAAAGTTATGTCAATTATAACTCAATAAAAAAACATCAAATGCCACAAAGCCAAAAGACAACTCACATCAGAGATAGTTTCTTCAAACATAAGGAGTTTCTATGAATGCAGAGATCGATTCAACAATAAAAAAAGAAGAAAAAGGAAAGGAACAAGTAGAACCCACAGAATAGTATTTTTTAAACGCACGAGAAGATGCCAATCTCATTCATGATAAAAGACACCCACTTTAAAACCATACCAAAATAGTAATACCAATCTGTTAACCAAAGAAATTAAAAAGCTGACCGCTCCCAGGTTGGCTGGTGAGGTGTAGAGAAATAGGCTCTCTTTATATGCTGTGGATGCGAGAGTAAATTTAACATGTACAAATCCTTTAATACAGCTATTTACTTTCTAAAAAATTATCTTAAAAGGCTTTGAATAAGGATATGCATGGCAGCATTACTTTTAATCAGTAAAAACTTAATAACATCCAAATTGTTCATGTAGGGGAAAATTTTTAAATAGATGATATTATAGACATAATATGTAATACTAAGAAGTAAAAAAAAGGAAACACTTCATGTTAATTAGAATGATTGCCAAAAAAGTTAAATAAAAAAAGCAAGGTTCATAACAGCATGTATAATATGGCACTATTTATCTTACATGTCTTGACATGTCTGAAATGCTTAAATATGCACAGAATATTTCTGGAAAGATACTAAAAAAACTGGGGAGAGGAATTGGGTGTCTGGGGGACACAGAGACTTTTAAAAAATTATATATTCTTTGGTACCTTTTAAATTTCAGCCATAATCAGGTATTATAACTTGTAAATAAATCCCCAGGGTAAAAAAATTCCATTTTCAGGGCTAGCTTTGCCTAGACTTCTATATACAGTTAGAAATGGAGATTGTTTAAGACAAATATTCCCTCTAAGATCACAGCTGAAGACACTAGGGTTCAGTGATTTCTACCCTTGAAGTGTACTCCTCTGCCACTACACCCCAAGTTCCCTCTGTCCTCTGGACCAGCACAGAAGGTTTGGCCAACTCCTGAAGATAAGCTTCTCTAAGATCATCCGCCTCCTGGGTGTCAGCGCCAGAAGTTATTTCCACAGCAGCAAAACTCAGGACTGCACTCATACTGCATAACAGATAACAGGCACTTCCATAGTTTTGGGGGGAGGTTCGACTCAAAATAGCTAATTCCAAGTGGAAAGGAACCTGAATATTTACACAAACCACATGATTTCAACTGAGTTTACGATGGCTTCCTGATCATTTAAACCAGGACAGGTGAGAACAGACTGTCAGACAAATTGTCATTTGTAGGCCCCTAGTGAGCTTAGGCAGTTTTCCACCTGTCTGGACAAATAAACAGACTGCCTTGAGTTATAGACAGGTGGGCACTGTGGCGCCAGAGACTGGGTCATCAGAGCTTGTGAGCAAGACAGTGCAGGATGCCTGGGAAAGATTGCTCAGCATCTTGCCCTGCCCAGAATCTTCAGACCATAAGCATTGGTGGCACAAAAGGGAACTTCTATGGGGAAGAAAGCAGGACGAAGGAAAGTAAGGGAACCCTAAGCAGGGAGGGCAGCCTTCCATAAAAACACAGAGCTGAGACTGCAGGTCACACTTTTTAGGGGGCTGGCACAATGTTGGGGTCCAGAAAAGGGCTCTGTGTCATTGCTGATGGTCACAGATCCCAAAGGAAGCCCAAGTGAGGTCCAGATTAATTGCTTTCCTAGAGTCTTCCATAATAAGAAGGCTGTCCCTTACTATCTGGCCAGGTAATTAATTGTTGGCCACTCTGACCACACAGCACATCTCTAAATAAATTAAGCTTCTCTGGGGCCTCTTCATTTTAAGAAGGAAAAAACATACAAACATAGTTGTTTTATAATTATATAATGAAGCTAGTTTGTTTTGCTATACCGTTCTGTGTGAACCAGGGATGATAAAGGCTAACGTAGCCAGCAGCAGGTCACCTGGGCAGATTTACTGGGAAGGAGGCCAGACTGGAGGCCACCACAATGCAGGTATGGCATCTTGACCCCAACCAAACCTCAGCCTGCATGCACTACCCCTTCACTAACTGGGCAACAATAGTCTCTGGGCATGGCTGAGATATTCCCCTCACCCTCAGCTGGACACACCAGATATAATGTAATTCACCATCTGGAAAAACACAGAACTTAGACTTACACAACGACACACACACACAATCTCTCATATGTGTTCATGTATGCACAAAAGACACTCTCCATACCTGGTGTCTAAGAAACTTCCTCTACACCAGCGGTCCCCAACCCTTGGGCTGCAGACCAGTACCAGTCTGTGGCCTGTTAGGAACTGGGCCACATAGCAGGAGGTGAGCAGCAGGTGAGAGAGCAAAGCTTCCTCTGTATGTGCAGCTGCTTCCCAGCACTAGCATCACCACCTCAGCTCCACCTCAGATCATCAGGCATGAGATCCTCATAGGAGCACTAGTCCCTGGTACCAAAAAGGTTGGGACCACTGTTCTACACTGACCTCTGTAAGTCCACCCAGGGTCAGGGAAATGTCTGAAGCCATCAGCACTTCTCTTTAATTGGCTACAATTACCTGCTTGGGACCTGTGGGCTTGGACTGAAGAGGAAGCATTTTGAATTAATGAGGCCATCAACCCTTAAGATGCCTATTGAGCATTAGCACCATTCTGCATTCTGGGTGCTGATACCCAGACCCACCTGCCCTGACTACTTGAACACCTGTCCTCCTCTCAGAGGATCTCCTGTTTTCCAAATTCCTGGCCATCTTCCAGTCTAAATAATTTTGAATTCTTTTCCTCTTGCTTTGTAATTTTGGTTTTTAGATTTTATTTCTGCTTTGAGTATGTAATGCACCCATGGGAATGAATTTCCTAAGACAATGACCTAGAACCCAACCCTTCCACCAGAACCCATTCAATGATCCTTGCCCAGAGGACAAGAACACAGATCAACTGAGAAATTCTTAGAAATTCAGATTTCACTCTAATTCAATTGTTTTAAATATATATGCAAGTAAGTGTGTGTGTATGTGTGTGTGTATGCACATACGTATGTAAGTATGTATATTTAAAAAGTTGCCCAAGGAACAAAAAAAATAGCATAGATGATAGAGGCTCTACTCATCCCTCTGGCAACCAAATCAAAGTTGTGACAGAAACAAGGAGCAAACAGCAAGGAAAAATCGCCTGAGATCTAGATGAACAAGCCATACAACTAGGAAAAAATCTAAGAAATCACCCTGCAATGGCAGAAGGTAGAACGGGGTGAGGGCACGAGGCTGCCTAGTCTGGAATGGGTGAGTGGGACCCAGGCTGAGGCAGTGACAGCAAACACCTCTTAAAGGGGCTCTGTCTGTGAGCAGATTTTCGCGGTAACGTACCTGTTTGCTCTGAGCGCCAGTGCCAATTAGGCTATGCAGGGACTAACAGGGGAGGAGGACAATGAGTTGTTGGGAGTGAGGGCCTAGGCAAGACTCACTCTGTAAAGTGCCAGCAGTATCCATTGTTCCTCTACTCAGTCCTCCCTACTCCCTGACTGTTAACTCAGCGCCCCCCTAGTGGAGACATCATCAAACTGGGTAATTTAGGTTGCTTCATCCCAGGATTCCCTAAAACTCTGCCTTCCCTAACTTGTGGCCCCACCGAACCCACATCCAGGAGTATCCTCAGCGAGTCAGATGCTCCTTGCTAAGCAGTGCCTAGATTCACACTGGTGGCAGCTGGCCTCGGTTTCTGGTGTGGCCTTTTGAGGCAACTCTAAGCACAGCATCTGTGGACTGCTTGCTGAAACTTAACAGGTGGCCCCGGAGGGGCAGAGGCTTAGGTTAAATTTAGCCTACAGCTGAACCCCTCTCAGGACTTTGCCTCTGGACACCTACTACACAAATCCACACTAAGAAGACTGGGAGGCCTAGGAACGTTGCTTAGTACATAAAAAGAGACACAGAAAGGCAGCTAAAATGGGAAGACAAAGCAGCAGAAACCCTATGAGAGAATAGAACAGAGATCCAGAAATAATGAAATCAAGCAATCTAATAGATGCAGAGTTCAAAACATTGGTTATAAAGATTCTCAATGAACTTAGGGGAGGTGTAGATGAATTCGTTGAGAACTTTAACAGATAAAAAACATAAAAATGAAAAAGGAAATTATAAAAGGAAACCAGTCTGAAATGAAGAACATATTATCTGAGATGAGAAGTGTATTAAATGGAATAAACAGACTGAATAAAGAAGAGGATCAAATGACCTATATAGAAGATGGGAAAGCCAAGGACACTCAATCAGAATGGCAAGGAAAAAAGAAGCCAAGACTATAATAATAATTTAAAGAGCCTATGAGACACTATTAAAGGTAAAAATATCCATGTCATTGGGGTACTGGAAGGAAAACAAGATATTGAAGAGCTATTTGAAGAAATAATGATGGCAAACTTCCCTAACCTGGTGAAGGAAATGAACATAAAACCCCAAGAAGCTCAGAGAATTCTAAAACTCAGAGATCCAAAGAGGCCCACACCAAGACACATCACAATTAAAATGCCAAAGGTTAACTACAAAGAGAGGATCTTAAAAGCAGCAAGAGAAAAACAGTTAGTTACCTACAAGGGAGCATCCATAAGACTGGCAGTTGATATCTCAAAAGAAACTATGCAGGACAGAAGGGCTTGGCACAAATATTCAATGTAATGAAGATCCAAGATCTACAACCAAGAATACTTTATCCAGCAAAGTTATCATTTAGAGTTGAAGGACAGATATAGAACTTTCCAGACAAAAATAAGCTAAAGGAATTTATCATCACCAAGACAATATTACAGGAAATGCTGGAGATACTTCTTTAAGAAGAAAAATCATGTATCAAAAACAGGAATAAGGAATGGTAACAACTACATTTCTATCAACAAGGACCTTAAACAGAAAAGAGTTAAGTGCTCCAACCAAAAGATAGAGTGGTTGAATGGATAAGAAAACAAGACCCCTACATATGCCACCTACAAGAGACTCACTTCAGATTAAAAGACATACAGACTAAAAGGAAGGGGATGGAAAAAGATATTGCCTTGATGGTCCTAGAGGATATTGCACTGAATGAAATGGGTTGGATAGAGAAAGGCAAATATCGCATGATTTCACGTACATGTGGAATCTACATATCAAAATCAACAACAACAACAACAACAAAAGTGGAAATAAACTCATAGATACAGAGAATATTTAGAAGGATACTAGATAGGAGTGTTAGGGGAAAAAGGCAAAGGGATTAAGAGGTACAGTTGCAGAGCAGACATGGAGATGTACAGTGTAGCATAGGGAAGATGGTTAATAATGTTGTAATAAATATGTAAAGGGGAAGAGGGGTACTAGATTTAGTGAGGTGATCACTTTGTGAGTTATGTAGATCTCTGAAGATGCTGTACAACTGAAACTGCATGCCAACTATAATTTTAAAAAACTCATTGAATTGTACAATGTATACACAATCAATTAATTATCTATTATATTTCAATAAAGATGAAAAAAAAGTAATCCAAAACAGCTTAATAGAAAAAAAGGAGGAGGGGGAAAAAAAAACCAAGATGAGAAACCAGAAGCTGGTAGCAATAGTGGCGAAAGAGAAAAAAAAAATTAAAAGCAGAAGTTAATAAGATATACTTGTAAGACAATGTAAGTGTAGACCGAATTCTGAGGTTCTCTTACAGGAGAAACTAATCACAGAGAAAGCAGTTCAATAGCTCCACTGAGTGCTGCCCCACACCTCCTCCTCATTGCAGTCTCCCTGGCCGCCCCACTTAACTTCAGCTCCCACTTCCCACCACACTCTACCCCTCTCCTCAGCTTCATTTTTCTCTCATCATCAACTAACATACTATAAATTTTACTTCTTGTCTTCTTTTATTTCTCTTTCCTCCTACAGCCTTCTAGAATATCAGTTCCACGAGGCAGAGGATTTTGTCTGTTTTGTTCACTGCTCATCCCCAGTGCTTAGAACAATATCTGGAACATAGAAGTATTCAAATAATTTTAATAAAATAATTTTGAATAATTTTAATAAAAACGTACCTCAAATCGACATTGTTGATTATGTAAAAATACCTCCACTTGTTTCTTAAACACAATTGCTTAGAATAATAATAAGATAAACTACTACCCCCTAAATTATATAAAATCACTTAAGTCTATATACTACTGATACCACTACTATAAAAAAATAAAAAATAAAAATAAATATAAAACCAGAACCAAAGCATGTAAAGAATGTCCTAAAAAAATGTTTCTGTGATTCTCAGCATCTGTGTGCACTGGAGTAAAGGTCAAATTCTTCTCATATATCCACCTACATTGTTACCCAAGCTTTTGGTCTGATGTTTTTTAAAAAAATGCAATTAAACAAAAAAGAAGAAAAGAGAAATTCTCATCTTGCTACCAATTTCACAAATACCACAAAAGCCCTACATGGTATTTGATGGTGCATGTCTTGATGTAGCTAAATGGAACCAGACTGTTTACGAAAGGACTCGGGGCAGACAGTATGGGTAGTGGCATGTGGGGGAGGAGGTGAGTTAACACAAGGAGTGGTAAAATGCTCTACAGAATATCTAAGTGAGTAAAATATTAAAAAGAGAAAATAAAAAGAATTATTCTGGTAGAGAAGGCTGAGAAGGAAAGGCTATTTTAAAAGCCTCTCCTTGATGCCACCAGTACAAATAGGAATGAAAAGGAAAAACAAATGAGAAAAGGAAAAATAAAATTAAAAAAAATAGAAAAAAGCATAGATAAAAAGGAGAGAAAGCAATGGGAGAAAAAAGAGAGAGGAAAAAAAGATGCAGAATGAATAAAATGACAAGAAAAGCAGCAAAAGGAAGTCTGAAGTGAGCAGAGAAAGTCATGAAAACAAGGAGAGATGAAAGTCAGGCTTCTAGGCTCCAAGGTTCCCAGATTCCCATGATGAGAGGTGAAGTGGCAGCATCAGGAAGGGCACCAGTCCAGGCCAGGTCCCAAACCTGTTAGAGGCACAATGTCATCCAGAGATCATCAGGCAAGGCTGGGAATCATCACTAGTTAACTGCAGAGCCAGGACCAGCTCCAGTTTATAATACTTGAAGTTTCTTCTGTGAGCATCAAAGCATGGAAATGTCCAGATTTTAAAAAATTTTTTAAAAATTTTATCCAGGCTAACAAAAATCACTTGGAATTTTCAGACAGAAAGGCCAGAGTTATCTATTTGGGACTACCTACAAAATAAGTGAGATGATTTTTTAAATATGAAAAAAATACCACAATCTTAACAGGCCACTTAAAACCAAGGGAAATTTAGAGGTTTTAGGATAAAAGTTGTGACTTCAGTGTATACCTGGAAGCATCTTAAACAGATACTCCAGGCTCTAATTTAGACTCACAGGTAGGAGTGTCACATTCTTGTTTAGAGTAGGACGGCTTTGCTCAGCAAAAAGAACTACACAGCAGGCTTGTTTACATAATAAAGAACAATAGTACTGCAGAACATGGTATGGAAAGTTTAGCCATTGTCAGCGGAAATTCAAAAGCCCAAATCTCTTATTTTACATCTAAGTCATTCTTCTTGTACACACAACTCTGAAGGGTTAAAAGCAGTCAAAGCCTCTGTGGAGCTGAACCAATCAGCTTTTCTCTTGATGACATCATGCCTTCAACTGGACAGCTTGCTGGAAAGGGCAAGGAGGTGTCTGGGACCTGGCCTGGAAGGGTGCCCTCCCTACTACTGCCATTTCACTTCTCTTAGAGGGATTCAAGAGCCAAGGGTCCCCTTGGCTACCATTTTAGACAAAACCAGGACATTCCCCAAATCCCTGACCAGAAATTATTCTCAGCTTGTACAAAACATATACGAAGCATGTCCTTGCTCTTCACTCATTTTCCATTTGTTTAATATTTATGAAAGCTGATTACAAAACACAGATTTATCACTTCAGCCTTTAGTCAAGTTCTAAAAGACTCAAATGTTTATGTTGAGTAGACAAGCAGCCTTCTGCGGTTTTCTCTTTCAGGAGTTTCAATCCCAAGCAAAGGCAGGTAGGTGAAAGACCTATCTGACCCCACAGGCTTTTTATATATTCAAACCGCAATATGACTAGAACGTTATTTTTGTTCTTAGGAGGTATTTATTCAGATGTTAATTGCTGCTGCTGCTGTGTGTACCCATGGGTGCAGGAACAGAGGATTAAAATCCATCTAGGAGACTTGAGATTCAGGAGCACACAACCGAAATACTGACCACATTGCCAACTTGGTGGAAAGGAGAACAGGTTTCTTCCCTATAATTAGAAGTGAGAAAGGCTTCAAATTAAGTGATTAATTTCTCCTGCTTCCCAGAACCCTGAATATCTACACCTGATTCACCGGCAAATGAAGATTAATTTACAATTTACATGCAAGAGCCATGTTTACTGCTCCGGCACACAGCCATCTAGCTTGCCTAGAGTTGATACAAACAGTGCTAAAAATGTCTGTATCACTCAGGGTTCCCACAGAAAAAAGACTGCACATTCAAACTAGGCAAATGAAGGAGTTTAAGAAAGGGATTACTTCCACAGGTTTGGGTACGGTACAAGGAGAGCAGCAGGGGCTGGGAGATAGTCACAGCCAGGAGCCCCAGGACAGAAGGGTCAAGTGGAGGGACTGGTTATCAGACCCCAGAGAGAGCAGCTATTGGGAGAGGGTCCCTCACGGGAGTGGTGGTCTTCAGTAGGGGGACAGTCAAGGCTCTATTTCTCTGGCCTACTGATTCGGTACTTACAGGTCAGCCTCCTGAGGCACATAGGCAGGTAGAGAAAGGTAGGGAATTCATCTGAAGGAAAGATGAAAAAAGCCCTGCACAGTATCTAACAATTAGAAACTAGTTCAAGCAACAACCTTATAACATAGCCATAAAACAGAATACTACGCCTTTTAGAATGAAGATCTGAATCCAGATCTTACTGACACTGCCATGGTAACATAGCCCACAGGGTAGCAATTTGGGAAGAAAAGTCAATTATAAATTGGCAAATATTAATATCAAACCCCAAATTTGGATACACATCAAATGTTAACAGAGGTTAACTATTTCTAGAGAGAGGTGATTTTCCCATTCCTTATCTATATATTTTTAAAGTTTTATTTTTGTACAGCTTCTCAGTTTAACTTCTATTATGCCCCAGGGATCATTAAGACAACAAAGAGTGCTTTGACTTGACTGGAGAATACAGAAAGTATCTACTGAAGCTTGCATCTAGATCTCCTCTTAGGCTGATCTCTTTTAAAAGCAAAGTCTATTACTTCTTTGTTACTAAAAATATAACAGAAAACAGGGAGAATGAGTGTCACTAATGGATATCATTTCGGAGGTTTACCTTAACCAGGCTAACTTTCAGAAGTCATCTGGTCTGGGGTATTTCAACAAGGGCTGCTGCATTAACCAGCTTTAAGGAGCAGTCTGTATTTAGAGAAAGTGACTCCTAAGCCATTAGCTGTGCATGTTTCCTAACTATAAAACCTCATCCCAAGCAACCAACCAATCAAGTAGCCACAGCTGGTCATTACAGTATTTCCCCTTATCCACAGTTTTGTTTTCTGCGGTTTCAATTACCCATGGTCAACCGCAGTCCAAAGATATTAAATGAAAAATCCCAGAAATAAACAAGTTACAAGTTTTAAATTGCACAGTTTTGAGTAGCATGGTGAAATTTTGCGCCATCCTGCCAAGGATGTGAATCATCGTCCCATGTATCTGCGCTGTATATGCTACCTGCATGTTACTCATTTGGTAGCCGTCTTGGTTATCAGATTGACTTTCATGGAATCACAGCGCTTATGTTTAGTAACTCTTATTTTACTTAATTATGACCCCAAAGCGCAAGAGCAGTGATGCTGGCAATTCGGATGTGCCAAAGAGAAGCCGGAAAGTGTTTCCTTTAAGTGAGAAGGTGAGTATAGTGCAAGAAGATACTTTTGAGAGATACCATTTCACATAACTTTTACTGCAATATAATTGTTCTATTTTATTACTTTCATTGTTAATCTCTTTCTGTGCCTAATTTATAAATTATACTTTACCACAGGTGTGTACATACAGGAAAAAACATAGTATATGTAGGGGTCGATACCATCCATGGTTGTGGATATCCACTGGGAGTCTTGGAAGGTATTCCCCATGGAGAAGTGGGGGGACTATGGTACATAGACTACATTTGAAAAATAAACAGCATGGAGGGCTGCAGATTTCTCTCTAAACTGTCTTAGAGAGTTATGCAGGAAGGCTCATTAATTTCTCAAATAACAATGGGAGGTACCTGCCCTACTTTCTCAGGCTGGTCGGACTCTTCCAGATCTAGAGTGGGGCAGAGTCGCTGGTTGAGGGGCTTGAACTCTGCTGCTTCCCAGACACTCTACCGCCACAGGACAGGCCTGAAAGCTCTGCCTTTCTTAAAGTCTGAAGACATTCCAGGCTTCATTTCTCCTTCTCCAAAGCTCCAGGCACAGTAAAAATCTACCATTCATGCAATATGTTTTGCATATTGTGCTATGAGGCACTTAAACACGTCTAATTGGTAAAAACAACTCTGAAACATAGATTTGACTGCCTCTATTTCACAAACAGGGGTAATAACACTGAGGCTTCCTGAAGCTATCCACGCATCAAGGTGGAGTTGATGGAGCTGGGGCTCAGAGCTGGATCTGCTGACTCCGGGGCCTGAGCCTTGTGTACTATCTTGCCCTGCCCTCTAGGAGTGGTCTGGCCAGCACACGTGCACAACTCATCATGTGCTGGGATCACAGCTGCCTGGGCCCCCAGAGCCCTTCTCTGCCTCCCAGGTCCCTCCGCCTTCCAGGCTCCACAGCAAAGAGCTGAACTGGGCCCAAGCTCCTTCAGAGCAGTGTCCCCACTGCCTGGGGATCTAATAATGACAAAGAAAAAAAAATCTTCAGGCACAAGATATGGCAAAGCAGCTTTCAGGCACTGATCAGGGGTAGAATGGGGAGCAGCCATTTATTAATGCGCTGTTCTAGGAGTGTCTGCCAAAGCCCTGTGTTTAGGGCCAACTACTAGGCAAATAGTTCTGAAGTTTCTCTTTAGATAGAGATATTGATAATGACAAAAACCAAGTATAATATGACTCAAAAACAATGTTGAAAGGTTACACATAAAGGGCTCTGTTAATGTTTACTATGTAACCAAAGCTCAAGCTTCTGAATTCTTTCCAATAGACCTCAATTGCCTTTAGTTTTTTCAAATTTAAAATCTAACAGTGCTTCTGGACCACACTACAGACTGGGCCAGGACACCTAGACCTTCAACAGACCCTGGGCTCACTGCACCCATTTGCAATCTCTGTCTGAAAAGGAAACATCAGCATATGAACCTCCTCTCATTAAGATGCCAAGAGACACTGGTTTATTAGCCAACTTCAATTAAGCTGGGCTGTGCCTCAGTGATTTCACGTTTCTTATTCAGGAGGAAATGGTGGATCCCATAAGCCTGCCTGGCAATGCTACAAATTAACAGAGCATGAATATTCTGTGGAGAATCACCCAGCACTGTTGACTTCTTGGGGAGAGGGTATGCTCAGGAGATGGAGTCAAAAAGAAGGGGTAATTCATTAGACTGGTAAAGCTGTCTTCCTGTCCATTTGAAAGACTCTGAAAGAAAGAATCTTGACATCAAATTGAATACTTGCTTTCCAGTGTCATGTTCAAGGCGTTCTCACCATTTGGTCCCAATCTCACTTTCTACTCCTATTTCTTATTCGCCCCTAAAACTCCATACATTCTATAGAAACCCAGTGACCTCAGCTTTCCCTATTATCTCTACTTGCAATGCCCTTTCTTTATTCCACTCGCTTCAATCTGCTTTTAATCAAACACCTGGTTCTGTAATTCCACATCAAATCCCACTTCCGTGATCTTTCCTAAGGCCCCTTTCCACCCTCTCATACTTCTTGTCTCTACCCACCCCGCTCCCAGAGATGTTTTTCTATCTATTCACCTGTCTTGCCATTTCAGAGCACATTGGACTTATCTTTCTCTTAAACTGCCTTATTCTATACTGTAATTGAGTAAAATTCTGTTATGAAAACAAAGGTAGAGGACATATATCTACATGCACATCTACTCTTGTGTGTAATCTCCTAGAGAAAGGAGCTCTCTCACTCAGACCAATTCCTTAAATGGCCTAGCATCTAGCACAGGCTCACAAAATCTTGGTTTACTAAACAGTAAAAATCTCTACTGCACAGGATTCTTGACAAAACAGTGCCAAACTTCATCTTATCTAGAGATAAGAGTGCTGTAGAAATTGCTCCCAGCCACTTCCCACACTGGGAATGGGATTAGCTTTGGTTTACATAACTTTGCAGCTGCAACCAGAATAGAATTGGGTAGGGCATTTAGTCTACAGACTGTTCCAAAGGACATGTCAGCTGTACTGTTCCCCTCCTCTTGGAGAGCTAAATTCATCTCTTGAAAATGTTCCTGGGAGACAGACTCAGTCCACTTCAAAGGCAGCTTCCTCTCGGCAAGAAGCCTGCAAGGGTAGCACTTTAACATTCCCTGGGTGTTTAGCAATCTTTCAGAAACATTCTTCTGCCCAGTAAGACATGTCACAGGTCACTGAAAAATATTTGGGTACGTATTTCCAATTATTCTATAACAATGGTTATGAAAAGAACCTGGGCCTCAGACTCTGAATGTTTTCTCCTCACTAATCTGTTTCCTGAACCATGTAGCCAGCCCTCTGCCTCGCCAAGCTGGGAATGTGGGATGGGCAGGACACTTCTGCTGGAAAAGGCATCTGGTCTTCCAGGAAATACTGAGAATAATCATGGAGGAGCAGGGCAGAGAAAAGCCCCCTCTGATCCCCTTTCATCAGTTTCTCCCAAAGCCCAGGCTCTCTATCTGCCCTCCTAATTAACCCTGGACCTCTGCTATTCCTCTGAAGACTCACAGGAAGGACTCTAGTTCTTCTTAAGCATCCTCAGGATAAGCATGACTCCCTCAGTGGGGCCAATGGAATCCAAACATGTCCAAACTACATGTCATTTCAAAAACTGCCTTTCCCTGAGTCCTGCTGTGTTGGGGCCTCCACCCTCCAATTTAACAGTGAATAGATCCGTTCTCTGAGATTCAGGCAGGCAGATCCCCTGCCCTGGCTACTTGAGGCTTGCCTCTCTCACGGCTGTCAGAATCACACTGGCCACAGTGCCAAGGAACCAGGGCAACCCTGGCCCACATCCTGGTCCCGGGAGCCATGCACAGGAGAGCTGTGGTGGGCTGCAGCCAACCCAGCTCTCTGTGACATCAGCAGCCTTACCTCATCCCACTCCGAGGCAAAAGAGGGCGACTTCTCCAGCCTCTTCTTCCCGATGCTGCAGTTGGACAAGGACTCACTCCGGCTCCCCATTGTAGCGTCCTCCGTGGGTGAGCAGGTCAGGAGATCAGAGTCAGACTTGGACAAGCTGCGGCTGAGTTTGAGTTCAGCTTTGGGTTTGCTGGTGGGAGGGACTCGGCTTCTGGCCCCACTCCGGTCTCCTTCTTCCTCGGCACCACCAGGGTGTGGAGATGCTGTGTGAGTCAAAGTTTCGGGGTGCGATTGGCTGTTGGTGGTGGGCAGGCCTGCTGGGTAGCCCACTCTCTCACTCTGGTCCAGGACACTGGGTGGGGAGCCTCCAGGAGCACGCACACCCGTCTCCTCCAGCTGCATGCTGGCCTCGTGGCAGGCGCCCTGTGTGGGGGACCCTTCTGGATGGCTCTGGCCAGTGGCAGAGAGCAGCTGGAAAGGGTCCTGCCCCACCTCGCACACCGGGGAGGAGCCGTGGAGGAGACCTGAGAACTGCTCTGGGACCTGCCCGTCCTGCCCCTCCGCAGAGTCCTGGCTCCGGCTGCTGCTGCTCCGCCTGTGGTCTTGGAGTGGACGGAGAGAGAGAAATAAAAAATTAAACGTGGCAAAAATCAACAAAGTTCCAATGTCGCGAGTATACGGCAGAGCAGAGGAATTCAAAAACAGAGGGAAAGAGTAAGAAGCTGGATGGGCTGGGGAGAGGGCAGAGGGAGAGAAGAGAGAGGAAGGAAGAAAACAGTTTTGTATTGTTCTTAATGTTCAGTTTGTACCCAAAGTCACAGCATTTATGAAATTCCAAACACTGGCCTGATTAATGCTATCTGGCAGCCTTCCCTTGTTGTTAGATTTCTGTTAACATTAACGACCAGACCTTGCTATATAAGGCGAGAAGTGCTAACTAAATCCTACAGAAAGGACACAAGTAAGGAGAGAGTGAGTGAACACCGAGTAAAAGTGAGAGAGAATGAGAGTGCCAGCAAGCACACTGAGTAAAAGTGAGAGAGAATGAGAGTGCCAGCAAGCAAGCATGAGCAAGGGGAGACTCACTCCTGGAACATCTGATACATTTCCATAAAGGCCAAAGTGTTATTTAGAGCCACCCTCCCGCCCTCCCTTCCTCTGGCAAGCAGCAACAGAGTGGGGAAAAAATGGAGGTCATGATCTACAACCTGCAACTTCTGGAATTCCTTAACTGAAAGTGCAAAACAAAACAGCAGAGAAATGACTGCTTCCTTCCTCAGAGGGGGGCTATTCAGAGCTCCACGCCCCATCCTTCCTTCCGCAGGGAATACGGGCTTTTCTTTTTTTTCTGAGAATGTGCACATCTCACTTCTTCCAAAGCCTCCCAGCTGTTCCTATTTGTTTAAGTTTAACCTTAGTTGATCCTCTAAAAACAAAATGGTCTAATTTGTCAATGCCAAGAGACATTTGCAGTTCTTCCAAGACCTCCCTAACATCTCAGAAATCTGATGCTACTAGCTCATGAGGCCAACTACTACTGTACACTCACCCAAGATATCAAATACCTCTGCCCTGAGTAGCATAAATAATTAACCAAATCAGAGGCCAACATCAGTCTCACACTGGGACACCCAAGGGGCTCGCCCTGTATGAACTCAGACCTATTAGACATTTCGACCCACAACTCTGCCTCCAGTACTAGCGTACATCTCAAAGCTGATATGCAACTTTATTTCTCTGTAAGTGGAATCTATGGTACATGGACCAAAAGATTCCCTAGTCTGCCCAAAGCTCCCAAGAATTGTTCAGGAGATGAGAGAGCCTTAGAATCAAAAGGGTCAAGTTTAACTATTTTTACAGATGAGAAATGGAAGGCCCCCAGGCCTTTGGTGGTTTGCCCAAGGTGGAGGGGAGAAGGCTTTTAACCTAGGCATCTGAACACCTGGCTCTCCTGGCTGTGCTTCTCTCTAGCTGTGTGGCCTTAGCAGTGATCTTATGCTGCTGGGCTTCAGTATCTAAAATAAGTAGGTTGGACTGCATGGTCTTTCAAAATCCCTTTTATGTTATGATAGTGATGAGAAGCCAAGTCTCCACCATACTGTGATAGCAAACTTCTCTCCTTCAGGGGGTGCTGCAGAGCCCTGCCTGGTTGCCTCTTTTGGGTGCCTGCATAGCACCCACTCACCCGCATCAGCTTGCCTGCAGCCCCAAGACCCCTCCTTAAAGCCCAGTTCCAAAATTGAACAGGGTGGTCAGGTGAAGATGGGTGAACTTTATAAATCTGATGCACTCAAACAGTCTCCACTGCTCCTGCTAGTGTCCCGCAACCTTGGATCTTCGAAGACAGCCTTTAAAGAAGGATCCCGACAACCAGGGGTCACAATGAGCACATCACCCTGAGGTCTGAGCAGGGACATGGTCCCAATTCACCCCACCCTCTCAAGAAGAATAGTTCGGTCTCCACAGTCTGTCAGCTTTTGGCAAGTCCGCAGGGGCTGCAAAGGGGGCAGCCAGTTAGCTCTACTTTCTGGCTCTGATTACATACCCACAGGAGCCCAGAAGTATGAACTCTGGCACCTCCTTCCTTTACACTTGATTGCTTCAGGACTTTCACACCTCTAACTCACAAACCCTATATCTCGAAGGTCAGGTCCAGGGCGTTGAACAATCTAAATGATTTCTCTAGGGAAGAAGAAATGCTACATACATAAGAGTGCCATACAGCTTAACTCAGGCCTCAGGAAACCATAACTTCAAACCTATGAATGCCACATATGACCACTGGCAGCTTGAACAAAGCTGTCCTGTGGTATTGCATGGTGGGGCCACAGAGAGGATGACACATGACCATCTAATGGCAGTTCAGGACCACAGTACTTCCTAGGAGAAGTTGGTGAGGAGAGGCAACCAGGCTACAAAATTTGCCACCTCTAGGACTATATTCTAATGGCCAGCTTCCCACAGACCCTGGCTCAAGGTGCAATGTCCCCTTTGACTGCATTTGTATACAAAAACAGGGCTCTGGCAATAGGAGAAAGGCTTCTGTCCTTTGCATCAGCCTCTAGAGTTCCTTATTTAATATTTTTTTGCGGGGTGGGAGTGGGGACAGGAATCCAACAACAAAAGAAAAGCATCACAGTTTGGAATTGGGAACCGGCCTGGCTCGTACTGCCTGGGTGGACCTCAGAACCCAGGCCACAGAGAATGTTCTGCCTGCTGCTGTGGGAGCCCACAATGAAGGCCCTGTCTAACAGCCATCCATTCATGCAAGCCATCAATGAAGAAAGAGAGCCTGATGCCAAGAGCTCAATACCGGACAAATGCTGGGGAAAGGAAGTGGGCAGAAAGAAGAAATGGAAAGTTATGGAAAAAGAAAATATGTGAAGAAGAAGAATTTTTGAGAGTCATAATTCCATCAGAGAAACCATAATCCACCAATATTTTATGAAGTATAAGAAATCATAGAGAGGGATTCTTATAATTACATGACTTACCCAGGCAATTCCCTAGGAAAGACATTTTGGTGTTTTATTTGAAAAGCTTGATCTGAGAACCTTAAGATCTTAATGAGGCGGTATACCCTTTTTCGTAAAAAACTATATCTATGGCTAAGCTAGATTTCCTGGCAAATCAACAGGTAGGAAAAGATCTTCTCAATGGTTCCTTCTTTCTACAAAGTCAGGATAATATTAGGTCTCTTAGGGACAAGGAGTTAACAACCATGTACTGATAATGTACTGACCAAGAGCCAGATATTGAGAAAATTACTTAACTCTCTGTGCTCAGTATTCTCATCTATAATTTTAGGATCTTAGTAGTACTTATTTCATAGAATTGATGTGAGAATTAAATGATGCATGTAAAGCATTTAGAACCATCAACGGCACATACCAAATCTCAACGGATGTTAACAATTCTTATTCTCCACACAGGATCCATGACAACATATTTTGCTCACAGATGAGAGCAGCTACTTCTCCTCACAACAAAGACGATGTACATGACAAGTATAAACACCTGTTGCCTTCATTATCCTTACAACTCTGGACGGCAGAAGGAAGGGACATAGTGAGAAAGCTGAAGTGAGAAACGGAGACAAGCCTGGTACTTTCAAGAAGCATGTGCAAAATGCCTGCCTTCAGGGGGCACCCAAGAGACATAAAGATGAAGACACTGCATCTGCACAATGGGCTTACCAGCTTCAGGAAAAGAAGAGCATATACAGAAATGACTAGAATTCAAAGCAAAAATTAAGAAAAGTATAAGGCAAAGGCATAGTGAGCAGATTACTGTGAACCAGGGGGCTTCTCAGAAGAGGTAGCTTTTGAGCTGGGCACTAAAGGATACGGAAGGCCTTGACAGGCTTAAAGAGAAGTGGAAATCCATTAGAAAAAGCAGAGACACAAACTTTTTCTGGGACTTGCAGACTCACAAAAGAAAACCCCTCAGGCTTGACGCCTTCCTTCAGATTGGGAATCACTATGCTCCCACCTTCAGAATTACACAGTTTCCAACCCTCCTCCCACACTGCCCTCAGCACTCCTCACAACCTGCCCTTCTCTGAGAGAAACAAAGAAGAACAAGACATGGGGAGGACTACTTCCTCATCCTCCCCGTTCACTAAGGCCAGGGGCTCTACTGAATAGGACATACCAGCATGCTATTCTCAGCCCTTCCCACTTTCAATCTTTATTCATTCTAGGTGTTCATCTTCCTTTTACCCTGTGAGCTGCTGAAGCAAGGGGTCTTCTGTGCTCCATTTTAATTACTATGATGATCCATGGGGATCTCAAGGGATTTTGAATAACAACATTTTAACATTTACACATTTTCAGTCACCCTTGCCTACTTATGTGAGGACTTGCTAAGTCAAATCAATCTTCAGACCCAGAGGAGAAAGCTGGGGTACTCCAATTTCCCAGACTGTTCTCTTTGTTCCATTAGGACTGGAACCCTCCAACTGCCTAGTCACTGTGGTGAGCGTCAGAAACCATGAGAACTCCTAAGTACTTGGCTGCTTTTGGGGGGTCACCATGCAGACATTGGCTGGAGATTGTGATCTGAGAAGATAAATAAACTGAGAGTCCATTCTGGTCTATGGCAACCAAAGAAATAGAGCAAAAACTGGACTGAGCTGCAAGAGGCCCACGTTGTAGTCTCAGCCCTGTGACTTTTCCTCTCTCTTTTTTTAAAAACGAACATCTGGGCTGCATTCTCTAGGGCTTTGAGATTTAGTTCGGTTTGAATCTGTGATTAGATGGCCTAAGTTTCCTTCCAGCTCTATGACGTTAAGTACGTGAACAGCAGCAGGGCTCCAAGTTAAATGATTTAACCTCATAACTAAAGAGGCTTTCGATTCAGCCAAATTAGGGCTTAAAGCCCAGCTCTAACACCTAACTACTTCTTCCTCATCTACTAAACAGGGATAAAAATAGTCCCTACCCAGAAGATCTGTCTTGAGATATTCAAGACAGAATAATGACCTAATCAGTGCAAATGGACTCGGCATGTGGTTGGTCCATAAGAAGCATCCAGGAAATGGAAGCTGTCATCATTATTATCATTTTTCATTTACAACCATTTCCAAACTGCTCTTCATGCTAACACTGCACACAGAGGCTGGTTTCTTTTCTCCCAACTCTGCAGCTATAGGTACTCTGTACCTATAGGTACAGCCCAGCTTTAGGATTCATTGACTTAGTCCTGATTACCTTACATCTCCTCATTTCCTCAAACACCACCTCTGGCCCCCCAAACTTCCTTATTCAATATACCAGCTCTGCCTGGATCAGTTTCTAGCCAGCCATGATATCTGTGCTTAATTTAATAGCACACTTGCCATCTCTGTTTCCTTTGATCTTCTGCCAGTTCCAACACTGGGTATTCACAACCATTTGCTTTCTCTTCTCCAGTTGCTGGAATGTTGAGCCCTGCTGAATACTCAAGAAACAACTGACTGAATCCTTTACCAATTTATTTAACTCAGCTGGCTCCCAATAGCTACAATGTATTTGAAACTAGTTACTCTCTGCCAGATAATGTGCTATTCTTTTTTTAATAGTCACAGCAACCATGAGGTAAAGAATTGTATCCCTGTTTTACATGTAGAAAATGAGGCTTAAAGAGGTTAATGTCTTCCTCAAGGTGACCAGCAAATGAGTGGTATAGCAAGAATCCAAATGAAAGCCTGACACCAGACCCAGCCATCTTTGTGCTCAGCTCTTGAAAACTGTGGTATCATCATGTGATCTACTCTTCACTTCTTCTACTTTGAACTGTCACCGTTCTCATAGCACCCACCCTCTTGTAAGATAATCATACCAATTTTCTGAGGAGATATAGACTGGACAAAATTCTCTAACTACTCTCAACAGCATGTCAACATTTGAGGGTAATTTCATCTCTTCCTACCTGCCTCAGAGACATCTCTCTCCATCTAGGATTTACCAGTGGCCTTCTAACTGCCTAGCCCTTTTTTCTAGTCTTCATCCTTCTACCTCTTTCTATATCATCTGACACTATTTACTGGTTATCCCCAATATCCACGCTCCCCTTCCTTGGTTATGGGTTTTTTTCAGAATGGCTCATAGCTAACCAGAATAAAGACCATATTTCTCGCCTTCTTTGTAGCTAGGTGTAGCCCATGACCAAGTTCTGGCCAATCTTTTTAAACTAGTTATTTTGGGGTTTCTTTTACATTCAGCCTTGGCTTCTAAGACACTGCATTATCCTGGTTACCTTCCTATGTTTCTTTCTCCTCGTGCCTCTAAATAGAAGTTCTATTCTTGACTTCTTCAATCTCTCTAGTTTTTTTTTTTTCTGTAACTGATTATGTTTATGTTGACAACCGACTCAACTTGGATGATTCATGAATCTGTTATTATAATCTTTACATCTCAGTTGAACATCACACTAACTTTTCCAAGCGTTTATGGAGTTCCAAGTGTTTATGTAGTATCTTCACCTGAATGTTTTCCTGGTACTCGAAACACCTCAAACTTAACATATTTGAAATTGAACTTAACATCTTCCCTCAAACATGCCCCTCCTTCAATCCCCTATTTCTGTTAGTTGTACAACATCTTTCTAGTTAACCAGGCTCAGAATTCCAATTAACCAAGACCACAGAATCATCTTCAATACCCTCTCCTCCTCATTCTTCCACATTTCGTTGTGAAGTCCTCCTCAATATTTCTGCCATTCATACCCTTCTTCCTAACACTTCCTACTGTCCCCCTAGTTTGAGCGCTAATTTCCTTTAAGAGATTCCTTAAAGTCTCTTGACTTTAGGGTATTTCTGCCTTCAGTCTCTCTTGACTGCAATCTAAGATTCCACAATTACACATACTTATTAACGCATGGCTTCTATCCTGTTGCCTCATTCAAAAGCTTCAACAACACTGCACTGTCTCTGGAATAAAAACTGACATTTGAGATTCAATACTCTATGACCAGTTCTTTGTTCCAGCCAAAGTGGATTACTTAACTATTCTCCAAATATGTGCTCTATCATCTCCCATCATCTTACTTCTGTTTATGTTACTCCCCTTGCCTGGAATGCTCTCTCCTTACTCCTACTTCCTATCAAGTAGAATTCTTAATTTTGGAGTTCAGCTCAAATGATGAGTTTCTTTCATAAAGCCATCTTTATACTGGCAGAATGTATCCCTCTTCTAAACTCTAATATTGCTTTTATGTAACTTTCTGTGAATTTAACATATTCTGCCCTTTATGATTATTTTACATATGTCCCATGTATACACATGTAGATAAATGGCTGTTGATAAATGTAGTGGAAGAAAAAATATTGATTTATAGTTCACAAGCCTTGGAATTATTCTATAATGGAAAAAAAAGTGAACTATTCCAACTCACAAATATAAATTGATAGAACAAGACAGTTATACAAAGGGGTTTTAGTAGGAGTTCCTCGAATGCAAGGTGAGAGAAGAGGAAACTGCTAAAAATAAGGCATAATTATTAAATTGTCTTGTCTACAATTTTTGCCTTTGGACAAAGCACCCAAACTTACTCTTTGGAATCTACCAGGAAAAGCTAGCCTGGATTTCCAGATAAAGATGGCATATTGAACACTGGCATCTATTTTAATCTTCTTACCAAACCAATAGTAGTAAAAGTGGGGCTGTAGATGGAAGAACACCTGAGAATCCCCAGCTGGCAAAGGGAAAGCCAAGACTTATGACTACAGAATTCCCCAAAGGCTCAGGGATTGGCAGCACTCTAGATGTGGGAAAAGAGGGAGAAGCTAAAATAACATTTTCTCCCCATCCCCCAAGAGGATTAAGGTCTTTATCCTCATGCACAAACTTCACACAGACCTAAATATATAGCTCTCAGGAATACTGACTTAATTGCACCTAAAAAACCTCAGCATTCTATCAATGTGTCAATGAGTCCACATGTATCACTGTCTTCAGATAATCATTCATCACTGTTCTAAGCTAAGTAGACCTAAGAGCTATTAGTGGGTGCTGCTGAAAAGCACCACAGAGAACGATGACTTTTAGAACTCTTGGCTACTCTGCTGTTTGCTTTCAAACTTAAAAAATTATTCACTGTTTCTATAAGCAGCAGTATATTCAGTGGGCAAAGAGCTACACACTAAAGTAAATGTCTAGATTACATTAAATATTGTTCTCAGGTACACTAGCCCTGTATAATGATTTCAGAAAACTTTTTCTAAATTTTAAACAAATTAAATGACGGAAAAATATTTAGTTGGATAAAACTCATAAAATCAACTGGGCCTAGTGCCTTTTTTGAGGGAAATGGGTTTTCTACTTCATGGATCTTCATGAAGCTTTCTACTTCTGTCAGTTTTTGTCATATCTACAGACACAAATGGCATTTGAGTAAGAAAATTCTTCACTATGAAGGACTGTCCTGCATAGTGTGTCGGTCACCAGGAACTAGTATCAGTAGAAGCCTTACTTCTATCAGTCATCACAGTGGACCAATTACTCTCCCAGACAATTCATTCCAGAGGGATGGTAGCAACTCTTAACTAACCACACAAAATGAATTCCTATAAATTCTTTTTATTAATTTTTTAAATGTCTGATTTTTTAGTTAATATATCTTCTTTATATTATTACAATATGTTGTGGTTTTCTTTCTCTTTTCTTGACCAGAATTGTCAGAGATCTTTTAAACAACAAACAAGTTTTTATTGTAATGATCAAGTCTATGGCTTTTTTTTTTTAAATTTCATTATTTCTGCTTTTTTTTCCTTATTTAACTGAGGTATAACATGCATAACAAAGTATGTGAAGTATACTCTCTGCTTTTATCTTTATTAATTCCTCCCTACTACTTTCTTTTGTTTACATTTTAGTCTTTCTTGTTTTTGAATTTAAGAATATCAACTTTCCTCTATTACTTTGGCCAAATATTATCAGTATTTATATGAAGTGTTTCCACTACCAATGATTTCTAAGTAGGAAAATAGAAAAAAAGGGGGGGGGGCAACTGATAGACTAAATATATAACACTGATCAACAATATAAGATGCTCAATTTTACGAGATCATGCAAATGCCAATTTCAAGATACTTTTGTTTATCATGGTAAAACACATTAAAGAGTAATAATATTCTGTGCTGCTGAAGGTATGCACAAAAGAGTGTGCTCATCCACCATTAAGAGAAAATAATTTAGCTTCACCAATTATATCTAGACATGCATCTACATCTGGCTAATTCTACTTTCTATCAATGTCTTTTAAGAAATGCTCTATAAGCATGTAAAAATATGTGTACAAAATGTCCACAGCAGCATAATTTTTTACAGAGAAATACTGGAGGCAACTTAAACATCCATCAACTGGAGAATGGAAAAATGAATCATAGGATATTTAACAATCATTAAAAAAAAATAAGGTAGATTTTTAAGAACTACGAGAAATTTGTACCCATAATCCATAGACAAGGTATAAGAAAAACAAGTTTGCAAAACAGTTTGTAAAATATGATCCAGTTTTAGGTTAAAAACAAACAAAACAACCTCATGCATTTACTTTTGTATAAAATAGCAAATGGCCTGAAGCATATACCACACTTTCAAACTGTGTTACCACTAGCAACTATAAGTAGCAGAGGGGTGAGAAGAACCTGAGCATTTTATTTGTATTCACTTTTGTTTTGTTTGATTTTTTTTCCCCCGGTGAGCTAATCAAATGTAATTTTAATAAAATGTGATTTTAAAAATCTCCCACCCCAACCTCACACTATAGTATCTTGAATTACGGTAAGCAGGGGTGAAAGCTCTGGTAGTCTCATTAACATGGCCTTTTGAAAACTGATAAGTTAATTCATAAAAGCTGCCTAAGATAATGACATTAGTGGGAAATGATATGCCTCACTTATACCAACCCTAGCAGGCATTCCTTCCAGGCTACTGAGAAACTGGCAGGGCCCATTTTCATATTTAATGTCTCAACTCCTTTGTCTGAAAGCTCTTTGAGTGATCCAAGCAGCTAGCCTGGAGGCAGGCACAGGCCACACGCTGTGGCTCAATTAAATCTGCTTCCTGCATCACACTCTCTCAACAGTTAAACCCAATACTGCAGAGCTGGAAGAAGGAAAGGAGGACTAGATATGAGGTCTGAAGTCCTACTTGGCAGTTCTCTTTTAAATCTGGAGGTCTCTTAATCTGGAGATAGAAAATTCCTATCAAGGGCACTTAGCAGCCAAGGAGACCGGCCCCATTTATGAAGTTCAACTGACTTTCCTTTATTCCTTCCAGAGATTAAGCCTGCTATCTTGTAGTGGTTTCAGATCAAGCATTTGAAAGAGAAATAAATGGACTCTCCCTCCTCCATAATGCTAAAGATTCTTCCTTCACTTAGAATTACTTTCAAATAGAACATTAAATTAAATGCTTTGTTCTTTAAGGGTTAATTTCAGTGTTTTTGTTTTTTTATTAAACAGCTATAGAAGGTATCTGTGCTCTACTCCATTCTTTCTAAATGTTTTAATTAAAAATCTACCATGTGACTGGAAGATTTAATACAGTTATATCATTTCTTCTCAAACTGCTATATAATTCAACACAATCTCAATAAAAATCCCAGTAGGACTTTTTGTAGAAATCGACAAACTGATTCTAAATTTCTGCATGAAAAAATAAAGGAACTAGAATAGCCATTGTTTGGATATACCACAGTTTATCCATTCTCTAACTTAGAGACATTGACTTCATTTACAGTTTAGGAATATTACAAATAAAGCTGTTATAAACATCTGCGTACACGTTGTTGTGTTAACAAAGATTTCATTTCTCTTGGGTAAACACTAGGAATGGGATTGCTGAATCCAAACAATGGAATACTACTCAGCAACGAAAAGGAACAAATTACTGATATATGCAACAGCATGGATGAATTTCTAATGAATTCTACTAAGTGAAAAGAGCCAGACTCAAAAGGGTTTATACTGTATAATTCCATTTATAGGATATTCTGGAAAAGGCAAAATTATTGGGACAGACATCGGAGTATTAGAGAGGGATGCAGGAATGTCTACAAAGGGACATGGAGAATTTTTTGGTGTGATGAAACTATTCTGTATCTTAACTATGGTGTCAGTTATACAACTGTCATTTGTAAAAAACTCACAGAACAGCACACAAAAAGGGAAAGTTTTACTTTATCTAAATGATAACCTTCTTTTAAAAGCTCCAATGGAAACCACACAAAAAAGCAAAAAACAAAGACAAAAAAATCTACTATGAAAATAACCACAGTTTCTGCATGCTAGAAGAGAAACCTTTTAAATAGGACTATTAAGATTAAAATCTAAGTCATACACATATTCATGTATTCTCTTTGCCACCCCTACCTTCTGCTGACTAGCCTAGTGAAAAGTACTTCAAAAAACCCATTGCATCCCCCATTCTTATCTGAACCACAGACTATTTTAGGATCAAAAGGAGGTACTCATATGTACCTAGTGAAGTACCTAGTCCCCGCCAAGCTACAGAGAACTGAGGAGAGGCCACAGAGTTCCTTCAAACTACAGTGGGAATTGCACTGCCCCTTCTTGTTCTTCCTGAGGAGAACAGAGGTGGTCACAAATTCTCCAGCAGTGCACACTCACCTTGTCGTGACTGCGTTTACATCGCCTGGCTGGATCTCAGTCCTGCAGCATTCACTCCCTCACAGAGGAAACTGAATTTTGCAGAGGCAATGAAAGTAGGCCAAGGCAACAGAGCACTCTAGTTACCTGGTGGCAGCCAATCACGGGCCCCTCCCCAGGAGTGCCTCCCTCCGAGGTCAGGACTCAGAGCTAAGTCTGTGCCGTCAGCCCAAACCCAAAGGGACTGACTTGTTGGGCTTGTTTTTCTATAGCATTAACTTGAGGGTTTATGACTTGAGACCCCCCATATCAATCTCTGCCACAATCCTGGCAGTCTCTTCTTTCACAGCTCTCACCTAGTCTGACCTAACCTTTTCCTTGCTTCATATGAGAAAGGTGGCAAGCCAACTCCAATCTCTGGTATTAAAAACAAAAGACCATAATGCACCCACATTCCCCATTCCAAAGAACACCCTCATCTCCTTCCACCCAGGATCACAAATTTTAAAAATCCTTCTGGAGCTGTTTCTGCTGGGGGTGGGGTGGGGTGGGGTGAGGTGGGGTGGCATGTACCTTCTGTTTTTTCGTCCACTGATGCCAACTTCTTTGTTTCTGCTGTTAACAACAGCTCATAAGGATGCTCATCCTCTTCCCTGGCTGTACTGCCCTGAACCCGGGGTCTCATGGTCAAGACCTAAGACAGAAAACACCACAGTACTTTTTATGCAGGTGGCTAATACCAAATAGGTTATATTGAACAAATTCAAGATTATTAGTTCCTTTTTCATCTGATAGGAAGAGAGGAAGAAAAAGTAAATAATTCAAGTGTCACATGGAATCACAACTGCTCTTCTGGATATGCACCTGTACTTCAAATCTCAGTGGCCTTTGATTAAAACATTCCCCTTTCCTTACCTCATTTTATCTTTCAAAAAATCATAAATAAAATCCCCATTCCCTTGTGTCTCCCATCTCCAGTATTCTGCATGATCTCTTTTCTGTGGATAATACCTCCCAAGTGGAGCATAAAAACCTTCTTGCTCGACATTTCTTTTCTAATAGGCACACATACTACCCTAAGGCTGGTTTCCTTTCCACCTCCTGTGAGAATCAAAATGACTTCTGACTGACACTGAATGACTGACATTTACTAGACCATAAGTCCTCGATTTTTGTGAGCCTTTCTTCACAGGTCCTGGGGCTTATAAGGAAGAACTTCCCCAAAGCCAGCTTCCTACCACATTTATAATAATTTTAAATTAATTCTACCAATCTTTGTTCTGAAATAGTCAAGTGGCTAAGCAGTATGTACTTCAGTGGAGAAAAAGCAGCTCTGTCTGCTGAGAAATCCCAAATCCTGGCAGCCAGTGTCTCTGGAAGTAAATGGACCAGAGCTGGCTCCTACAGCAGCCAACTGGATTTAGTCAGCTGAGGGCCTGGTGGCCGCAGGTAGTCATGGTACCAGAGTAGCCAAGTTTGAACCAAGCTAGAAATACCAGGATTAGTACTATAGCTGCACTGAGAGAGAGAGTGGAGACCTTGGCCGCAGAGGGTAATTCTGGCTCATCTGTGCTAAGAACCCAATATGTTTCACAGGCAAATTGAGAATAATCACATATCAGCTATTTAGGAGAGGAAACCAAAGCACAAAATCTCTCTTCTTGAGTGGTTAGGATAAGTAATATATTTATGAACGTGAGGTGAAGGGGAGTGTTCCCAGTTCCACCTAATAAATAATAACACCTTACAACTCTGGCACACACAGACATTTCCCACAGCTCACTGCAAACAAATAGAGTTTGTGATTCATCACTGTTTTACTTCTTGGAGGCATAACTCACCATGTTACAGCCTAATGAAACAACAAGGATTCTCACAGTCTCAGAGTAAATGGGAGACTGCAGCTCCTGTTTGTTAACAAGGCTGCCACTCTAAAGGCAGAATGATAGTCTCTATCTGAAATTCTGCCTAGCACAGCAGGAACCTCCACTTACTGAAAGCCACCTAGAAGCTAAAAGCTATTTCATTACAATGAGCCATTTGTCTGTATTACTTATTCCTCTTGCCTCTTCATAGGAACACAATTAAGGGAACAGAAAGGGACCATTAAGCAGTTCATTCAGTGTCAACTTAATACCAAAGGCTTTACAGACAGGAATTTCTGTTCTGCATGTTTACATACCCATAGCTATCATTTAGGCAGAGCCCTGGCAATCTGTTTCTGTGAGTGTCCTGTACACAGTGAGGGTTCTCACATAGCCCCAGGTATACCTCTCTCAGAGGTATTTGCCTGGCCTATAATATCCTTTCTTCCCAGGCAGAACAGGGCTGATAACTTCCATCTGGAAAATCAGGCCCACCGGACCTGCATTCACTACGTGCCTGGCTCTTGTGCACAATGGCTAGAAGCAGAGAACCAGTATGTGTCAATGCTGGAAGGGACCCGAACCACTCCTAGCCAGAGAGCTGGTTCCAGCTCCTTCATTTTTCAGATGACAAAACCGGGTTCCCAGAGAGGTCTCAAGACTGGCCCAACGTTCCGTAAAGAGCTCCCAGAAGAGCCAGGGCCATGAAATTCACCTCCCCTAATTCTGAACAAAGCTGGCCTCATTTTTGACTGGGAAATATAATTTCTTCATCCAATTTGGACGTTCTTCCTCCTTCCGATGTCTAATGAGAGTCCCCACTCACCCAGACAACTCCCAGTTTGTAGGGTGATATTTTTTGCTTGGTCTAGGCCCTTGACAGCTATGGGATTAAAACCTCACAATAAGGCAATAAACTGCTTTTCTTTGAGCCTTCTTAGCTCCCATTCAAGAAGCCCTGTGTCACAGTGAATATGGCGATAGGTGATTTTCAACATAAAGGATTCTACTCTTTACTAAATTACTCCTTCCTCTTTTCCCCTTTTTCTGCCAGGGCTAGCAATAAATCAAAGCCAAAACAAAAACACATTCTTTGCTATATGGAAAGCGACATTTTTGCTGCAGAGCAAAACTACCTAACTGTGACAATGAAATGGCTAGTCAGGGTGTGGGGAGCTTTCTGAGAAGAGATATCATAGCAGCTGCAACTTCCCGTGAATGTTTAGCACATCTGAGCATAGAGAAGTCTGTGGTCAGACTAATGCAGCTGACAGTCCATTTGGTGAGGCCAAAACATCTAAATAGCATGTGTGACATACACGTGTGCACATATTAATGTTTTTAAGCCAGTTTCATGATCTGGTCATTGCTCTGATAAGCTTTCCTGGAGCCAGGTATACTCAGCTTCCCTTAAAGGCTTCTATAGGTCATCTGACAATGACAAGCCTCAGGAATAGGACACGAACACTGGGGCAGATTGCTTGCCAAATATAAATGTCTAAATTTTGATGAAATCAGTTCCTCCTAGGAGATGAGTATTAGGTTGGTACAGCTTTGAGAATATGAGAAATAAAAATGGTAAAAACTAGAGTCAAAAAAAAAAAAAAAGTCCACTTTTGGAGAAGACCTAACCATTCAAACAATAGCAAACAGAATCTGCCTTGATCATTAAAAGGCTAATGTCCCCAACTATATCACCTCTATATTCACATACTTATAATCATCACTAAATAGGCAAAGCCAGAGTTATCACACCGTCTTCCAAATACTGACCTCTGGTGATCCAAATAACCCAGAATTCCAGGCTATTCAGAAGCAAGTCCTAGAAGATGTATCTCAGATAAGTCTCCCATCCAGGAGAGTAATGTGGGAATTTCTCCTCTACCTCTTGACAGTGTTATTGCCAAACTGTAAGTTCTAGAAAGCCTTAGGAGCACAGCCAAGTCCTAGTTATCCAATATTTCTTTAAGAGCCTTGCCCTTATCCTTGGGCATTAGGAATTTTAATCTAAGTCTTTGTTAAAGAGGTGGCATAAGGCATTTACAGAGACCCAGCCCCAAATAAATATTCTCCATATTACCAGGGATCTCTTGTAAAAAGGAAGTAATGAAGCAAATCTTTATAAAAACATGTGGATATTTACTACATGCACTTGTGTCTGCTGGCAATGTATTATTACCCCAGAGGCTGTAATTATAGAGACCCTTAAGTTGAGACATGATAATAAGCATTTTGTAATTAAGCGATAAAAAGAAATAAGGACAGAATTTGTACCAAGCATAAAAATCGACTTCTATATCCAACACTAACTTACATTCTTAAAATGGCTTCCTTGCATTTTATACATTTAGTTGAACTAAAGCTATACTTCTGGTTCTATATGTTTATATTATATAAAAGAGCCCATTTCACTGAATAGTCCATGGCAATACTGTAAAAAATATTAACTCCTACTTCTAGGGATAAAGTAATGAGACTTAATTGGTTAGTTTATATTAGCTAGTTATTAAAGAACAATAGGGCATTGAATGAGCTACAAAATAAAATATTGAAATTATATAATGTTTTAAATAAATAATAAACATTCTCTGAATAGTAGGAAGTATTAAAGGAGCACTTTGAAGATGAAAGATCAAAAAAAATTATTCTCTTCATAAACCTAAGTGAAAAATAGAATGACTCGCTTCATGATAACATTTTTTTTTTTAAAAAGGCAGACTATTCTTTTCAAATAACTTTCTTTGATTCCTCCTCACCCCTGCTATTCCTATTTCTCTACTAATAGAGTCTTTATCATATTTGTCATGTTGGTTCTGGGGCAGATTCTTCATGTGAAATAACGAGGGAAAATGCAAAAACAAAAATAAGATGTTTGGGGCAGGACCACCAAAGTTGCTAATATGACACATTCCAGGGAACAGTGATTTGTGTGACACTATACATTTTATCTCAAAAGACAACACAGGTGCAAAAGCAAAACATGAGTTTGGCTAGCCCATCAGAACCAGGAGAAAATGTGTATGCTTTACTTTCCTTGTGGCAAGGTAGGTCAATGATTGGCCTGTCCGTCAGACAGCTCTATTAAAATTCTTTGCTTACTACTTTTGAGTGAGTTTAAAAATTCTTGCTCCAGATTACTGAATGTACAAAATACAAATTTACTACTCTAAATAGGTGATATGAGAAAGCAAAGTCTTCTTCAAGCACACACTGATGAACTTCCCAAAAAAACGTATTTCAGTGATGGGAACAAACCCTTAACCCTCTACCTCAGAAGCCGTCAAGGGAAAATACTTCTTATCTATGCGGTCTTCCTCCTCTTCATCAGGCGGTGGCTTTGCTGGAGGCGGTGGACGTTCCCTCTGTAGAAGAGAAAAAATAAGTACTTCATTATCTCTTTTTTCAAGTAGCTTTTTGGTTTACTCTTATCTTAGCTCTTGGAAATTAAAAAGAATAATGTACAGAACTCCCCTGAGAGACCAAACTCATGGTTTAGTATCTGTTTAATATCTGAACTGATGGAGAATCTTGCTCTCAAACACACACTTCAGTTAGTATGTTCTTTGCTTTTTGATGTTTATGGCAGAGATTATAAATACCTCTTTCACAACCTTGACCACAGTGAAAAATATCAGCACTGAAAACACATAAGTAACTGCCTTGTCAGAAAATGTCCTTCATAATACTGATACTTAAAACTCTAGTATAGGAAAGCCCGTGGCTCAACTTTCAGTCTTCTCTAAAAAGAGGAAACAGCAAGTCAAAAGAGTCAACTTGTCAAAGAGTCCTAACAAACCAAAGTTATTAAGGAAGTAATAAGGAAAGTAATCAAAGATAAAAACAACACTTCCTGTTCAAACTTTGATGCCATCCCCATTTATTAGCAAAAGCTCATACTGGTCCTCTTATCCTTGGTCACCTTCAATGATTACTATTATGTATCATTAGCATATGAAAACCCTACTTCATCTCAACCCATTTTTAAAAATTCATATTTGTCAGTTATCTGTCGTAGAGCAGAGGGTTGGCGACCTTTTTCTTAAAGAGCCATAGAGTAAAATATTTTAGACTTTGCCAACTCTGCCATTGCATTGTAAAAGTAGCCAGAAAAAAATATGTATATGAGTGAGTGTGGCTGTGTTCCAATAAAAGTTTATTCACAAACAGAGGCAACTGGTTTGTGGCCATGGAGCAAGACATTCATCGAGGAAGGGATCAGTTAGATCATTAATTAGTTGGTCAATGTCAGGAATATACAGAACGGTCTTTGGTGAAAGAAAGCTGAAGAGAGGTTTGCCATTGTGCCTGCACTACTTCCAACATCATTTCTATTCCAAAGTTTGATGATCAGTGTTCTTATGGGGAAGGGAACAGGAACCCGAAACAGGAGTTCGTTTGCAGGCTCAGTCCCTGGCTTGTAAGTCAGTTCGCTGTGCTGCTGGGACAGGAGTATGTCAGGGCAGAGGTGAATGCTGAATTATCTGAGAACCTCAGAGAAAGCTACAAGGAAAGATGTTTCTTATGTTTTAGGAGCTGCCAGAGTTAGCATTTGGCATCCGTGATCTCTCTTGAAATATGCTTCACTGCTCAGTTTTAAAACTCAAAAAACCAGTCATTCTCACAGTCCCTGGAACCAGACAGATGCCCAATGGCAACAACTTTGACACAGGTTCATATATGGAGGCCAAACAAAGCAATTCATATCAGTTTTCCCACTGAGTCCTATTTCCCCCACCCTTCTTTGCTCCAGAAGTACAGGAACAAGCCTGGTCCCAGGGCCACTTTGTAAGGAAGGGAATAGCAAAAGTGGCAGGCCCGTAATCTACACCAGTTATCCAACCTTGGGACACAAAGAACTGAGGAAAAACAAAATAAAACACAACAAAAAGAACCCATCCTTAGAAGGGTTCTAAAGCTAAAGGAGCCTAGAAAGAGTGATAGGAAAGCCTTTGGTGAAAGTGGTCCCTGGGGGCACTGGAAGGAAAGAAAAGCCTGATCCTCTCGGCCCAGGGCCTGGAAGCCTGGAGCTGATTTATACCACCCATTGTGTTTACAAGATGTATAAACAGTCCGTCAGCCACAGTTAGTTACCAAGGGCCAGGAAGATAGCACAGCCACAATATATGCAAGTGAACATGGCAAAGCATGCACCCCAAGATGTATCAGTTTCTATTCAGAAGGACCATAAGAGGCTAGATTCCTAGAGGAGGATGGAACAAAGTGACTGTAAATCAGTGAGTGGCTAAGCTCCACAGGAACTTGGTTATTCAAAGCTTCCTCAGTAACTCTGTGTTCTTCTTGCAAAGCCTCTGGCTCCCTCTAATGGGCATCACCTGTAAGTACCACTTAAGCAACGCCTTTCCTCCACAGGTGGATTTGCTTAATTCATTTGTATCTAACAGCAACAGAAGTGAAAAAAACTAGCTCTGTCCACAGAAGCACAATACCAGTGGCGCTCCGTGTATGCACCTGCTTTCACTGCTCACAAGTTTTACCACAGTCCTTGATCATACCCTCTCTGGTGGGCTACCACAAGACCGATGGGCCTTTCTTTCCAAAGTTTGTATTGATCAATGCAGGGTTTCATCAAGGGCAGGGCAAGGAGGCTAACAGAAAAGAACACCAAGAAACATCACGCCACTCCGCCACTCTCAGGGCACATCTGAAAAGCCCAAGATCACCTAGCAGCTAAAAGATCATCAAAATGGTCATAAGCTGGATTCAGACTGAAAGGAAAAAGTCAGCCTCTCCAACAAGAAGAAATAATATACACATGAAAATATACCTCAAGGTGAAATTATCACTGGGATCCTGTTAGAGGAATGGCCAGTTTAATAAAAGCACAGAGCTCAAAACCTCAAATTACTATGCCTGTGATGCAGGAAGGAAGGTCAATGGGACCAATGATTCAGGCTTACGTGCACAGTAAAACCCCAGGGGAGAAAATGGGGGTAAGGAGTCTGAAGAACAATGTACAAGGCCAGAAGTAGAAGCAAATACCAGAGAAAGAAGCAGTAAGACAAGAAGGGAGACCTTAAGAAGGAAGAATTCAGGGCTGTCTTTATCCTATGATTTCAGTGACTGGAGGGTTATAATAACTAAAAAAAATAAGAGTGCAACATACTAACACATGTGATGTTTGATCAAACCTTGTTTCAACCCTGACAAATACAGAAATCTGTCCAGATCCAAACAGATAATTCTTTGAGGGCAAATGGAAGGTAAGCATGTACTCAGGTCAGACAGAAACTTATTTCACTGAGCTCTTTCACTGTCTGAACTGCTCTCCAGAGAGAAAAAACACGTATGTAGTAAAAAAAGAATAAAGCAAAGACCCAAAGACAGACACAGCACTAAGGCTAACTAGAAATAATTTGTTCTAAGGTCAAAAAGTAATAGAAAGATGTGAATGGGTTATAATGAAATTGGAAAAACCAAAATTCGACCTCAATGCAACCATGTGGCAAAGCCCCAGGACAACAGGGGAGGAGGCTCCAGGTCTTTGCCATGCCAGCTGGCACCAGGGGTCACACTCCTCCCCCAAGCCCCACACAGGTGCACAGGGGGCATCAAAACCCCCAGGTTGCAGAGGGCCCAAGCTACATACAGGTCTCACTCCAGCAGCTTTCACTCCCGCTCCCTCAGCCTCCTTGTTGATGGAGTCTCGGTCAGATGATCGCCCGCTGGCCATGCTGTCCAAGGAATGACAGGAGACAGCATTGCACAGCGCCTCATAGGGATACTCCTCTTCAGCGTTTGTGTCAAAACTGATGATCAGTTCAGTCACTGATTTCTCCACGTCACCTGGATAGGCGGTTAGAAAACAGTCAATGAAAGGAGAGCACAATCTTGAGTTTCCAACCACTGCGACAATCCAAATTCCCAAATACCTCAATACCATGATAGCATAAACTTAAACTATAAAATGTAGCAAAGTACAACTAAACTACTTAAGTAATCCTTAAAATTCTTGATAAGAGCCTCCATGTGCTCAAGCGGAATAGAGGATGACGAAGCCTTTCTGAGACAGAGGCGCTGAACAGCTGTCGGACTCACTCAATAGCTAACTACAAACCTCAGAGTATCTGGGATCCAAACTTATGACTGCAAAATTACCAACTGTTATAAAACAGGGATCTCTGGGTCACTGCAAATAGTCAAAACTATAACCCAAAAATCTTTAAAAGCTAATAGTTTAGTAAATTACTAATCCCATTATTAGATCATGAGGTCAGAAAAAATGTGTGATGGGAGAAGAACAAGTACTCCACAGTCAAGACAGAGTACACTTTAACTCTTGTATTTCTGTACTCCTTTGAAAAATCCCTTTCCCATTTAGTGTCTGGCTTTGTTCTGTTTCTCTAGATTTTTTTATTGTGACATGTGTGTGGGGAAGGTGTCAGTCAATATTTTGTCTTTCTCATTCATCACACCTAGGACCCAAAAACGCTGCTCAACAAATCTGAAAAGGTGAATCCTGGCAGTACTGTAGTGGCTGGACGACCTAAGCCAGCATGCAGACCAAATTTATTAGCCAAATGATGTTATCAAAATCTTCCATATGCGCATCTACCAACCAGATGACACTCATTAAATATTTACTGTGGGCCAACTATGCTCAAGACACTATAGTGTGTGTTAGGAAAAAAAGGTTTCACTGAGATATGAATTTATCTTGAAATTGTCCTGCCTATTACACATCCCAGAATAGATCTCATAGAGCCAACTGTGAAAGTAAAGAATAAAATAAAGTAGGTAGGAAGAGGTCTGCTGTCGAAGGCCTAAGCTATATTCAATAAAACTTCATATAGTAGTTGGGAAAAAATGAATTTGAATATGAACTTATTAATTACCCCTAACTCGCTGAAATTATTATTTAAATTAAGATTTTCCATTTTGCTAAAGAACTTTTTTGTTCAAGTCTTTTCGAGCTGAGAGCCCCTTTGCTGGCAGAGAAGAGTCACCTTACCCTGAGACTTCTGGGATGTGGAGTCCATACTGGAGATGAGAGGTGGTTGGGGTGTGGGAGTTTTATCTACCTCTCTTGCACTTCTTTTTCCGGTCATGTGATCTACATGGAAAAACAAAAAAAAAGCTGCACCAAATGCAAATGCCTTGGTTTGGCCAGTGTGTCCTCTGGTCACCCCGACAGGGAAATGGACTGATACCTTCGATAAGTGCTGCTATCTGCTGGCTCTTTTGAGAAGGCAGTTCTTGGACAGTGTCTAGGGCAGTCAATCCACGGTTATCTTTTATGTTGACATCAATTCCTAGAACGGCACACCAGGTAGACCAGTGGAGTGAGCATTTTCAAGTGAGCCTCAATGAGGGTCAAATTCCAGGACACCTAACGCTCCCAGCAGCATGACCAACATTTTTCATCCAAAGCCATTTAATCCAGCTATTCATGAACAATTCGTACATTTGCAATCAGTGAAGACATACATACATTGGTTTCAAATGCAGCCAGCAAAAATCCCCCTCCAAGGAGGCTAGGGAGAAACAATCCCAACCCTGGCATGCTGTGTAGACAAGAGTGCTGCCGACCTCTCACCTGCAGCCAGCAGGATTTGCACCACATCGGTCTTGCCAAACAAAGCAGCCTCATGCAAAGCACTGCCCTTCTCCGTCTGGAAAGCAAACGAGAGCGCAGAGCAGCATGTCATCAGAAAAGTGACCCAGTTTTGGCGTGGCTTCACACAACAAACGGGACACAGACAAGAAGGGACAGGAAAATAAAATAAACCACACAAAGTCCCCTGTCATTATCTTTCCTATTTTTCTTGTCTGGATTTCAAAACCACAATCATGGCCTGTACATCAAGGGTGTTTGTTGTGCCACCAGCAGGCCACACGTGACGAACGGCACAGTTACTCTTGGAGCCAACTATTGGTAAAACTTTTAAAAACTCCACCTTCCTGGGTGGAAGGAATAATGAAAAGAAAAGTATAAGGAAAAAAAACAACTTAACTTCAAGTGTGGTTTGGTCAATGCAAAGCCTAAAGAATAAAGCAGAAGTAAAAAGCCACAGGAAATGCTAAGTCTCCTGTTGGCAAAATCAAGTTGATGAGATTTTGGAGGTGCTAAATGGTGGCAGTGGGAACACATGTATATAGAAAGATAATGAAACTTTCTATTTTCGAGAGCTTGTCAATAATCACATCTTTTCAGGGTATAATGATTATATTTTAATCCTAAAAAGAAAAAAAAACAGACTCACTGTGGAGTCTCTAAAGTTTCACAGTAAAATGAGTCAACGAATGGAAGGAAGCATCTGACATGTGATGCAGAACGTGCTAAATAACAACACAGCCCAGCAGCATGGTACTTGTGCCTTTTCTAAAATGACAAAGTCCCTTGAGCCTGGGAGGTCTATTGGTCCAGCTACCTGGTAGTTGCTATCCATGCCAGCATCCAGGAGCACCTGGACCACAGCTCTGTGGCCATTCCTTGCTGCCAAGTGCAGAGGGGTATGCTTCTTAGTGTTGCAGCTCAAGAGGTTGGGGTGTGCATTGAGGAGCATCTTCACCACCTCCAGTCTCCCGTAGAGCGCAGCCAGGTCCAGAGGTGTTTCAAATTTATTGTTGCGCATGGTGGGGTCTGTTAGCTCCTCTAGGAGGACCTTCACCACCTCCGTGTGGCCATACTGTGCTGCACAATGCAGGGCCGTCTCGTTGTCATTGTTCTAAAGAGTTAACAAGCAGATCACATCAGAACGGTGACTGGCATATGACTAGGACAATCACACGTAAAACCAATGAAATTTAAATGAGAAAAATAGCAGCAATACTAGGGGACTAATAGAAGTCAGTCAGAATCTAGACATACTCCCCTGTGAACAAGCCCAACTGTCTAATCAGCCACATCTTGCCCCAGTTACTGCAAGAGGGGAGCAGTCATCTCCTTAGCATTTACAGTATGAAGGAAGTGTCTTCAGATTGTGAAGAGAGCAATCTAGGGAATGTGGCAGGTCTTGGGTAGAAGCCCTGGCACACACAAATGCCAATAATATCACTGCCATTGATTCATTTTAAATTTCAACTGGTTTTATAATTTATATTTAGTCAACCCTGTGGTTTTGATTCTTCATTTGTTGACCATCCATTGCCTCACACACAAGCTTTTATGAAAGAGTGTCTTCTGCTTAGCTTCTTGCATGCAAATCAACCAGCCGACAATGGAAGTAACAGAGCAGAGCACCGAAAGTCACTCTCAGGATATCAGCAAACAGCCATTTCCAGGGGAGGGAGGCACCTGAGCTCAGTCACAGAGGAATATGGGACCCTGATGCTGCCCTGTGCCTATTCCAGAAGCTTGTACCAATCCATGCATGCAGAGTCTACAGCACAGAGTAGCACTTCTTCAATCAGACACTAGAATGTTTTGTGTGAGAGGTGCAAAATATTCAAAATTATAACACTGCCATCAATTCAAATTTACAACCCCATGGTCCTTTATAATGCCAATTTTGCTTCAAACTAAAGGTAGAACGTGGGATAAAACAGGAGAAGTTTGTGGTTTTTCAATCATCAAAAGCAAACTGTTAGCTATTCCAATTATGCTCTTTCTTTTAATACTATTGACAAAGTACAATTAGAGCAAGAATAAAGTGATTTCCATGACCTTTCCTTTATAAAAGCACTAATGAAAATAATTGTCCCACAAGATTTTGAGAGTCCTGAATTTATTCAGGAGGCTTCTGCTATTTTAGGGAAACAAAGCTTATGAGGGGAATTGTCCATCAAATCAATATTGTGCACCTTTCAGTGGTCAAAGGTAAAAATTAAGTGTTTCCACAATTGCTTTAATTCTATTAATGACATTAAAAATAACAGACTAGAAATTACCCAAGCATGCATGCAATTCCAGCTGCTTTTGATCTGGCATTTGACTGCATCATTTTTTCCAGCTACACAAAGTGTACCAGGAAGATCCAGAGCTGCTGGGAACAAGGTCCCAAAAGACCAGAAGGATAGCAAAGAAATTTTAAAAATAAAATAAGGGTAGAAAGGTGGTAGCAGGAGCTACATGCAAGATAAATGCACACAGATAAACAGAGGACACAGCACTGAGTTCAAACGTGGCTCAGGAGAATGACAGCTGAGAAAGTGCAGACAACCTTCACTGGCCACAGACACAGCCAGTTAGCAACGGCCTCCTGTGATACAACTGGACCCAAGGAGCAAATTCCATGTCAACCTAAAAGGCTGGAGGGAAGGGGAAATGCTAGGTAGAAAGCAAATCCTTGGGGTTTCCTGTGCCAAAAACCCATTTAGGAGACTCATTTGGGATACCCAGTTCCTACTAAGCTATGGCATGAGTACCCTGAGCAAATTTAAGAGCTATTACTTCACTTGCACATGAGGAAAAGAAAACTCACAGGAGCTTTCTGTAGAGTGTTCCTGAGGCCAAGTGGCAATCCGAAGAGGTTTAAGAGGATTCTCAGGGTTTTATATCTCAAGATTAGCATGACAGCAGGGGCCAAGAAAGTCAGCTTATTCTTATTAAAATTCCAATCCAGAAAACCTTGCTTGCTCTGAAACAGATATTGTTGTTTCTTTTATATCCAAGTTGTCTCCCAACTACCAGAATAATCTGTCCTTGACTTGGTCAAAGCATACCATGAGGGCCTGAAGAACTGTAAAACTCTACTATCCAGCAAGAAAAAAAAAAGTCTTCCATTTTTGTTCTTGTTTTCTGTTTGTTTTTTGCCAGAACTAAGGCAGCTGCCCAAAAGCTGCCTTGCTATAAAAAGGCAAGGTCTTGATCACTACTAGGCAAATTCACCACCTATGTTAAAAATGGCCTAACCACATCTCTGCAGAACATTATGCTCATATTCACAATGTAGGAAGCATCTTACTTGTGTTTCAGTCTTGCCAGATACGGTCTGTTCACTATAATAGTCTTGAGTTTATGCCTGTGGTGAGCACATCTCTCATCTTCAATGCAAGCCATCACAATGAGCTCTTACTACCATTTCCCCTTTGAGCCTGACAATTATCAGGGCAGGAACTCACTAAGTGTTGATTCATAAACCCACAAGAAGAGGAGGGATTCCAAGGAGTGCACAGACTCACAACCACCTGGAATCCTTCTCTTTCATACCTTCCAAATTGCAGCACAGGTGCTCACAACACCTCAAGAGTTCCCATAATCATATTACTATGTATCTGGTCTGAGGAAAGGTACTGAGATGAAATACCCCAATTTTATCCAAAGTCTTTGCACAAACTCTCCATTCCTGCCCATCTTGAGATCATTTTCATTATTCCTTGCTATGGTCAGTACTTCTAATTTAAAAAGCCCCCAACACCCTTTAAATCCAGAGATCCCATTCAATGTTTAAATCCATTGTATTTATGCATTTACACATACACATACACATACACACACACTACCAGCAGCAGAAAACCATATAGAAACATTTCCATGGCTTTTCTTTTCTTGGAACTATTCAAAACCATCACCTCCCAGTACTTAGATTACAGCCCAACTGCACTCCTGTCTATTGTTGACGGATACCTAAATTAGGGACACCCGGGCCACAGCTCTCTGTAGCAATAATGGTATAGGCAATAGAAAAATACCGAAATTGGAACAAAGGACAAACTAGGTCTACTGAGATTTAGAAGATACAGGAGAAACATGAGAACTGAGTCCTTCATGTGGAATAAGTTCGACTTACTCTGTAACGTTCTAGAAGGCAGAACACTGACCAACAGATAGAAGGTTTAGAAAGACAGATGTCAACCAAGTATAAGAAACAAAAAATCAGTGGAATCTCAGAAGAGTAATTCTGTTTGTTACTAGGTAAAATAAACAAACAAGTAAAATAAGAGATAGATGGCCCACATTTTAGGTGAGAGAAGACTCCTGCTCTGAGTGGAAAGTGGGCTTAGCTCAGTGGTTCTCAAACTGGCTTCATTTAGGAATTTCATGGAACTTAAAAGCAACTAAGTCCCAGCCCAGACTTGCCAGGATAGCACCCCAGAAGGTAAAACCCAGGAAACCTATTATTCAGACGCTTACCAACCTAGCAGGTACCAACTTAACCAAGCAATCATTCATCGTTATCAAGATTGAGACAAATTGACATCATGTGCCTTGTGATGTTATGCACTAAAAAGGACATAACATTACTCCTGTGGCATTCCTGCCAAAATTGTTATGACCTGAATCGAGGCAATATCTGACAAACTCAAACTGAGGAACAGTCAACAAAACAACAGGCCTGTACTCTTCAAAAATGTCAATGTCATGAATGCCTAAGGAACTGACCCACGTTATGCATGATCCTGGATTTGATCCTGGACCAGAAAGAAATTGTTCCAGGGGACATTACTGAGGCAATTAGTGAAACCTGAACACAGATTTTATATTAGATAACAGTACTATTATCTCTAGAAGTATTATTATACGCTAGAGGAGTGTAATACAGTTCACTGCATTATTCTTACAACTTGTGTAAATTGAAAATTTTCTCCAAATTAAAATTTTTATAAAAGCTTGCTAGGTATTCTCACACAACAAGACAAGCTGAGCAACATGTGGAGACAATTCGTCTATATAACTTCCAGGCCTCTTCCAGCTCCACGACTGAGTAATTTTTAAGTGTACAGAAAAATAGATCTACACTAAAACAAATATGATTGTTGCTCATCTTATGCTATTCAAATTAAGTTAAAATTATTTAACTTAGAGGGTAAAAAACAATTTTAATGATTCCACTTTAGCTAAGGATGACTTAAGTTTGGCCTGATTTATTCTGACTTGTGAAAAAGGTAGGCTCCACAGGTCAAAAAGGAAGACTGAAAGCTCATGAAAACTACCTCTGCTCCCCAGGAAGGCATCTGAGACATCTTCCATTTCCACAGGTGCCTGCTACCACTTAGCCCATAAAAGTCCTTTAGCAAAGCAATTCCTAAACACAAGCCAGGTCAATAAAAACCCTAAGTCAGGTCAGGAAAATACCTAAGGAGGTCAGCATCAAATCAGCTCAAGAAAAGTTTGCATTCTTAGCACAACCCAAAAAGCTTTATCCATTGAGCATCGGTTGCCCTGGGGGTGGAGGTCGGGGAAGGGGGCAAAGGGTAGTATTTCCAAGGAGAGAAGTATATTCTTATTCTGGTTAGAGTAATTTTCTTTTATGTGTGCAAAATCAAGGGGTAGAAAAATGTACTTTCAAGAACCCAAGCCTTTAATCAGAGTTTTACAAGCTAACTGAACTAACTACAGAGTGGGAAAGCAATCACTTTGAGGTGCTTCCCCACCAAATAAAACCCTGAACAGATTCATGAGCAATGTTCCATTATGTTTCACCCACCAGCAACAAACAAAGAACAAATTTCAAAATGTGTTTCAGAAATATCACATTATGTATTCCTTTTAAAATTAGAATTTCAAATATTACTCCTTTCCAGATATTTTTACTTTATGTACATTATCCTATTTAAACTCCAAAACAATCCACCAAATTAGATGGTAAACCCCACGTTACAGATGAGAAAACTGAGGCTCAGAGTCAACAAAACCAAGTAAGTGGTAGCATAGAATTTGAATTCAGGTCTGACTTGAAAGACAGTGACCTGTGAGAGTTCTCTGCCACTTTCAAAAAAAAAAAAAAAAGAAAAAGAAGAAAACTAAGACAGAGTATCTTCCTATTTTGAAGATTAAAAAACAATTTGAAGAGTGGGCCAAAACAAAAGCTAACATGTTCCACTGTCCTAGATCAAAATGTTTCTCCAACAATGAGGCCCAAGAGCTGAAGAAATCTTTCACAGAGCTTGCCTAGGTTCAGTCAGTAAGGAGCTTCATTTGCTAAATCAGGATTTCTCAAAGAACATAAAATATCTGCCTTGCTTTTGAGAGCCTGTTTGGAGGTTCTAGCAGGAAAGTGCAGCTACTCCTATACCCTTGACCGAAGAATGGTCCTCTCCTCTCTCCTCTCTCAGGGAAGGTCGTCCTCTTTGACTGAGCACGCAGCTTCGGGGGCGGGGGACGCACATGGAGTGGTGAGGGAGGAAGGAGACACCCACCTAGCCAGCCAGATCAGCCGAATCAACTCTAGCCATCAATGTGGTGACAGATGTCAGAGCCAGAGCGCCCTCACATCTTGCCTTGTTTTTGGAAACATGCAGAAGTACCTTACGTTTCCCTTTCCCTAAGGCTGCTGAATTTGGAGCAAGTGGAAGGCAGCTAGTGTGAGTAATGCAGTGACTCAACTAAACTCCAGATTGTTGCCAAAAAGCAAACCTCATCTGAATGAAAACTCAGAATCAGAAACAGCAGGTGAGAGCGCTGAGGAAAGAGGCTAACACCATCACCCGACCCACATACTCTGCTGCCTGATGTGGTAGAGGCCAGAGGGGCAGTGAGGCCAGTAGAGTGGGGCCATTCGTCACCAGGCCTATCAGACAATATATTACCAGTCCCGGCCTCACAGCGAGACGCAACAGAAGTGTCCCACTTGGCCCTGCAACTTCATTTCCTATTTCAGAGTCCTTCCAAGGGCCAAGAGTGACCAAGCAGAGAGAGAGGCTAAATGGCTAGAGAGAAGGGGCAGAGGCTTTAAAGCCCCAGGCAGAAATACACAAACTCAAGGAAATGAGAGGGGAGCCACAAATCACCCATGCCCTCTCCTCTATACAACTACTACAAGCTACTGAAAATCAGATTTTACTTCAAAAGAAACATAGAAGACAGACTGAAGATGATTTTTTAATCTAGGAAATAAAAATTTTTCTGTGCTTCTCAAAGAGTAAGCTAATTTGACATCTTTTGTTTTTTTTTAATTTAAATTTTAGAAATCACAATAGTAAATTATGCACATACGGTTCCACCTTTTTTCCCATTTCTGCCACTTCTAAGCTTTTTAGACATTCCAGAAAAAGCACCTAACCTTTCCAGAATTAGTGTGGATCTTAAAAACAAAAACAAAACCCACTGAACCTGCATTTTCCCACTCCCCACTCTCAGACAAGCCAAAGGCAGATGGGCTGAAGCAGAAAACAGGGTGGTGAGGAGGAGCCCGAGTGGACAAGAGTGGAAGCCAGTGAGGACCAAAGATAAAGTGTAGCTTGAAGAAATGATGCAGAAAAATCCTGGCAGCAAAGTACACACCTTGGCATTGATATAAGGGTCAAAAGGGCCGTACTTTTTGAGTTCTTTGATCTCAAGAGCATTCTACAAAAAGGAGAGGAAAAGAAAATGTGATGATAAAATGGATGAAATATATCAAAGCAATGCACAGCCCTGAGGGGGCCCAATACTAGAACTTGGATCTGTCCTCTCTGGGCCTCTAAAGGAAATTAATGGGGAAGATAATCTCCAGGGCTTGGCACTCATCACTCCCTCCTATCCGAGCATCTAACTGGAACCACCCTAATGGTTTTTAATGTATACTGTCACTACTACCTACATCCATTAGCTTCTTCAAGCTATTGCAGCCATGTTGCCCAGCCCCCACCCCACCCACCTGCCTGCCAGATACTCAAAGCACTGGGCTGGTGTCCCAACTATCAATGGATATGCCAGGCAGGAGGTGGCTGTGAGCAGGATAAGCTATCATACTCAGGTGGCTCAAAAATCCAAGTAGCCGTGTTCCAAGGCAAAAGTGAGCAAAGACAGGATTAGAAACAGTTACTAAAAATTTCTCAAATGAGAAGGACTTTAATGGGTGACTTGTTTTTTCAACATTGGAGAATATTACTTAAAAGCAAACTTCCTTATAAATTTCCTCCAGATATGAGAAATTGAAGTCACTTTAGCCAGGAGGAGAAAATTACATTTAGATTCTAAAGAGGCCATTCTAAAGAGGCCACTTGCATTCCTAATGCTGTAAAATATCCTCATTTATGATCTTAAATGTCTATTGCTTACCCATCCGGATACTACAAACCAACAGGGGAAAGAGAGGCTGATTAACAGCTACATACATACAATCTCTAAATTGGGACATCTAGAGCACTGCTTTCATTTTCTCATACCTCAGAGTAAAATTATCCACCTCTTATTCAAAGTCATGCTTCTAACAGCTCACTGAGAATGTGCATGGTCTTGCTGACAGATGGACTTGCAAGAAGGATCTCCCCAGTTTTTGAAGAATAACCCTGATCTAGTTCTACAGGTAATTTAACAATCTCCTCTCAGCAAAGTCATGAGGAAAAGTCCTAAACTTGGTGAAAAAGCATGGCATCTCTCTTATACAAGCAACTCATAAAAGTACTTGCTTCAGTTCAGAGCAGAGAGGAAGACAGGAGAATGGCTTATCATATAAGGAAAGCCCATCTCCTCTCAGATCCAAACTACAGGAAGTTGTATTTTATAAGAGGCTTGTCTAGAATGTGCATAATTCAAGTAAAATTTTTCCAAAGAAATAAATGTAAAGAAGAGAAAGCATAGACTCAAGAGTACATAAGTCCATGGCCATTGCAAGGTAATTTTACTCCAATGCTGCCTTTTTTATTTGATAAGAGTTATCTCTGCTTTGTCAAAGCATGGTCACTCTTATATTAACATTAGAGGACATTGTGTAAATGATGTTCATTCTGCTGAATCCCTCCTGACCTCCACTCACGTTTTTGTGAGCTCACTTTTCAGCACCAGCTGAGTACTTCCACTTCTGCAAGTTGTGACACATGTAAAACAACAGTATGGTTCACACAGAATGACATGCATCGGGAGCTAAAGTTGCATTACCAGGCTCATGGCATAAGCACAATTTGGGATTAATTAAGCCCCCCAGCTTAAAATGGATTCTAAGCAATTTTGCAGGATCTGTGTTATTTCGAATTTTGCACAAGAGGTTAGTATTTGTATTGTTATTATAGTACTATTCCAAATCTCCATGATTCAAATGCATATAAATGCATCCTCACGGAGTAAAGTCTCCCTGATGCAGCAAGAGAAGTAATGCTGAGACTGGAGGGGAATCATTTGGTATGGAAGAATTGGTTCCCTGAGACATCAGCAGTGGGACAAAGGCAGTGAAGGAGCTGCCGGGGTCTTGGCTACAGCTGAATAGAAGAAAGCTTTCCTTCCGACCTGTTCATTGACTTTGGTGTGTGAAGGCCCTTGATGGATGAGTAACCGCACTATCTGGGCATCTCCTTTCCAGGCTGCTAAGTGCAGAGGGTAACAGCCTTTAGAATCAGCCACGTTGGTCAGCGCATCGTTCCTCAGAAGAACCTCAACCACATCCCTAGAAGGCAAAAAAAAAAAAAAAAAAAAAAAATCAATAATGAGTTTGCAGAACTCAGAAGTCTTTCCAACTAACAGCTCTTTACAACTGTATAGCACAAAGTCCCTTCACAGCTGTTATCTTATTTGGCTCCCCTATCTCTACCAGAGCTCATGGCCCAGCCTCTTCCTTTTATTCCATGAGCTATGGGGCTGAATCACACTACAATGACACTTCACCTCCCAGTTTATCTAGGCTTTCTGAATAATTCATCCATTTTCCATTATTTTCAAAATATCTGGTCTCTTTGTCTAAAACTTGCAGTGTTTCCTTGTTTGTGATGTTTAAATAGCATTCACGGATATAATTTATATAAAAGAAGTCATGCAAGACAAATATAATTATTCACCACATTATTCAGAGCATTTAGTGATGTGGGAGCTGAAGGTGGACAGGCAGAGCAGAATTAAAGTTGTCACGAACATCAGCCAGACACATATGGTATGACTGGATACATCCAGGAAGAAGGGCTTGGCTTTCTTCTTCATGACACAACTAATTCAGCAGATACAAATGTATAATTATCCCCATGTACGTGAGGTCAAAGAAAATCCCCACTGTAAATAAAAACAGCATCTGGAGACCAACCTGGCCAACAAGCCACAGGCTTTTTTAAGGTCAAGATTCACTTTAATTCAGATTACCCCACTATTTAAGGGAGGCAGAGTCTCTACATATTTCTTGTTAGCTTTGTCTAAAATAGCTATAGAAAATACATAATGATCACATTCAATATATTTTAGAAACTTTAATGTATAAGGTAACAATCGCTTCTTTTTGACACATTGGAGTTAATTAGGCTGGGCCAAATATGGTACAAGTGATACAAAATATCACAAGGTCAGTTGAGGGCCCTGCTCCTTGCTCAGAAAAATCTAAAATGGTTCCAATAATCCCTCCTCATAAAAACTAAACTTCTACTGCTTATCTCTTATAGTATTAAGCCTTATCTCTCCTTAATACCTTCAATTCTGTTACACTCTGGTTCCTATTCTTCAACATCCTGCAAATCTACTCACTGTACTCCACAAGAGTGCCTGCCTCGTCATCGAGCCATCATATTCTCCCTCACTTGAAGGGCAGCATCCTCTTTCAGCTGCAATCATTCAAACTTATGCCTCCTCTTAAACTCTCCCAATGCACACCTTCTCCAGAAAACTTTCCATACAAATCCCACCCAATTCCCAAAACCTCTCTATATTTTAGAGAATTAAATAGGCCATATTATTTGTGTATTTCTCCCCTTAAAAATGGTTCTTGTTGTCTACAAAGCTAATTTATTGGGGGGAAAACATGGCAAGCAAAAATAACAAATAAGTACTTTAACAGAAAGAAAGTTTCTCACAACCTCTCATTCTATTTTCAGTTTATAAAAGAACTGGTTACCTAAGAGATTATTCAGCCCCTTTATGATCTGGCTGCCCCAAATTTGATCTTCATAGTAAGATGATTGTGTGGCACTGCACCACTTCAGAGGGGAAAAGGACAAACAGAAGAAAAGGTAAAACTCAACCTCTGGTTGAGGTGTTTTTGGAGGTGGGGTGGAAAGGATGTTTAAGTTATAGACCAAAGAGAGACTCAGGAATTCTAGATGGACTGAATTTAGTTCATTCTTCTCTGTTCCTCAGCACAAAAACACAATCCTAAGGCCTGAGTTCTGAAAGGTGGGGCAGGAATGTAGCACATCAATACTTACTTATGGCCATTCAAAGCAGCATGGTGCAGAGGTGTATACCCAGTGCTGTCAACACAGTTCACATTTGGCCCTCTCCAGATGCTATAGAGAAGAAAACAAAACAAAACAAAGCAAAACACTGAATTCACAAACCAAATTTAGAGACAGCAAGCTGTTTGGAAAAGAATTCTATGTGATGTTTAACTGAACTGATTATTTTTACATGACTTCTGATAAAGGATAACAGCCATTTCCCACACAAATGTATAGTACGAGGGTACACAATGGTTTGCTGAACAAGGAGTCAAATGTCAAGACGGCAGTGTCATCATTTGAGAGTGTGTACTTCTGTACCTTTCTCCTCATCTGTAACTTCATTAATCACTCAGTCTGGCACTCGTGCCTCTGAATACTCCCAGGATCCTAAAAGCTCAGTGAAAGGTCATCAAAAATATCACTGAACCAAACCACTCAGCCAGTTACAGGTATGGAGCACCCACCTCTATGCTGGTGACTGAAGGTTTGAGAGACCTTCACATAGAACAGATAGATAATCATGATGCTTCAACCACAGGACCAAGATCAAAGAAACCACATACATAAAAACTTCAGGACAGGTGTATTAAGATTCAAGAGACAATTTTTCCTTTGTGAATATGTCTTATTGATAACAAAAAAATAACAACAAAAATCTACAATTTAAGTGCCTTATTTGAATCAAAAATACTATCTAGGAAGGTTGAAATGTTATCTTATTTAATCCTCAAAGCCTTAATTCTGATTTCTGTTTCATACTTTACTGCATTGGCCAAAGTTTCTAAAATACTACTTAGTAATAGAGGACAGCCTTGTTTTGTCCTTGTTTTTAATAAAAATGCTTCTTAATGTTTTTGGCAGTTGGTTTGAGAAAGACTCTAATATATAAAGACCCTAATACATAATATGTATTTTTTTCCTGTTTAAAGTGTTTTAAAAATAGTTGTTTCATTTAAATGCATTTTCTGCACCTATGGAAATAATCATAGTTTTTCACATTTAACCAACTAATATGTTGTTATCAATAGGTTGCTTAATATTGAGCCATTCTTTTATTCCTGAAATAAAACAAAAACCTTATTTGGCCTTTTTCTATCATGACCATGTTCGTGAATTCTACGTAAGAGTATTTAATTTAGGATTTTCACATCTGTATTCATAAGTGAGGTTGGTCAAAAGTTTTTGCTTAAGAGTGTGCTATTCCTATTGGATTGTATTAGTGTTAGGTTTGGGTCATGATCAGCTGGGTAGCTATTTACTCATTTCTATATTCAGGAATGAATGACATGGAGCATTAAAATTATAAAGAATCATCAGTAAAACTATCTGGACCACAACCCTTTTTGCCTGGATGTTCGAAGTGACATTATTTATAATAAAAGTCTATTAATATAGAAGTTATTATGATAACTAAGGTATAGACACATAGTAGAATTTCATATACCAATTATATTACTACGTAATAAAAATGAATAGAGATTACAATAAAATGTTAAGGAGAAAAAAGAAACACAATTACAATCTTTGGAAACACGGCAGAGTGAGAGATAGCCCCAGATCTCTCCCCTTGAAACAACAATAAGCTGAACATCTAAAATGCAACAAAAAACACCCAAACTTCACACCAGCACCTCTGAGCATGGGATCTGCACATAAGAGCTACCACCACAGGTCTGAACTCCAGGTATCTGGAGGTATCTGGAGGTATCTGGAGGTAGACTGGAGAAATAAAGAAGCTGCCTCTAGCAGCCACTGGAGCTCCCTGCAGGAGGAGGGAGTGGGGAGAAGGTGCAGAGAGTTCTCTAAACAGCCCCGCCTGAGAGTGCAGTGAGCTCCACGCAGTGGGTGGCAGTGTTCAGTCATCAGGTCAGAAGAGAGAGAAACAAGGATGGCAGAAAAGCCAGGACTATAGTGAAATCGGCCACAGTTGCAAAATGGAGGCTGAGCTGCAGCCTCCAACCCCCAACCCAAAGGGCCCCTCCTGCCATACTCTCCAAAACGGAACACGGAGTCCCAGGGAAATCTGAGCAAACGCTGCCGAGACTGTCGCTGACAATGACAGGGATTGAAACTGAGGGTAGTTAGTGTGATTAAATATTTATCAAAAAATAAAAAGGCATTTTTAAGACTTTATAAAAGTAGGGATCCAAGAGGTTTAGATGCCACATACTGGAAACCAAAAGAAAAATGCCTTCTTTGCAACAGGCAAAAGAGAGACCTTTATATAATAAATCTTCCTTCTTGAAAAAAGGGGAAAAAAAGCAGAATACATTCCCATTAATGCCCAGGTAGAGAAATAGTCCATTAATAGTCCATAACCAAGGTGACAAGGCATCTCAGAAAGAAGGCAAAAATACGCCTACATAGAAAAATGCAACCTAAATGACAGAGAATTCAGGATGTTACTTCACTAAAAACTCAGTGAATTCTGAAACGAGTCATATCAACTATTTCAAGAATCGAAAAAACAACCAGATGAGCAGAGCAAAGAGATTGAAACCCTCAAAAAGAACCGAATAGAATTTCTGAAGATGAGGAACAAACTGCAAGAGTTGAAAACTGAAACAGCAAGCTTGGGAAATAGAGTTGACGAAATGGAGGAAAGGATCAGTGATATCGAAGACAGAAATCTAGAAATAAATCAGAAGGAAGAAGAGAGAAACCAAAAAATGAGAAATACAAGAACTAGCTGATACCATCAGGAGAGGAAACATAAGAATAATGGGCATTATCGAAGGCAAGGAAAAGGAGCAGGGACTAGAAAGCATTTTCAGACAAATAGCTGATGAGAAATTCCCAAATCTAAGGAATGAGCTGGAGTTTGGAATTCAAGAAGTCAAATGAGCACCCAATTATCTCAACCCAAAAAAGGCCTCCACCAAGACACATTGTATTAAAATTATCAAAAATCAGTGACAAAGACAGAATTCTCAGGGCAGCCAGGGAGAAGAAAATGGTAACTCACAAAGGAAAACCCATTAGATTATCCTTGGACTACTCAGTGCAAACCTTACAAACCAGAAAGGAATGGAATCAAATATTTAAACTATTAAGTGAAAGGAACTACCAGCCTAGAATAATGTATCCAGCTAAGCTTTCCTTTAGATATGAAAGAGAAATTAAGACCTTTCCAGACATACAAAAATTAAAGGAATTCTCTACTACAAGGCTTGCACACAGGAAATATTGAAATGGTTCGGCTCACCTAAATCAAAATGACAAAAAAAAAAAATACACAATTAGGAGTAAAACGACTATCAGGCAAATAGAAGCAGAGGAGTGCAACCCTTACTAAGAACAGGGCATTATAAGGTTAAATAATAATAACAGAATTGTTATAACAAGATAGTAACGAACATTCAGCATACATAGGGACAAACTGAGATAACAGTGACTAAAAAGGGGAGGATTCAAAGATCCAAATTTGCAAAGGGGAATGGAGATAAGGCATAAGCACAAGAAAAAGAATCACAGTTGTAAATACTGTAGAGAAAGAATATATGAGAAAAATGTATCAGGACAGTAGACTGAAGTGCAGGACAGTAGATTGAAGTGCACAAGTTTACTGCATCTCCTGACTGAAGTTCTGTGAAGTGACAGAAACAATTCTCACCCAATACCATAAATAGACAGACAGACTGACTCAGCCCAAGAAAATAAGAAAAGATATCAAGTATCTGGCGATACTGAGGAATTCCTAAAAGGCAGAAATCAGACAAGATCTGATCTACAGGAACACAACCCAGTAGAACGCAAATTAAAATAATCATATACCGCTTTTCACCTCAGACTGACAAAAATGAAAATAATGACATTATAAAGTGTTTATAAAGATCCGGGAAACAAGCAGTCTTAAATACCACTGGTATGAGTTTAAATTGGTAAATTCCTTTGGGAAGACAATTTGGCAGCATCCCCCAAAACCAAAAATAGGCATTCATTTTGAGCCAGCGTTTCCACTGCCAGGCAACTAGCCAACAGAAACATTTATACATGTGTACAGTCACATACTTGTACAGGATTGCTTCACTGTTAAGAGCAAAAACTAAAAATTTAATGTCCCTTAATAGGTAAGCAGTTAAATATCAGGTACACCCATTAAATGAATTATTACAGAACCAACATCAACAACAACAACAGAAAGAAAAGAAGTTGGACCTGTATGTCCTAACGTGAAAAGATTTCCAAAAACATACTTTGCTATGGGTAAGTGAAAAAGCCATTGTATAATACACGAAATATGAGCCCCATTTTATAAATACATATGTACACACACACACACACCCCTGTGGATGGTAATGGGAAGAGTGCTCACCAAGTGCTGGTTATCTCTGGAAAGGAAACGTGTTGTGGACACTGCAGAATGGTGAAGAGGGCCTTTCATGTTCTGTTCTTTTTCTATCACAGTTTAAAACATTTACAATGAAAATGTAATCATGTGGTTGTTTTACAATAATTTTTAAAAGAATGAGGAGAACCTATGCATAGGGAAAAGAAGATAAAAAAACATTAAAATGCTAAAAATAAATGGTTGTATATGTGACAAGGGCCACCTTAAAGTGCCTATATGTATTAGGCCTAAAATCTTTAAAAAAATTTTCAGTGAAAAAAGAGGATATGTGTGTTTTAATATCTAGATATTATTTGTTGTCAGTTAAGAATGCTGGTGAGAAGGTCAGGAGCCTAAGGTACATCCTGGTATCTCCACACTTTATTCAGCTTGAATTCCTATAGCACACGCCAAACGAGCTAAAAGTACATTTTCTACAATGTATACTTTGTTACATTTGTACGATTATCTCATTTTATAAACCAAAAATTACATACCTGCGCCTGAAAATGGATTATAATTATAGAAAGTGAAACGGATCTTGAAAATCTAGGAGGTGCAAGCCCTCTGTCATTTTCTAATTTTTACCTCCATGTCTTTACAAGTGATTAGGTATGGATACCCTAAATCAGCACTAAAACTACCTCAAAACAATTAGAAAAGACGAGGAAGATAGCTAAAGACTTTCCTGAATAAAGCTGCAACATTTCCAACCAGTAAAGCCTTTTCTATAAATATACATCGAGAAGTTTTGGTGAATGGGGCATTATTAAATAAAAACTAAATGAAAATGAAGAACTGTAATTTCTCTGCTTGGAATTTTAGCTTCACACAGGATGGTAGTAACATCCCCCTCCACCCAAGTTTCTTCCTTTTTGGCAGCCCAAGAAAAGAGCTATTTACAATCTAGGTCTTCCTCCCAATCACAGCTGTCCCATTAGGTTTTTCTAAAACAGTAAGCACCAAAGGGCTGCTCACTAACAAACAAAAAGTAAAATACAATGTGCCAAGAGAACCAGAAAAAAACACACACACACACAGCGAAAAATGGTCCAGGAGGTTCCTAAACAAGGTCTAAACTATACAGAAATGCAATAACTGCCCCTGACTTGCAGAACAAACCTTCAGACTAATCTTGATGGGACTTAGAGCAGTCACAGCAATCCTGCATAAGAAACCCTAGAACCTAGGTTAAGAGCTGAGGCTCTCCAGTTAGCTGATGTAACTTCAAAACTTGCCTCTTGTCACTTGTCAGTTGTGTGACCCTGGAGAAGTTACTAATCATTCAAACTACCATCTCTGCTTCCGTAAGTTCTACTGTGATAGGCTCCCCAGGACTTAAATAGCCCAAGGAAACTAGAACTAAACTGGTAAGCCAGTTTAATAGCATTATGGTTGAAAGGCCTAAGATGTGTCATAGCACCCCAAGTACATGAACACAATGTTGAAGCACAGCAAGTCACATCTTCTGTGCTTCAGAAGCAGCTATGTTTTGAGATGGCATCTAAAGACATTAGAGAAGGCAAGGAAGAACATGACTGATAAGAACCTGCGACTTCTGCATCCACCTTAAACACCTCTCTCAACTCATGTAAAAACTGACTATACATTGACACATGGCAGGCAGCATGCTGGAACTCAAAGTACTGATGAATAAAAACAGGCTATATAGACAGAGCCCACTCTATACAATGAAGACAGGTGCTAAATGAGGTCCTGCTCTATGTGGAAAAACAGATGGGAGAAGACAAAGCTTCTGCCCTCATGGAGCTTGAATTCTAGAGGAAGGGAAAGTGAGCGAGTAAACAAGTAGATAATATGATGCCAGGTAGTGATTAAGTGCTATAAAGAAACAAAAACAGCAAATAAAGCAAAGTAAGGGAATAAAATATGACAGGGTGATACTTTACGGTCCTCAAGAAAGACCTCTTTTAGGAAGGTGACCTTTGAGAAGAGAGCTGAATAAAATGTGAGTGTCTGAGGGAGACAGGCAGAGAGAGCATCAAATGCAAAAACCCTGAGAAGGAACACACCTGACGCGGGCTGGAGCACAAGGAGGAACAGAGAGCTCTTCCTGCATGGATCAGACTTAGAAAGGATACCGAAGTGAGTTCAGGTCAACAAGTGTCCACTGAGCATCTACTATGTGCCAGGCTCTGAGGGAAGATGAGCAATCCATGCTGAAGGAAAGGGGGAGAACTTTCAAAACAAGAGGAAGACACAAGACTCTGAGTCCAAATCACGATGATCAGACATTAGATCTTATTCCTCAAGTTTCCAAGGATTCCTATGACCTGATTTAAAACGTCCATAGATTTAAAACCCATGTTTAAATCTACATATAACTCCTCAGATCTAGCAAAACTCTGGCAAAAACTTGGGGTAAAATTGCTTAAAGTCTCTGTAAAGATAAATAAGAACAGCAGAAAATATACTGAGGCACTAATTTTGTCCAGCACAGAAAATGGTCCAGTTCAAATGTCCCCTGATCCACAATACCTTTCCTGACTGAATTGGCCAATATTAATTTTACCCTCCTCAGGTTTTCCAGATCATCTATTGCACCTTACTACAGCATTTATCATATCTGGCCTTGAACCACAGTGAATTCTTTATGTTGTTCACTCATACTACGCAGCTTAAGACCTTTAGGGGAATTCCTCATGTTTCCAAGAGCACAACACTATGCAAGGAATTGGCCCAGGGCCACCAGTGTGCAACATCTAACATTCCGGTTTCACCAACCAGTTACCCCAGTGTGACCTGGTCGCTATACAGTATAAAAAACCTGCTACACTGGATCCAGTGGCACCAATCTCTTGATGGGACATAAAAGAATACTGCATTTTTTAGATAAAACACAGAGACAGAAGAACTGTAAGTTGAAACCAAAGTACACAACCCCCTTTCATCCATGACTACTCTGTGAAATCAAATTTCGGGATCAGCTCTTAGCTGGCAGTAAACTTGCTTCATGTATTTGCCCAGCTACTTAACTGCTTACTTTACACAGACAAATAATGACATCTTAATGTGCTAGCACAGTGTCCAGCCTAGCTCAATTCAATAAATGTTTATGCACTACCTTCCACATGCCACAAGGGTGCTAGTCTCCACCCTTGAGTAGAGTGGGGAAGTCAGACAAGTAATCAAATGACAATACTGTACATTGTGTGACTCTCTTTGAAGGAAGTATACGAAGGGTAGCTATCTTGTGGGGAAATGGGAATAAGGGAGGCTTTGCAGAAAAGGAGATACTTGAGCTGAGCCTTAAAGCGTAGAAGAAACAAAGAGGAAATACCCAAATTCAAGGTCTCCCTAATAGTCCCAGCAAATTGTGGCAACGGCAAGTAACTGTGAGCAGCTGCAACACACAAGTGAAAAATCAGTGAATACAAGGATGGAGAAGCAGGCAGAGCCAGATCACAAAGGATCCTGTATGCTATTGTAAAGTTTTCAGCAGGGAATCATTACATAGATGTATGATTTAGAAAAACCCTTCTGTTGACAGCCGGGGGATGAGAACCTAGATGCTCAATTTGTTATTCACCATACTGTTGTGATGGCCCGACATATTTTAGAATTTGAAAAGAAAGAATCATTGTGCTAAGTAGCTGTGCAGGTGATGGACTAAAAGAAGTGTGTGACTAGATCAGGGAGCCCAGTTAGAAGCAGGCAAGAAGTAAAGACCTGAATAAAGGCAGTGGTAAGGAGGACAGGGAAAAAAAGAATAGATTCAACAGAAAAGACAGGATCTTCTGACTAAATAACAACAGGGGGCATAAGGGTGGGTGTGAACTGAACAATTCAGTGAATAAGGAGAGAGTAAATTCAGGAGGAAAGCCAGGGTTGCTTTGTTTTATGCTTGTGGTAGTGTGAGCGGAGGACAGAAAAGGAGGCAGAGGGACTTTTGTTTTGCATTAGTTGAGGCTGAAGTGAATTGGGACTCCCACATGCAGCTGTCCAGTCATAGGTGGAATAAGGGTCTGGAACACCATGGTTAAATGGTTAGTTTAAAATGACAATGTTTACATACATGCATGTAACCCGTACTTGACCCTTACAATCATATTATAGAGTAGGAAAGTACCTATTGTTATTTTCATCTTACAGGTAAGAAAACAAGTCCAACTGACTTGCTGGTTGTCATATAGCTAATTAATGTGGAACTGAAACAAAATCCCACATTTGACATCTATGGTATGCTCCTCCTTTCAGTTTTTCAAGGCAAGGCTTTTGACCTTGACTCTTGAAAGAAAACAACTTGGAGCTCTCTGGGTTTCCTCCTGCATTAGTTCTCAGGAGGTCAAAGGCTCTCAGAGCACCAAGTCAGGAAAGGGCCTTCTCCATTACAGACTGTGAAGAGGGAGCAATGGCAATGAACTTGAGGGGGACGAGAGGTTCTGGGCAGCTTTCCACTAATTCCTCATTAACTCATTAAGAAAGGCCTAAACAGGAGTTTGTCTCATCAGCCTTTTTCTGCCAAAGGCTTTCAGTTTTCCTCTTTTGGTTATCCTTGAGAAAGGCAGGTTTATCGCTAAACCTCAGGAAGGGCTGGCAGTTTTCCAACACAATGAAATATTGTCTAAAGTTAGTCTAATTTTAAAAAGACTTCATCTTACTTAAACGAATTTCACACATCCTTACTAAAATGCTTTCTCCCTACTTAACTGTTGAAGGTAAAAGGAGAGATAACAAGGAGCCTGCAAAACCACCACATTGTCAAGGAAGCTTGTGATCCTTAGAGAAAGACAAAACTTACACGGAGACACAATCGGCACAAAATCCCCAAAGGAATTCTAGCTAACTGGGAAAGATTAAACACATATTTTTATTTCTGCCCACTCCTAACCCCGTTAAAATGAGAGTATAAACAAACAGAAAAGGAACAGGAGAAATATAACAGTGAACATAAAATGTCAACACTTTTTTGGAAAATGAAGAGTAGTTAACAAAGCTGAGAGAGTAACTCCAGAGAAGGGGATACCTATTCACACATTCAACCTAGGAAAGTTCAGGGATTAGAGGTACTAGGTAACACAGGACACCAGGGATGAGAGGCTGAAAGGAAGGACGTGATATAAATGCTGTATAAAAAGGTGTTAGACTACCAAGTTTCCAGTCACATCTCGGGCAGCCAGTAGACTATTACTCCTGTACCCAGGCAGGAGAAGGTGGATTTATTCTGTGAAGGAACTGAACCAGATGGGTTCTAGACTTGGTGACATGAGGAACAGCAGAATGTAGGAGAGCCACTGTATTAAAAACAAAGGTCCTAAAAGAAAGTCTACATCCTGAAGGATAAGATCCCGGGCTTGCTCATTCAGTTGGCTCCCAGAATGCTGGCAGCCCCACCCCACCCCCAAACAAGAGGTTGGCAGTTTCTTTCCTAGAGAAACCAAATGCCACCACAAAAAAGTTAAATGGCTGCTGACTTTTGGGGGTTCCCCAACAAAGCACATAGATTCCTGCTCAGTCACCTTATAGTATATAAAACCCATGCTCGACAAATTCCTTCCATCTCTGCATAAACCATCCAATTAGCTTGTTAGTGTCTCACTCTTAAATGAAATGACAACCAAGGATCACCACACATGAAAAGACAGAGCACAAAACAAACAAAATAAAGGGACTCAAAGGAACAGAAACAAGGAACCAAATAAACCTCAACAATATTATCATTTGAGAACAGGATCAGAAAAAACTGGAACAATCAGTGCACGGTTCTTGGAAATTAAAAAAGATAGTAGAATAGATAAATAAAAAGATAGAAGATATAAGTTTCAGTAAATGTCTCAGAAAGTGGAACCAAAGAGATGGGAAATACAAGAGAAGAGACTTAAAAAGTTAGAGGACCAAGAGATCCAGAAAAAAGAAAATAAGAAGAAAGAAGAAAATTATCAAGGAAATAACTTCAAAAATTTTCCTAGAACTGAGGGATATGAACTTGCAGTTGAAATAGTCCATCTTATACTCAGTATAATAAATGATTTTAAAAAAACAAAAACAAAAACCACTCCCAGGGCACATTGTGAAATTTCAGAATGCATTTCAGAACATATGAGATAAAGAGAACACAGTTTCCAGAGAGAAAACAGTTTGCAGACACAGGGCTGAGTGGCATCAAAATTTTCAACAGCACCTCTGGAAGCCAAAAGACAAAGGAGCAATGCTTTCAAAATCCTGAGGTGACATGATTTCCAACCTAGAATTCTATAGCGAACAAATTATCAGTTGAGTATGAATAGAGAATAAAGACAATTTTAGACATTCAGAGTCTCAAATTTTACCTCCCACACACCCTTCTATCAGGAAGCAGCTAGAGAATATGCTCTACCAAATAAATGAGCAAACTAAGAAAAAGGAAGACAGGGATCCAGGAAAAGCAAAAACAGGCGCAGGGAATAAGCCTGTGCAGCAGCAAGCCTCAAGAAGAGGCAGACCTGACACAGGACACAGGGCCCAGGGAGGTGTCTGCAGAAGAAAATGGAGCTCGCAAAATCAAGTCATGTGTCTGCCTGGGACATGGAAAAGGGTATTTAGGGATTTAAAAATTATGATCATAATTTGGGAATTAAGAGTGAGCCAGACATAGAAAACTCAGAAAATCAACGAGAGACAGTTAATGGGCTGTTATGAGGGGGAAAAAGATAGGACTATAGTATACTAATTGGTTCAGCAGGTGAATAATACTAACAGCCATAATAATATAAACACAAACATTCAATACCGGAGTAACTAAAAATTATGATAGGATGAAGGAAGAGGTAGTGGACCAAGAGAGTGCAAGAAGGCTAAACCCTCCTCTTTCATAACAAAGACTGATAAAGGATATCTGAAGTTTAAAAATCAAGAAATAGCAGCATTAACATAATAATCAGAAATATGGAGGAAACACCTGAGGAAAGCTAAGAGCCAGAAATGGCTGCTTTCCCAAAAGACATTCAGATGTGCATGAATGGCCTTCTATTAAGAATGGTGCAGAAACAATTCTGACACTATGTGACAGGTTGGACGAGCCTTTGTCAACTATGAAATGTATAAACATGGTCGTCCTGGCTTTTTATGGCCATGTCTTTTTGTGTCGCAAGCATGTGATGAAAGACAGTGACTTTGAAGGATTTATTCACTCATGAGAGAGAAACACAAGCGGAAAGGCAATGCTCCATTTTAACTTCACAGATTACACAACTCAAGAATGGCCTTCTTGCTCCATAACGCTAACAGGAATTCCGCCCCGCCACCTCCTGTCGAGACAATTGTTTTCAGAATAGACATAATGGTTATAGATCTAATGTTGCTCTCTACAGCATTCTATTCTGGGCCCTTCTGTCTCTAGTAAGTGATGTGTGTGGACACACATAAATGGGCAAGTTCCTTGAGAGCAGGGACTGTTTAAAATCTGTACATTCTCTCTAAGAATTGTTATTTTCAGTTGCTGCTATCTTAGGCAAACCTAGCACTGCTTCCCTATCAATGCCTCTAACAGGAAGGGGGAATCTAAACAATGGCATATGAGAGTGCAGAAACTGTCGTTTCGATGTGGATATGGACATGACAACCTGAGAAGTACACTACCATGACATGAACATACAGGAGTTCTGTGCTGCTACTAGGATGTATTCATGAAAATTCACAGAGAAATCAAATATGTACAAGCCATATTTCCATCCTGGTTTATATTATTACTTTGTGGGCCCTTATTTCTACAACTGCAAAAAAGGCATAGATTTGCTGAAAAATGGTCTCCAGGATTCAAAACACTGAATCTAACTAGTAAATCATTCAATGTATTCACTCACTGAGCAAAACAGTTGTCACACTGCATGCTCTGTGATAGCAGGGGTTGTGCCTGTCTTGTGCCACCTTCCAAAGCAGCAAGCACAGCATCTGGTGCATGGTAGACACTCAAATACCTGGGGAGAGGAAAGAAAGGGAAAAGCCAAAGCACTGTCTAGGTACCTTACAATAAATAAGACTAAGTCCCTTCTCTAAAGAACCTCAGGAACAAGAAACGAAAATTATAATGTTATGTGATACTTGCTATCAAAGAACTGTAAAAATGCTAAGGGAGTGGAGAGGAAGGCTTGGATGAATGGCATTCCATGAGCAAGAAAAAGAGAAGCAAGGGCTTTGCAAACTGGAGAAGAGTGTGTGATCACACTGCAGTCAAGTTCTGATATTTTCAAAACAGACCCTTCCCAGTTTTCTGCATTCCTCATATGAAGTCTTCTTTCTCAGAAGAACATGTTCCTTCCTGCCTCTTTCCCAAAACCCCGCTCCATCTTGCCGCTTCAACTCCTGCTCAGTACTGAACAAAACTCGCCTCCTCAGGGAACTTCTTCCTTTCCTTCTCAGGCCAGGCTCTTCATGATGTACTTACTTAAAGAGCTCCTTATTCTTTGCCACCATTACAACGATCTCAGTTTAAAGTTCTACATTTATCATTATTTGATTGTCTTTCTCTTTAGACCACAAATAACTTAAGAGGCAGATCTAAATATCTTTACCACTGTATCCTCACTGCTAAGAAGGCACTGCACCTGGCATACGCTGAGAGATCAACACCTAAAGGTCCAAGAGTGCCAGCTATTTAAAGAAAGGTATGGTAAATTAAATATATGTGCAGACTCATACCACTCTAAGATAACATGTTACCTAGAAAGAAAAAGCAATGTTTCCTCTATTGTTTAGTGAATGTGTGAATGTGAATGTGTCTGTCTGAAGAACTTTTAAGAATGATCTGTCTGCCTGCCTCCTTGTCTGTCTGAAGAGGAGCTTTTAAGAATTATTTGCTCCCTGGCTTGTCGAAGTTGGAAAGGCTTAACTGGGTTCAGGCAGAAAGGCAAGACGCCTCTACCATAAATCCTGGCATATATTTGTTTTCCTAGGATAATTATTAACAGCATCCTGGCCTGGACAATAAATTACATGGTCACTTTACTCCATCCAGACTTTGAGACCCCTTTCTTGAAATTTTGGTTCTAAAAGGCCTGGAAATAACAGCTAACATTAAAAGTTTGCTATGAGCCAACTATACTTGAAGTGGATTAAATAACTCAGTTTCCTTCTCACCAGAACCCTATAAGGGAACCCTAGGAAACTGATAAGTGTGTAGGTGAATAACTTACCCAAGGTCACAGAATTGGAATGAGTGACACTGGGATTAACTCCAAAACCTTAACCACTGGGCTATATACACCTCCTTAAAAACGGCTCCCTCCCTGCTGTTTTTCTCATTCCTGAATAAGATGGATCCCCCATTGCTCATATGCTTTCATTTCTGCCCTCCTTCACTTCCCCCACTCCTCATTCATTCTGTCTTGCTCTTTTTTCTTGCTCTCCAGAATCATAAGAAATCAATAAAGAGTACTGAGAGAGAGGCACTATGTTCTGGGTAGGAACTGGGTCCCAGACGGAAATGAAGAGGTAGTTAACTAAAAAACTCCCATTAACATTTCCAGAAATCCAATTAGCTAACAAACTTTGTTACTTAAGGTCCCTAGTGAAAGTATCAACATTATAACGAAAGATACAAGTTGACTGAATTCATTTAATCTGAAAGTAAATTTAAGATGATTATATTGTTTTGAGAAAATTAAGATGACAAAAATTTCAATATAGAAGTTAATACATACAAAAGGAATGAACACCTCAAATGAAATTTATTATCAGGTTCTAGGTCCTACACACACCACACATATTTCCTAAATGTGCCAAGAACAACAAAAATAGTACTCTGAATGTGGCTAACATGTAAGCTGAATGTCAAAGATCTAATTTTTTTTTTCCATACATCCAGCTCACTCAGATGAGTGAATCCTGGACTTGACTCATATTAGCTATAAAAGCTCTTAGTAAATCATCTAACCACTATGTAAAATGGAGATGTCACTTGCCCTATCCCTACCCTGAGAGGGTTATTTTATGGAATAAATGGAATAATGTATGGGAAAAAATGTAAACTGGAATCTAAGATATAAGGGCTTTGCGTCTATATCCAAAGTTAGGCAGGCAGGCATTCTAAAGAATGAGACCAATGTATATGAGCTGACATGAAAAACATGCAAGATATATGAAGTGGAAAATTCAACTGTGTAACAGCATGTAGAGTATGATCTCATTTCTGTAAGAACACTGTATTTTTCTAAGCCTATACTAACACATGGAAAGCTATATACCAAACTGTTAAGACTGATTAGTTCTGGGTGTGAGGCAGGTATTACTTCTGTAAAAACACTGTCTGTTTGTCTGTCTGTCTGTCTGTCTCTCTCTTTCTCTCTGATAAAGACTCTCTCTCCTTGACCAAACTTTACTCAGGCTCCTTTAAGAACTGTTTTCAACTAGGCCTTGACTTTGGTCCCCTTGCTCAACCCAGTTTTAACAAGAATCCTGTTGTAAGTTTAGTGACAGTCTCCCTAACCCTGGATATCTGAATGAGGTGTAATCCCCCACTTTTATGTCATGGTCTTTGTTCTGCCTTTAGCAAAAACCCTGACAGGACAGTTTAGCAAGAATCACCCTACCCTTAAAGTCTCTCCTCTTAATAATTTTCCATCCACTGACTCCCTTACTCTACTCCTTGGCTATAAATTCCTCTTGTTTTTATTGTGTTCGGAGTTGAGCCTGATCTTTCTCCCCTACTGCAATTGCAGTAGTCTTAAATAAAATCTCCCTTACTGTTTTAACAAATGTCAGAAAAATTTTTTCTTTAACAACACACACCCACTTTTTCTTTTTAAGTGAAGCCAGATCTATTTCATAGACAGGCTCCAGTTATGAGGTTCTTAAGAGAGTTCTTTTAAGGAGTTCTGAAGAAAATTTATTTCTGGGTTTGGCCTCCTTTTAAAAAAACCTTCCATGGTCTTTGATTTTTTCAGCCTCTAGAAGATTAAAATCAATTATTCTCATTTGCTTCTGAATGTAGCTCTTCAATCACGGAGGCTAAGAACAAGCTTGCCCAAATGATTGCAGTACCAGTCTCCAGGGGAGGGGACAAAATGGTTCAATGATTTCAAAGGCAAGTGAATTTTAGAAGATGTTGAAGGAATTGTACATAATAGTTAGATACCACTAGTTTAAGTAACAGTGAGGTTAGGGGAGGTGAATGAGTAAGGCAGGGTGGGGGGGCAGGGGCTGTCCAAATCATTGATATTCTACCTCTTAAAACAGTTCACAAATTTGTCTTTTCCTCTCCATTTCTAGTCACTGCCTTACTCCCGAAAACAACCTCCAAAATGGTCTTGACTCTCTCTCTCTACTGACAACAAAAAACACTCTCTACAATGTTTGTCACTATTAACTTTCTAAAATGCATATCCAATCAGGTTTTTCTCCTACAGAGTTGTTGATGCTCTCTCTTACCCATACGAAAAACATCCTAAGGATCTTCCCAAGCTGTCCTCAGTTACCTTTTCGGCTCCACCACTCTCCATTCTCCAGTACAAACTCTGGGCACCAGGTACACGCCACCTGTCTTTGTATTTGCTGTTCTCTGTGCTTCACTCCACTTTAATCTCTGTGAAATCACAAACATACTTCAAGGCCCCAGTGAAATGTCAACCCACTTTCCAGGTTGAACTAACTTTAAACAGCTCCACAGATCTCTATTTAAAACATTTGGAATTATATGTTCTCTTTATTTACAACAAACTTGTTTCCTTCATCAAACAATGACCTTCTCAAAGGCAGGGTCCTCAATCTATTCATCTCGCTATCCACAGTGCATAAAACCTTCTTGTTCCAAACTGAGACACAGTGAAGAGAAGAGCAACTATGCCAAACTGGAACTGAGCCTCTTGTCTCCCAGTGAAATGTTCTTTCCACTACATCACATACTAGGATAACTCCCCCTTACCTCCTCATATGACACTTGTCCTCAGCCCTCTCCTTTGATCATCTTTCCTGCCCTTCTCCCCTTAATTCTCTTCTGAAGTGACCTCCCAAAACCCTTGAACGGTCAATCCAGCAGACAGATTAAATACTAGAATTGTTAAGACTCACAGTCATTTTCCTCATAATTAGATCTACAAATCTTGGTGTAAGGAATGGTCTGGTACTGTAAGGTCAGGTGAAAGGAAAGAGGGAGAGGTTAAGTCTGAAGTTTGCAAAGCCAGAACACTCTGAGGGGACAGATACACAGCAAGTAATCACCCAGCTGGGGCTAACCTCTGACCCACCTGGCATCTAGTCAGTCCAAGACCAGGATTTCTTTTTCATTACTCTAAACCAAGAGAGCCAGGATACAAGTAATCAGCCTTTCTCAGAATCATTTTACCAGTAACCTCCTCTTTGCTTTAGTTCTATGTAGCTAAGATAACTTTCCCAAGCAGATGATTTCCTTTCTAAAAATCACATTCTGTTCTTGAAGGAAACATGGCAATTATTTCCAAAAATATGTACTTACAGGTTAGACAGATCAAATTTTGCTGTTTTAAGCTTTTCTGTTTAAACTAATTTTTAAAAATAATTTCTCCATAATTTAGTAAGCACTGTGGCCACTTACTTGAAACTTCCATTAGTGAAAATAGCTGAACAAGGCACATTACTTTGGGAAATTAAGAAAAAACAAAACCAGAAATGTTGGCTTTAACCAAGTCCAGGTTTTCTTACTTTCTTTGTCTTTATTTTGTAATATGTTTAAATTTAGTTCAATTCCAAAGCCCGTCTCAGGAACTCTGCTGATATCTGTGTTTAATCAGCCTCCCAAATCTGCAATACGTGCCAAATTCCTTTTCTCAGTTTTCCAAAAGACACCTAGTACCCTGTCCTTGGAGTCTATTCAAAAACAAGCACTCATTTTGGATGACTAAGGACACTGGCAAACACCTAGCTAAAAAGCAATGCAATGCTATGTGCAGCATCTACCAACTGAGGAAGGTTATAAAGGAAACAGGTTGCTGAGCAGGAGGGCGTTTGCACAAATAGCTTTTTGCTTCTCAAATTATAAATATTCAAGTTAAGAGGCAGCCATTTACAATAACTGAAATTCTATATGGGAAGAAACATAGCCCCATATATCAAAGAGAAAAACCCTATCATCTGCTGATGACCTAGATTATGAATAAATCCTGCAAGTCATTAATGAATCTAATAAATGTTGTCTTTTAGAAGTCCAATAGCTACAACAGAGTATACTTCACACTAGGTATCATACTAGACACCTAATATATATTAACTCTAATTTTCATACTAAATAGTAAAATAAGAACTTGCATATTATAAACTTTAACATGTTTAGAGAGATAAATAGAATATAGAACTAAAGAGAGGTGAGTCATTTGCCCAAGGACACACAGCTAGCATCAGGAGCCAGCATGTGAACTTGTTCTGCTGGACTCCTACGTCTATGTTATTCTATTTACCAACTACTTCAATCAATTGTCTGGCAGATTTAAATAACTGTTGGTTCATATAGTTGTCTCTTGGTATCTATGGGGTACTAGTTCCGAGATCCTACATGGATACCATAATCCATGGATGCTCAAGTCCCTTGTATAAAATGGCAAAAATGGCATAGTATTTGCATATACCTGTACACATTCTCCTGTCTACTTTAAATCATCTCTAGATTACTTATAATACTTACAAATGCTATATAAGCAGTTGTTACACTAAGTTGTTTAAGGAATAAAGACAAGAACAAATAGTCTGTACATGTTCAGTACAGAGGCAACCATCCTAGGCCTAACTCTATGTTACATATCAGCAACAATGTAACTTTTTTCTTCAAATGTTTTCAATCTGCCTTGGTTGAACCCACAAATATGGAGGGCTGACTGTACAGCCATTCTGTAACTAGTGAAATAATAAATCTTAAAAAGTCTAACAATATCTCTGTGTCAGCTCCTACTACTTATGCCTTTGTGCACATCTACATAGAGCAATTACTGACAAAAATTTAGAGATTTCCTCAAAGGCAAGACTTACTATGGCTCTAAACTGTAACATAAACTAAAAATACCACACTGTAAGCTGGTTCTTTGAAAATACCAATACAATTGATAAATGTCTAACTGGACTATGTGAGAAAAAAAAAAGAGGAGACAGAACTTACTACTATCAAAATTAAAGAGGGGCCATCACTACTGATTCCATGGGCTTTAAAGATAATAAAAGAAAATTATGAACAACTCTATGCCCACAGATACTATAACTTACACGAAATGAGCCAATTCCTACCAAAATTCACCCAAGAAAAGCATGTCATCTGAATGGGCCTATATCCATTAAAGAAACTGAATCAATTAAGAACTTTATAAAATGCAAAGCACCAGGCCCAAATGGTTTTACTGGTGAATTCTGCCAAACATTTAAAGGAGAAATGATACCAATTCTCTGCAATCTCTCCCAGAAAATGCAAGCAGAAGGAACACTTCTTAACTAATCCTATGAAGGTCAGCATTATTACCCTGATACCAAAACTAAACAATGACATTATAAAATAGGAAAACTACAGACCTATATCTCTCATGACATAGATGTAAAAATCTTCAATGAAAGACTAGCAAATCAAATACAAGAATGTATAAAAAGAAATATACATCACAACTAAGTGGGATTTACTCCAGGTATGCAAAACTCATTCAACATATAAAAACAAATTAATAGAACAGTATAGAGGTTCCTCAAAAAACTAAGAATTGATCTACCATATGATCCAGCAATCCTTCCACTGGGTATTTACCCCCAAAGACTTGAAAACCCATATCTGAAAAGATATTTGCACACCGATGTTCATAGCAACATTATTCGTGGTAGCCAGGACATGGAAGAAACAGAAATGTCCTACGATAGATTACTGGATAAAGAAGCTGTGGTACATATATACAATAGAATATTACTCAGCCACAAGGAGAAATGAAATACTGCCATTTGTGACAACATGGATGGACCTCAAGATAATCATGCTAAGCAAAATAAGCCAGACAGACAAAGTTGAAAATCACATGATATCACTTATATTTGGGATATAAACCGAAAAGCAACAAATGAACAGGACAAACAGAGACTTATGGACATGGACTATAGTCTAGTGGTTACCAGCAGGTAGGGGTGGCGGAGGAGGGGGGAAGTAGACAGGGTAAACGAAGTCAAATATAGGGTGGTAGGGGGAGGGTGAAGTGGGTAAAAGGGATCATATAGATGGTAGCTGAAGGACATAAGGCTTCACGTGGTAAACACAAAATAGAATATGCAAATGTCAAATTATAATGTACACCTGAAAATTATATAATTGTATTAACCAGTGTTACCCCAATAAACTTAATTTTAAAAAAATAATAGAATCCATCAGGTCAACAGGCTAAAGGAGAAAAATCATATACTCATATCAGCATATGCAGCAAAAGCATATAAAAATATCCAACACCTATTTACAATAAAAATTCTCTAAAAACTAGTAATGGGCAGGAATTTTCTCAACTTGATAAAAAAAAAAACCCTACAAATAAATATATAGCTAACATCCTACTAAATGGTGAAAAACTAGATGCTTTCTCCCTATGACCAGGAACAAGGCAAGGATGTCCCTCTTACTACTTCGATTCAACATTGTACTGGAAGTCCTAGCTAATGCAATAAGAAAATAAAAGGTATTCAGATTGGAAAGGAAGAAATAAAACTTTGTTGACAGATGATATGCTCACCTATGTGGAAAATACAGAGAATCAAGGAAAAAACCTCCTAGAATTAAGAGATTATAGAAAGGTTGTTACAAAAGTCAATTGCTCTCTTATATACCAGCAATAAACAATTGGAGTTTGAAATTAAAAACACAGTATCATTTATATTAACTAGCACCCAAATGAAGTACTTTAGTATAAATCTAACAAATATGAACAAGATATATATGAGTAAAAATACAAAACTCTGTTAAAAGAAACCAAATATCTAAATAAATGGAGAGGTGTTCCATGTTCATGGATAGGAAGGCTCAATATTATTAAGAGCAATTCTTCGCAAGTTGATTATCAATTCAATACAACCCCAATCAAATTATTTTGTGAATATCAACGAGCTGATTCTAAAGTGTATATTAAAAGGCAAAAGACTCAGAATAGCCAACATGATATTGAAAGAGAGGAACAAAGTTGGAGGACTGACACTCCAGGACTTCAAGACTTACTATAAAGCTATAATGATTGAGACAGTGTGTGGTACTGGCAAAAGAGAAATCCAATAGATCAATGGAACAAAATAGTCCAGAAATAGACCCACACAAATATAGTCAACTGATCTTAGACAAAGGAGTAAAGGTAATTCAATGGAGAAAGGACAGCCTTTTTCATCAAATGGTGCTGCAATAACTGGACATCTATATTGCAAAAAAACTAAATCTAGACATAGACCTTACATCTTTCACAAAAATAACTTAAAATAGATCATAGGTCTAAATATAAAATGCAATACTATAAACCTTCTAGGATATAACAGGAGAAAATCTAGGTGACCTTGGGTTTAAAATTACTCTACACAAAAAGTATGACCCATTAAAGAAAAACTTTGGTAAGTTGTACTTCATTAAATTAAAAACTTTTGCTCTGTGAAAAACAGTGTTAAGAGAATGAAAAGACAAGCCATATACTAAAAGAAAACCTTTTCAAAACACATATCTGATAATGGATGTGTATCTAAAACATATAAATAACTCTTATAACTCAACAATAAAAAAACAAAGAATCTAAGATAGAAAATCAATATACAAAAATCTGTTGCATTTCTATATACCAATTTAAAAAATATCAGAAAAAGAAATTAAGAAAACAATTCCATTTACACTTGTATCAAAAAGAATAAAAATACTAGAAATAAATTTAACCAAAGAGATGACTTATATACTGATAAAAGATATTAAAGAAGACACCAAAGAAATGGAAAGAACCTGTGCTCATGGACTTGAAGAATATTGTTAAAATGTCCATAATACCCAAAGCAATCTACAAATTCAGTGCAATACTATCAAAATTCCAATGGGATTCTTCATAGAAATAAAACAAACAATGCTAAAATTTGTATGTACCAGAAAAGACTCCAAATAGACAAAGCAATCTTGTGAAAGAAGAACAAAGCTGAGTGCATCACCCTGCTTGATTTCAAACTATATGACAAGGTAATAGTAATCAAATCAGATGGTACAGGCATAAAAACGAACAAAAAGATCAATTAAACAGAAGAAAGAGCCCAGAAAAAAGTCTACAATTACATGCTCAATTGATTTACAACATTTACAATATACAATGGGAAACAACAGTCTCGTCAATAAATAGTGGTGGGTAAACTGGAGAGCCACATGCAAAAGGATGAGCCTGGATCACTAACTTACACCACACAAAACAATTCACAATGGATTAAAAGCTGTAAGTTCCTTGCCTTTGGTCCTGACAATAATTTTTTGGATCTGACACCAAACGTAAAAGCAAAAAAGCAAAAAACAAACAAATGAGACTAAATCAAACTAAAAAGCTGCTGCACAGAAAAAATAAAACAACCTATCAACAAAACAAATGAAAGAAAATATGTGCAAATCATATCTCTGATAAAGGGCTAATATTCAAAATATACAAGAATTCATACAACTCAGTAGCAAAAACAAAACAAAAACAAATAACCAATCCAATTTAAAAATGGGCAGAAGATCTAAATATACATTTTTCCAAAGAAGTCATACAGATAGCCAACAGGTACATGAAAAGATACTCAACATCACTAGTCATCATGATGGAAAATGCAACTCAAACCCACAATGATCAAAATCACCTCACACCTGTTAGAAAGGCTATATTGAAAAACAAGAAAGAAGTGTTGGCAAGAATCTGGTGCACTGTTGGTAGGATTGTAAATTGGTAAGGCCACTATAGAAAACAGTACAGATGTTCCTCAAAAAATTAAAAATAGAACTACGACTTGATCCACCACTTTGACGTCTGGGTATTTATCTGAAGAAAATGAAAACACTAATTTGAAAAGATGTACACATCCCCATGTTCATGGCAGCATTATTTACAATAGCCAATAAATTAAACATAAGAGGCCACTGATGAATAAATGGATAAAGAAAATGTGGTGTGTATATGTGTGTGTGTGTGTGTGTGTACAATATATAATAAAATAGTATTCAACCATACAAAAGAAGGAACTCTTGCCAATTATGACAACGTGGATGGAACTGGAAGGCATTATATTAAATGAATTAAGTCAGACAGGGAAAGACAAATACGGTATGATCTCACTTATACGTGGAATGATTAAAAAAACACACACTTACAAGCTCACAGATAAAGAGAACAGATAGGTGGTTGTCAGAGGTGGGGGTAGGAGAAGGTGAAATGGGTGATGGGGGTCAAAATATACACACTTCCAGTTATAAAATAAATAAGTCATGAGGATACAACGTACAGCATGGAGACTATAACTAATAATATGTATTCCATATTTGAAAGTAACTAAAAGATTTTTTTCATATTTATTTAAATATAATAATTAGTTGTTTATGTTTACATCGTATAATTCATTGAGGTTTTTTTTCAATTATAGTTGGCACACAATAATATACCAGTTTCAGTTGTATAACAGTGATCTGAGATCCACATAACTTGTGAAGTGATCACTCCACTAATCTAGTACCTTTTCCTCTCTTACATATTATGACATTATTAACCGTCTTCCCCATGCTATATCTCCATGTCTGTTCTGCAACTATCCATTTATACCTCTTAATCCCTTTGCCTTTTGCCCCCCAACCTCCCTCCCATCTAGTATCCCTCAAAATATTCTCTGTTATCTATGAGTTTATTTCTGCTTTGTTGCTGTTGATTTTATTCTTTAGATTTCACATGTACATGAAATCATGCAATATTTGTCTTTCTCTATCCAATACATTTCATTCAGCACGATGCCTCTTTGGGTTCCTGGTTTTTGGGACTCTGAGCATCCTGGGGTTTTATGTTCGTTTCCTTCACCAGGTTAGGGAAGTTTGCCATCATTATTTCTTCAAATAGCTCTTCAACATCTTGTTTTCCTTCAGGTACCCCAATGACATGGATATTTTTACATTTAATAGTTTCCCATTGGCTCCTTAAGTTATCATAGTCTTGGCTTCTTTTTTCTTGCCATTCTGATTGAGTGTCCTTGGCTTTCCCATCCTCCATATAGGTCATTTGATCCTCCTTATTCACTATTTAGTCCATTTAATACACTTCTCATCTCACATAAGGTGTTCTTCATTTCTGACTGGTTCCCTATTAAAATTTCTATTTCCATTTTTATGCTTTTTATCTCCTTGTTGAAGTTCTCACAAAATTTATCTACACTTTCCAAAAGTTCATCGAGCATCTTTAGAACCAGTGTTTTGAACGCTGCATCTGTTAGATTACTCAACTCCATTATATCTGGATCTCTGTTCTGTTCCCTCATAAGGTTTCTGCTTCTTTGTCTTTTCATTTTGGCTGCTTTTCTGTGTCTGTTTCTATGTACTAAGCATAGCTCCTAAGTCTCCCGGTCTTATTAGTGTGGATTTGTGTAGTAGGTGTCCAGTGGCACAGTCCTGAGAGGGGTTCCACTGCAGGCCAAACTTAGCCCAAACCTCAACCCCTCCAGGGCCACTTGTTAAGATTCAGCAAGCAATCCACAGATGCTGTGCTTAGAGTTGCCTCAAAAGGCCACACCAGAAACTGAGGCCAGCTGCCACTAGTGTGAGTCTTGGAGCTGCTCAGCAAGGAGCACCGGACTTGCTGAGGATACACCTGGATGTGGCTTGGGTGGGGCAGCGAGTCGGGGAGGAAGGGTTTCAGGGAATCCTCTGAGCGGAGTTACCTCTGTTATCCAGTCTGATAACCTCATGACAATGAGGGTGCTGAGTCTGCCCACTGGGAGGAGGAGGGCTCAACAGAGGAACAAAGGTCACCACTGGCACTTTTGTAGAGAGTGAGTTTCAGCCCTCACTCTGACAACTCAAAGTCCCCTGTAAGTCCCTGATGCCCCCTGTGCAGCTGAACCAGCACTGGCGATCAGAGCGAGCAGGTCCGTCAATGCCAAAGTTTGCTTGCAGATGTGTCCCCTTTAATAAGCCTCTGTGGCTGCCGCAGCTTCTATCTCACTCAGCCATTTGAGACCCAGCAGCGCCACATCCTCACCCTGTCCTTTCTGCGTTCCAGGGTGATTTCTTAAGATTTCTCCCTAGTTGTATGGTTGTTCATCTAGATCCCAGACAATTTTTCCCTGATGTTTGCTCCTTGTTTCTGTCACAACTTTGATTTGGTCACCAGAGGAATGAACAGAATGGCATATCAACTAGCCCATTTTTTTCTCCACTCAAGTTGATCTTAAAAGTGCTCACCATAAGAACAACAACAAAAAAAAATTTGTAACTATGTATGGTGACAAGCGTTAACTAGACTTATTGTGGTGATAATTTCACAATGTGTACAAATGTCAAATCATTTGTTGTATATCCAAAAATAATATCATGTCCAGTATACCTCAGTTTTTTAAAGAGGAGAGAAAACAAAAATCCCAATCTAAAACTGGGCAAAAGATCTGAATACATGCCTTACCAGAGAAAATATACAGATGGCAAAGCAGCATATGAGAAAATGCTCAACATCATATATCGTTAGGGAACTGCAAATTAAGAACAATGAAATAGCACTACATACCTATTAGTATGGCTAAAATCTAAAACATGATACCAAATGCTAGTGAGAATGTGGAGCAACAAGACTCTCATTTATTGCTGGAGGAAATGCAAAGTGAAACAGCCACTTTAAAAGCTAGTTTGGCAGTTTCTTACAAAGGTAAATATAGGCTTACCATATGATCCAGTAATCATGATCCTAGGTATTTATTCAAATGAGCTGAAAATTTATGTCCACACAAAAACCTGCACACAAATATCTAGAGGATAATTTCTTTATTCATAATTTCTAAAACTTGGAAGCAATCAAGATGCCCTTGAATAGGTGAATAGATAAACTTTGGTACATCCAGACAATGGAATATTATTCAGCAATAAAAGAAAATGAGCTATCAAGCCGAAATCAACATGGGGGAAACTGAAATGCATATTGATAAGTGAAAGAAGCCAGTCTGAGAAGGCTACATACTGTATGATTCCAATTATATGACTTCCAGTAAAGGCAAAAGTAGAGACAATGAAAAGATCAGTGGTTGCCAGGGGTTCAGAGGGTGCACATGAGAGATGAATAGATGGAACACATACTTAGGTTAGTGAACCTATCCTGTATGATACTGTAATGGTGAATATGTAACATTATGCATTTGTCAAAACCCACAAAATTGTACAATAAAGAGTGAACTCTAATGAACTTTAGTTAATAACATATTAATATTGGCCCATCGATTATAACAAATGTTCCATACAGTCAAGATGTTAATATCACCATACAAAGATGTTAACAATAGGGGAAACTGCAGGGGGTGGAGTTAAGGGAGAGAAGGTATATATGGGAACTCTCCATACTTTTTGAGCAATTTTTCTATAAACCTAAAACTGCTCTAAAAAAATTATCTTAAAAAAAATCCCACACTCCCTAAAAATGAACACTAATGCCAGCAATAATAATGTACAATGTATAATCCAAAACACGTGAAGAAAGAAGTCAATGTCAGGATGAAAAGTGGCATGAGACAACAGGGGTAGCACAATTTCAACATGAGTCAAGATCCTAACTTTCCATCTCCTGCCTGAAGTCTCAGTTCTCAACTGAGAAATCAATCTAAGAGAAGTAGATGCAACTACGTACAAAATACATATTACGGAGGTAAAAGAAACTGAAGAGATCACCCACTCACTAACTCTTTGGGAGCATGAAACCTAAATGTTTAAACTCCTGTCTCAGTTTCTAGTAACCAACAGATCACATCTCTTTTAACTTATTAACCTCAAATCTAGACCACAAACCCAAGAGCGTATTCAAGTTCTAGCCACTTGTGATGACTGTTAACAGCAAATCACCCATTACCGTCATGTACTACTAAGTTACCAGTTGTTACAGAGAGAGCTGAGAGAGAAAAATATCCCTTGGAACCTAGTTCCTCAAAGGAATAAGAGATGGCCAGGGTGTGGCCTAGTGCTCAGGAGATACCAAAATATTTCATTGGAGAATGGTAGAAGATATTCCAGCTGATTATTAAGCTACCTCCAAATGACTGTGAAAGGGAATGAAACATAACAAATTCCAAAACTTGAAGGCAGCCATGGAGCTTAAAACCCCTCTGCATACAAATTCCTCAAGATAACAACCAGGACAATGTTACTCAGAATATACTTTGTAAGCTAACAATATTAACTTCTAATAAGGTATCGCTTCTAACATTCACAACAATTACACCAAGAATAGTTTCTGGAAGTGCCAGATCTCAATTCAAGTCCCTGACTCCACAGAGTGTGTGGTCAGTCCTATTCCCAGCACAAATTAGATCACATCTCTCTCAGGTTTCCTAGCCCACCCAGGTCACCCACTTTGCTGCTTTGTAAAATCTCTGAAATTTCTTTAAAGAATGAGCAGACGTCAATTTTAAGGAGAGATTAAAGTTATACCAAAAATGTCAGGAGTGCTGAACATCAGAGAATCTGATGTACCCATTAGCATATTAAAGAAGAAAAACCAAATGTTCGTTAGATATAAAATATTTGATGATTCAACACTCATTCATGATTAAAAAAAACCCTCCAATTAACTTTCAATAATATGTTAAGTGAAAAAAAAACAAGTTGCAGATTATATGTCATCATCAAAACAAAAATGGAATAAATTTGTATAAGCATGAAAAAACTCTGAAAAAACATGTAAAACTGCTGGAGGGGTTGAAAAGACACTACAGATTTTTATATTGTGTGACTTTTTCTATTGTCAAAATATATTTAGTAATTTTTAAATATTTTTGTTTTAGAAAAGTTAAAATCACTAGCACTCCTAATCTTGACTCATTTAATCTTATATCAAATATACGGAAAAGACTATCTACTAAGAATCATCAGATAAAAAAATCTCAATTATACAGCCTGATACAAATTAAATCATCTCTCATTTCCACTTTCTTTCAAACTCTCATCTTCATCATGTGTATCACATGCAGATTCTCATAGGTGCCTTAAGGATAAAGGTCACACCAAGGATATTGCCCTGAACACTCTGCTCATTAATGAAATATATTTTTCAAGAGGAATAATGTGAAAGAGCACATTCCAGGCTTCTTAGGTCCATCTCTTAAGTTCAGTGAACTACAATGATGAACTCGGAGTGCTCAGGGAGATAAAGAATGTATAATTAATCTTTTTATTATCTTCCAAGTTTATGGGTACTTGTTTTCCAGAACTCGATATGTGGAAACTCAACGTTAGAGACACAAAGTACTCATCAGACAGTGCAAAATACACTCTGTTCTTAAATCCACATAGCTGCTTATCTTGCAACAATTCTTGGCTCAAAAAACAAGTGAATAGTGACACTATATGTACAATCAAGTCTAGAAATGAGAGTATTTTTGGCTATCTAACCAGGACGAAGATAACTGAAATGCATTATGCCTGCACCACAGCACTTCCTCCAAAGCATGCTCAAGTGGCCTCAGCCACTGCCTACAGGTCTGGGAGCAGCAGTCATACTTCTTAGATGAGCAAAATGTGAAAAGGCCACAGAAACAGAAAACACTCCTGATTCTTCTCTGTGGCTGGGTTTCCCACCATCTATTTTACACACATTTCTTCTAAGCAGAACAGGGAAACCATTAACAAATACCATGCAAAGAAATAAAAAGCATTAATTATCTTTAACATATTCTCAAATACTTTTTATTTCTAGTTACTTGAAAGTAAATAGTAGAAGGCAACTAAATACTTCATCATAGTGCGTTATCACAATACCGCTAAGACGAACAGAACTAATTCATGATAAAAATGTTTATCGAATGCATACTGCAACCTAGATGTCCACTAAAACAACAAGATCTGCAAATAAATTCCAAAAACCTGATGAAACGTATAGAACCAAATTAAGTAAATTCATTGAGAAGACTTATGTAATCCCTCTAGTCTGCAGGAGGCATGCTTTCTGATCTGTTCCATCCCAAGAGGTAAAGTGTCCGCCCTGAGGGGAAGTGCTCCAGTGACAACTGTAAGACTCTGCTAGTGATTAGTATGTAAGGCCTCCACTCCAGATGTTAAAGTTAGGGTGCTCACTGGATGCAGATCAAGGCCACAACGGTCAATCACCTTTACTGGTAATAAAAGTGGTATTTCTCCATCTGTCTATGTGTTTCACTCTCTTTTCAATTGTTTCAGAAACTACTAAAGAGAAGTATTCTTTAATTGTCTCCCTTAAACCTCATTAAAGATATCTCCAAAAGAACCTGAAATCAGTACTCTATACCCTTCTATAATCGACAATCAATGTTTTCAAAAGAAAAATTAATAATTCTCAGGACAACCAGTTAATAATACCCTTAACACTGTAACTACTTACGAAATGAGTTTCAAAGACACACTTGTTTTTGGGACTCTTCCAACCTCAGAGAGGGAGAAAAAGAAAAACAACAATGTAGGAACCACTGGGGTATCCCAGGAGTCAGAAAACAAATAAAACAAAGTTTAAAAAAAATTGTGACAGAAATACACTTCGGGCGGGGATAGGGGAAGTGGATAGAAGAATGAATATGTTATTGCACAGCACAGACCGTGGCCATGAGAGGCATGTGACAAACATTTGTACACTGAGGGGCAGATGTCTACATATATGAAGAAGAGAATGATTTGTGCCAGGGCAGGGACAATGACACAGGCCTTTTTCCATAAAGCAATTTCACCTCATTCCTCAAGAGAGAGGACAGCTCTCTTTGGGGAAGATACTGGATACCTCTCCTGCCCCCTATTCTAAGAAAGCCTAAATAAGATTGGGGTTTTTTTGAAGCAACTGAATAAGACTAAAAGGATTACTACCTATCTCTACAATGTCTAAAATTCTTCTAAGAAAAAGAAAAACCTTTTAAACTGCAATTATAAATAAATGGCTTAAAATGGCTTTAAATGGTTGAGAAGTAATGCATTTACTATGACTATGTTTTATTTTATTATGAATAAATGTCAGCAGCACCTTCCTAGCTTAGATAGAGGGAAGAAGAGAACAGGTCAATAGAAGCCTTAAGTGGAAAAGAGTCACTACAAAAGGAGGTATAGGTTGAGATGAGAGAGAAGAATATAAAAGCATCAATTAAAATGATGATGTACTAGAAAAATCAATGACAAAGTAAAGTGTCCGAGATAAATATTGGCCCAGGTTATAGAATAGTAATGGCTATGAGGTAACTGACAGTTCAGGCCCTAGATCTTTGTCCTAATAACTTTCCCCGCTATAGACACCATAAAGACTGTTGTCACATAAATTTTCCTAAAGCCCGAGTCTAATCATTACTAGCTCACTCCAAAACCTTCCGTGGACCCCACGTCCTTCAATATGAGGTCAAAATGACTGAATAAAGGATTGGTGACTGTGTGATCAGCCACAACTTGTTTTTCCCAATCTTGTTTTCTTTACTACTTTATTACCCCATTGATACAGCAAAATTATTTTTTCTCCAAATATGCACAACCTCCTCACTTCAACACTTTCCTCATCCACCTTTCTTCCCATCTGTCTCTCTCCCTAGATTGCCCCATGCCTCATATTTCCTCCTCCTTCAAAGGCTACAGCCTCCATGACAGCTTCTCTGAGCCTCCTTCCACAGAACAAGGCCTACCATGTGTCAGGCACTTAGCTATTACCTAAATTATATTGTTTAATCTTCACAACTACCCTGTGAAGTAGGTAATTATCCCTACATACCAGATAAAGAAACTGAGTTTTAAAGAAATAAATAACCTGTCCAAGGGTCCTATAATAATGAGCACTAAACCAGGATCTGAATCCAAGCACTCTGATTCCAAAGCCCAGAGCCATAGCCACTGAGCCTTTTAGTGGGACATATCCAGAAAGACTCTCTTCTCCTCTGAACTTCCACTGTACTTTACCTGTTTATACTATTTAATAATAGATCAAAAGTGCTGCAATATGTATGTATCCATATGCATGTATACACAGGTTTTTTCTAGACTCTAAGGCACTTGAGATCAGGGTCTATCCATGTGAGATCCATCTTTGAATTTGCTTGGTATCCTGCATAGTACCTTGTACACAGTAGGTATTAGATAAAATGATTGATGAATAAATGAAGCTATGTATCAGTCTTAGGCTACGTTTTCCAAACAAGAGTAGTTTCTTATAAAAGTTTGGCTCCCAAGCAATTTACTTGTCTAGGTGTCAAAAGGAATATATTTCAAATTAATTGACAGCAATGAGGACATTCGTCCTATACATGTTGGGGAGGAAGTGAATGATTAGTGAAAGAACTGAACATCCCCAAGAACTATCACCTCTATTGAAATGTACCAGAGACTTCTCACAGGAATGAGAAACCCAGAATTGGTTTAAAATTACGGCAGTGCTTTCACTATTAAAGAAGGAACACAATCTAGGCACTACAACAGTATGGCAAAAGGCTGCAAATGGAAGCAAATTAACAGCTGAAGGGGGATTTGAACTTTTTTTCCTTGGCCAGGAAAGAACACAGAGAACTAAATGTCAAGGTAATGACCTCAATACTATATCCTGAGTCACAGAACTGTGTTCTCATCTGCTGCAGAGGTAACAACAGGGGCTCTTAAGAGGCACTCCTCAGCTGTGAGGAAAGGTGGAGTCAGTATCTTATACTCTCCAGAATAGCAGTGAAGGACATTCTACTTCTGCGGCCACTCTGGCCTGAATCTAGCCACTGGAAGTAAGAGTTCGCGGGCATGATGTGTACTCCTCTGAGGCACACTACAGATGAAAGGGCACTGAGCACTCTAAAAGAAGTTCCTGAAGCTCTTACCAGTAGTAGGGATATGCTAATCTCATCAACACCTGGGGGATGGTGTGGAGGGGGACTGTATATAAGAAACTCTACCTTCTTTCTTTCAAGGTTCTTATATAGCTGGTGGCCAGAGATACTCAGGTGGTATCAATGGCACTTTTAATATTAAGATGCTGTTGTGTATTTTACTCAATGAGGCTTTTAACAATAAATATTACTTTAAAATGCTGATGCTCTCAGGATTTGGTTTAAAGATAGGAGACAACTAAAGCTACAGGAAAAGGGGAGTCAAAATATTTTAAGCAGTTCCCTTTCTCATATTCAAGTACAAAGGACAATGTCCAACAAGGTCAGCAAGTCCTGGCTCTACAGCTCATCTCAGCAGTTTTGAATGCAAACTAACGCCAGGGTAGTCCCCCTTCTGATTTGAAAGCTGGGGCATTAAAAGATATAAACCAGCCCATCCCTGTGCAGAGAAACATGGAAACAAAGTCAAATCTCCTAAACATGGCCAAAGGACAAAACTCAAAAGATTTTCTTATATTAAAGTGAAGGAAAATGGGCTCACGTGGCCACTGCTCTATGAAGGGAAATAAAAACAGATGAAAGAAGAAACCTGAGCAGCCTGGTGTTGGAAATAACTAGAAAAAGTGATCTACAACAGTCATAAAATGAAATGGAAAGGCAGAAGAAAAGATAAGGTTAGAAGCAGGGGTAGGGGAAAGAGAGGGGAATAAGACAAGATTGTTTTAGCTGAGATGTATACACTTTTTTTTTAATGCCCTGGCCAAAAGAAACAGGTTTCACATGTGTAAGAGCAAGAGCAGCTTGGTTCAGAGCCAACTTGTCATAAAGCCCAGTTTCCAACACTTACAAAGAGGCAAAATTGCAAGGATTTTTTTCTTTTATGATCTTCCAAGGGAGGGAATATTGGGAAGACCCCTGAGCTATGTGCAAATGCAAATGAGAAAATGGACAATACTAGTCAGGGTCCTCAAATAAGGCCAAAATAATTCAAAGCTAATCAAGCTTTAGGCCAGCTCCAAAGACTTCGGTGTATAAAAAACCCATTCACCCAGGGTTGTAAGTGTTCTGGAACTAAAATGAGAGCTTCCTTCCTCTTCAACTTTCTGGAAAATGCTTCAATATGTAAGGAGAGTAAAAGAAAAAGCAAAGTTTTCAACTCTCCAACATACACAGTTATCTGGTTGGTTCTTGGATTCTTCTCTCCAAGTCAGTCCTCCAAATAACACGGTATACTAACTAGTCTAAGGCTACAGCTTCTGGAATAACAGCCATAAACCATCACCTATTGACTACCACATTAAAAAAAAAAAAAAAACTCCACAATATCCTCAGATGAAAATAATGTTTAATTGCATTGATTTCCATCTAATCCATGAGCATTTTTAAAAGACATTAGCCCTGAAAACTCTCTTGGAAGATGTCAATCAAAGCCACAAAATGGTAGGAAGAAACACTGGTATGATATCAAAGGAAATCAAGTATTTAAAGGAAGAGTAGTTGCTTCCAGAACACTTACATTGTTTTTCCATGTATAAATCCAAACAGCCTTTTTCCGGTCACTCTATGCATGACCCCTCTGCCACCCTGCATTTAAAATCTTTTTAAGCTTCCATTTATAAGAGCTGACTTCAAAAAAATCCATTTAGCCAATGACATTTAGTCTACAAAAGTAGTGATGGAATAAGTGACAAGTTTAAATTCCAAAAGGAACCACTTTTTAAATCAACAATAAAAAAGACAAATGACACAATTCAAATATGGCCAAAGGACTTAAAAAGATATCGCTTCAAAAAAGATATACAAATGGCTAATAAGCTACTGAAGTTGCTTAATATCATTAGCCATGAAGAAAAAACAAATCAAAAATCACTTTATACCCACTAGGATGACTAAAATAGAAAATAATAAGCGTTAACAAGGATGTGAATAAACTGGCACCCTCATACATTGCTGGTGGGATTGCAAAATGGTACAGCCATTTTGGAAAACAATTTGGCAGGTCTTCAAAAAGTTAAATACAGCGTTACCACAAACAACAATTCACTCTAAGAGAAGATATACATCTACACAAAAACTTATACATAAATGTTCAAAGTAGCATTATTCATAATAGCCAAAACATGAAAACAATCTAAATTTTCAGCAACTGATGAATAATAAAAAAAGTGTGGCATACTCATACAATGGGATATTATTTGGCAATTAAAAAATGAAGTACTGCTACTTGCTATAACATACATGAACCTTATAAATATTATGCCAAGTAAAAGAATCAAGCACAAAAAGCCACATATAGTATGATTCCATTTATGTGAAATATTCAGAATAGGCAAATCCAGAGATAAAGGAGACTAGCAGTTGCCTGAGGAGACTGGAGGAAAATGGGGAGTGAATTCTAAAGTGTATGGGTTTCTTTTTGGGGTGATGAAAATGTCCTAAACTTAGATTGTGGTGGTATTTATACAACTCTGTGGCTATACTGTAAACTACTAAACTGTACACTCTAGGTAGGTGCATTTTATACTAAGTGAAATATATCTCAAAAAAGCTTTTTTTAAAAAAACCTCACACTACTTGACTGGTAGTTATGACCAGGTTAAAGACAAGAATAACACATATATGTATTATGTGTGTTATTCTATTATGAATCTGTGTCTATCTTGTCTCTTAGACAAGCAGAATGCTAGGAATCAGAAGCTTTGGAGCTAGAAGCAACCCGAGAAAGCATTCAGACCAACTCTCTCCTCTTATATATGAAAAAAATATAGGCGAAAAAAACAAAAGACTGTCTAAGGGAGAGTTGAGGCTAGAATTGAAGTCATGGACTAATTCTATGTCAGATCTTTCAATCTCTCTGACATCCAGTTGGCTGCTGGAGGCCTCAGTCTCTAACAGTCTACCTCATTCCTTCTCCAGAACTATCAATTATTTTAAGGCAACTCTCTCCTGTATCTGCAATAAATATATGTCCATTTAACTTTGAATATGAACAGGTCAATCACATACTTATTAATCTGCTACTATTTTGTGCTTCTTAACTATTTTCCTGCTCTTTAGATCTCTGGAAATGTCCATAAAAGAAGAGAGGGGTGTTATTTCTTGATCACTTATATATGTTCACGTGAATGTGGATTTTCCCAAATTTACATGCAGATTACAGGGACTTTTCCTGTATGAAGGAAAGAGGACTCAGCAAATTGGCTTCATCCCATACTCCACACTGGCTGGAAGAAAAGGTATAGCAGTTCTCTCCTCTATTTTATTTTAATTTTTTTCCTCTATTTTAAATCATTAAGGTTTTATAACATTTAAATACCTTTTAAAACTTGGTGACTCTTTGAAATAATGCCATTTGTAGGGAATGAGAAAAAGCAGAAGTGAGGGAAGCAGGGGCTCTTTGTTACAAAGATAAAACGTACTTCGGAGAATTCACAAAGCTACGAACACATGAAGTTCTAAGACTGAAAACAGCCTTTATTTGACAAGAGCATACAACCCTTCCCTGGACAAAAGTAATAAGGAAGAATGGTAATTTCTGATGCGCAGCTTACCAACAACGGAGGAGACTCGGCTACATCTGAGACCATGATAGTGGGAAAGAGGAAAGATGATACTTAAGAGATAGGACATTCCTAAGTTTGTAAAATTGTGGTTAATTTCCATGAGAGGAAATTGCAAAAAGGCAGAGAAACTGGCTTTGTCAGAGACAAGCAGAAGAACAGGAAGGAAAGCCAGAGGGAGGGAGAAACAAATAGGAGCTGGCCACAGGTCATCTTGATCAACCTGATGCAATTCTGTACGGTAAATATTAGCATCCCTATGTTACAAAAGAAATATGGGATTTAGGAGAACTAAACAGCCTGCCCAGGTCATACTGAGTATGTGGCAGGGCTGGAGTTTGAACCCTGTTTTGCTGGACTGCACAGCCTGAGCTAGCAATGCCCCATGGACCATCCATGGACCATCCAGTCACCTTCCATCTCACAAAAGCTTGTCCATCCATTCCTTTCCTATGCTTTATCCACTTACGTTGTTGACCCTCCAAACTATAGCCCAGGAAAGACACCTTTACCACCCCCTTGCTAAATTCCTTCCCCAATAAGTAATGAGAAAAGTGTAAAGATCAATATTAAACACAAAATTGAATATTCCAATAGCCTGAGAGTTAGGATCACTGGGAAATGATCACATCTAATATTGAAATAACCCAATTTTTGGTGTACTAAGAAGACCAAAACCTTTTATTTAGTCAAAATAAGTCTTTTGGAGTCCAAGGTGGGTAAAGAGAGAGAGGTAGACAGCTATCAATGAAAGATAACTAAAAAGAAAAATCTCAGCCATGAATTTCAGAAGTCATACAGAAGGAACATGGAGAGGAAGCCAAAATTATAGAGGAAAAACAGGATCAAAGTAAGGTCTAACACACTGGTACCTCTTAAGACTTTTGGTCTCATAACTAAAAGTAATGGCTAACCAGTATGATCTTTACAATAAAGAGAAAGGTAAATATTTCAAAAGGTTTAAAAAAAAAAAAAAGGACAAAAAATTTTAAGCAAAGAGGCAGATGGCTAAATACTCCGAAACACAATGTTGAAAAACAAACCTGCCCCAGTAGGATCATTATCTAAATAAGGCAAACCCAGTCACTCATACCTGTAGCTATGCTTGAGAAAAATGGGAGTTGTTCCAGGCAGATAGCTGCTACACAAGAAAATCAAACATAGGTACATTTATTCACCCATTGTAATCTTATCAAGTCTCTTCTATGCAAGGTAATTTTTGCTTAATGAGTCAAAAGTACATGAAATCTAATCAAAGAAGCTTGAAGGAGACCACCACCACAACAAAAAATATACTGAAAGTTTGCTAGTACTAACAGTACTGAGTAGTTACTACATTCAGATATTTTAAGCACTTACTGTAAAGGCTTTATGGGGATAGTAATTATTATCTTCATTTTACAGAGGAGGTTAAATAACTGGCCCCAAACCTCACAAACATTAAATTCTAGGCACTTTATGAAAACTATCTCACTTCTTCATAGCAAGTTTTATCTTCATTACACAGATTTAGAAACTGAGGTTCAAAGAGGTTAAATGACTTGTTCAGGGTCACACAGCTAGTAAGTGGATACAGCCAGTGTTCAAACTCAACAAAGGACTCAAAAAAACATCTGCCCCCCTTTATGTTACCACATGACATTCCAAAAACAAATTCTTCAGAAGAAATAAAAAGACGGAACAGAGAATGCCATCTTAAAAATGGTGGCTCCAGCTAAATGAGGGGTGACTGTGAAACAAGGTGATTAAGAGCAGGAGTCCTAGAGCTTGTCTGCGAGGATTCAAATCCCAACCTCAGTACTAGGTATGATCCATCAGTTTTCTCATCTGTAAAACAGGATAACAATTGTACCAATTATTGTGAAGATTAAATAAGGGTATACTTGGAAAGTATATGAACAGTGTCTGACATAAATTAGTGACCAGAGAGAGAGAGAGAGAGAGAGAGAGAGAGAGAGAGAGAAAACTGAAACAACAAAAACAACCGGGATTAGATCCTCAGCCCCATCCACCTTGCTGTGAAAATGCTTTTATTTGGGCTTTTGAGCTCCAGCCCTAGCCTGGGGGAAACCAGGGCTCTTCCTCCTTATAGTACATTGCAGCTTCCCTGTGACTGAGTGCTCCCGGCAGAGTGATTTCAAGCATGAAAATAGGAGATCTTTCAGATGATCCTGTGACGCCTGCGGCTCTAAAAGGCTGCTTTCTTCTTCCACTGTGTTTCTTTTTTGGCAATCTCAAAAACAATCACGTCACTGGCAGTGCCTGACCATGGCAGTGGAGGGCTTTACAGAGATTTCAAGTAGATGTGGTCAGTGTATACAGGGAAGGGAGGACAATAACCCCAACTTCCATCAAGGTTCAAAGGTTCCCTTAAGGAAAACAGAGATGAAACCCCTGTATCGCCTGATACTCTGAGAAGCCTGTAGCTCAAGAGGGTCTGGTGAAACTGGCAATACAGTTGAAGAGTAGCCACCAAAAAGCAAGTTCGAGTCTGAATAAAGCAGACCAGGTGGAGCTGGATGTCCTGTGAATGAACAGGAAAATGCCAGCCATGCCTACTGCTCCTGCATTCAAACTGCAGCCAAGGAAGCTGTCTCAGTTGCTCAGGGCTGCCCTCTCAGTTGCATGGGGTAATTATCTTCCTGCTGGCCACAAAACCTTCCCCTAACCTGCACCTCCTTCACCCCTCCTCTCTCTGACCAGCTTTTTGCATAACCATTACATGGGAATAGTGACTCAGATCACCTTGTCCTTCTCTCTCACGTCTTCATCAGTCATCAAATCCTGTATGTTACAGTATTATTTCAAGACACTATCTACATCTGCCCCTCCTCTTCATTCTCACAGCTAGCACTAAGTCTAAACCCAAATAAGGTGAACTATCAGAACAGCTTCCTGGCTGGCCTTCTGACTCCTGTCACTCTCCTCACTTCAATCCACTCTGTAAGTCCACAGTTGACTCATCTGCCTGAATTTCCAGTTCTTTATGTCATTCCACAGCTGAGAAACCTCCCTGCAACCTCACGTCCATCTACAAAAACTAATCTTAGTGTTAGAATTTATCAATCTCCTATGCCCCAAACCACATACCCAATCTAATTTCCTATTACCCTAATCAGTTTTCTTACAGCTTCTAGTACACATCAAGTCCCTTCCTACTTCCATATCCTCATGCACTGCTCCTCCTCTTTTGCAACTGTTCTCTGCCTGACTTCAGCCCATTTCAAGTCCCACCAAGAAAGCTTCTCCTGATCACATCTCCTTCAACTTACCTCCTCCTCCTCTGAATTCCTTTAGCACTTACACCTGTACTACATCATTTTATGCAATAACAACATCATTGAGTACTTAGTATGTGCCAAGCACCATTCAAATGTTCTATGGTCATTTGATTCTTACAACAACCTGACGGAAATGTTCTCATTTTACAAACAGACAAACTGAGGCACAGACAGGCTAACTGACCCAGGGTCCACAGCAGGAAGTTCTGGAGCCAGAATTCAAACTGGTGCCAGAGACCACATCACAATATGGTGCTTCATATTGCACCATGAATATAAGTTACTCAACAGCAGGATCCACATCTGTATCGCTCACAGCCCATCCCCAAAGTTGTACACTAGCAAATACTCCATAACTGATGGCCAGGATACAAGATCAAGTTTTAATCAGGAACTAGATCTGGTGCCTAGCAGCAGCTCAAAGGCAAGCTTTTCTCCTCCTGGGAGCCTGGGGGGCACCAGGGTAACAAAGCTGTGAGTGAGCCCCAGCACCTTTTAAACTAACACCTGACTAATGCGAGTGCTCCAATGTAAAATCTACCTCAAGTACTGAGACAGTACACACTTTGAACGCTTTACACCTCAAAGTCCACAACTTTAGAGTCTGAAATTCTACAGTGAGAAATACTTATTTTAAGGCATTCAAATAAACTGCATGATGCAAATTAAAAGGGCTCACAAAACAATTCAAAAGGTTCTACTCTGGAAACTCTATGAATAAAGTGATGTCTCCTTAGAGAAAGGGTCTTCGGTTTCAGCAATATTCCCCATCCCCACTCAATAAGTCCAGGGACAGAAATCATTTATCTCTGATATCACTAGCCCCAAGAGGAATGGCTGTAGGAGGCTGGGAACACTAAACTTTCAGAGGACTCCAGAAGCTTCTGAGGGACTGTCTTTCTCCCTTAAACACATCCAATCTAATGCACGGATGGCCAAGAGAGTCCACGGGTGGCCCACAAAGAGGTTCCCCAACTTCCATAGGCAAGCCTCCCATGCTGCCACCACCCATTGAGTGGAGTTTCCCCCAGAGAATCCAACACTCCAGAGTGACCTGTCCCTCTCACAGGTAAGCACCCCCTGCCTGGGTCCTCTGTAGGGTAGCATACCAGTGTCTGGAATGGCAATGCTTCTTTACTACAATCTGTGATCATTAGAAGATATAAACCATGCCAGAGAGAGAACTATACAAATACAATCTTCATTTTTCTTCACATTAACCTATGATATGTGAATGCGGTAACAAGAACTGAGCCTTTTTACAGCCTCCTGTAGTTTTACTCTCTAATTCTAACCTGCTCCTGATGAAAATCCTTCTGACATTTGGCCCAATAATTCTTGGTTGTGGAGGCTGTATTGTACATGACATGATGTAAACAGCATGCCTGATCTGTACCTACTAGATACCAGTAGCACTACTCCTGGCCCCCAAGTAGTGACAAGAGACATTGCCGATGTCACACTGGTTGATAATCATTACTCTAAAGAAACTAAAGAAAGCTCAATTTAGTCTGAATCCCAGAGAGCACCCGCCCATATCCAGTTTCAAGCTGAGATTACTTTCCCTTCAGTTTCCCAAGCCCCACATACTGTTCCCCAGAATTCTATTGACAAAATTATTCTGAATAAGGTTCTCTAATTCTTGCCAAGAAGGCTCTTCCTCCATGTCTTGGCATTTAAGCCTCCTTTATGGTTTCTCAACTATTTCTCTAGAAAGGTTCTAAGTTTCCTACTAAGTCACCCCTGGGCCCACCAGCTTACCCTTCCATCACACAGAGTGTGAAGGCCTTCTGCCCAAGACCCAATTACATGCTCATTATCTGGTCAGAGCAGGGGACTAACCAGACTTCCTTCCCTGGCACCCTTGATGTCGTTAGTTACATACGACCTCAGGAAAAAAAAAACTAAGGGGAGAAAAATGTACTAAAGATGGTTTATGCAAGGCCTAAAACAAATGAATTTTATTTTAAAATAATCATTTACAGAGGATGGGAAAGAAATCAAGAGTCTACTAATGTAGTTGAAGCCTCTGAGAAAAATAAAAGGATAATGTGAAACTAAACAGATCATAAGGTACTAAGAATTAAAAGTTTCCTTGTAAATAAAATGCAAGGAAGAAATATAAAAACACTTGAAAGTCCAATAGAAATAAACATGATAGTGACTGCTGAGTTACCAATTTTAAAAAAAATAATCTTCAACAACAAAGGGGCAAAAGATCTATATCATTAGGCAGGAAAAACAAAATGCTACTACAGGCACTTAAGACTTCTAAGGACAGATAATATTAATAAATGTAGTAACAAACAGATTTTTATGCCTTTGTCCCTCTAGTCATTTTGACTCTTCCTCCACCTCCTTGATCATTTCAGACAGCTTTTCTTGAAATGGCAAGAGCCACCTATTTGGAAATCCAAAAATCCCCATGCCAATGGTTGCCAAACCATATTCAGAAATAGCAGTGCTGCAGAGAAACATGAAACTTAACAAATTATGCCCAAAGAATGTCTCCTTTCGGAAGAGTTAAAGGCTAAGAGAAAAAAAAAAACAACAACAACAGGAAACTGCACTTATAGAAGCTTTTTGGAGCAGAAAATGTGTATATCTCTTATACACATCTTATATACAATTTTATGAGGACTACAGTGCGTACTGAGGGCACAGGTCTCTAGGACCTATAAATGCATAATGATAACAAGAAACCTGAAGATCATTGAAAGAAAAGCTAGAGAAAAGTATATCTAAAAACGAAACTCTAACCAACTATCAGATTTCACAGACCTGGCTGAATGGTTCATATTAATACCCATAAATACAGGAGAAAATAAAAACATACACACCAAAAAATCCTCCATTCAATGCCAAATACAAAAAGATCCTAGGAGGCTATGGGACCAGGCCAAGCCAACATTCCCAGTGCATTCACTGTCGAAAGAGCTTGTTTTTTTCTAAACCTCCTCAAGAAGTATGAAGCTCCTACCTCTGCAAAAGGACTTGGACCATCAAGGAAGAGAGAAAAAGACAGACATCCTTCAAACAGCTTACAGGCTTTATGAGCATGAACTGTGTGGAATAGTATGGATTCTGACATTGGGCACAACCCAGGTACTTAAATAAGGGTCAAAGAGTTGATCTTCCTCTCTCCATCTGAATTCAGGAATCCTTTCTTAGGGTCTCAGAGGAAAAGAGACACCTCCCTTCTCAGACTCTATCCCTCCTATAATCTACTCACTCCATTATTTATGATGTAGCTTGACAGACTTCAGTCTAAATACAAATTACTAGCATTCTGAGCTTGGGCAAGTGGCTTAAACTCTAAGCCACCTCATCAGTACCTGGCACACAGTAAACATTCGATATGTGCTATTAACATTATCCCAGCATTTGCAATTGCTCCCTTTCTGTGAGGTTCTTCCATTGCCTTCGGATATGGTCAGAACAGAGAATCTCACAGAAGAAAAAGGCCTCACTGGGTCCCACTGCCCCAAAAGCCATCCTTTTCAATGTGTTCTATCCTTTTCAAATTTGGAAGTCAGTGTCCTATGCCCAATGGCCTCATAGTAGACCCCCTAGCCATTCACTGCACAGTCCCTCAAGGCAAACATCAGCTTTCCCCCACCTTAATGGAACCATACTCTCAAAGATCAGCAATTCACACAAGCCTTAAATCCAATTTCAGTTTTCATTTTCTGTGATATCTGAAGCAGTCAACATAGTTGATGAAACTTTCCCTTAAATTCTCTCTTCCCTTGATCACTGTATCATGGCCTACCTAGACTTTTGCAGTTCTTGCGGGTTCCTCCTGGGGTGACATCTCTGGCTCCTCCCCTTGGGCCTGGCTGTGGAAACGCTTGGAGCTCAGTACTTTGTACCCTCTTTCTCTGCACATGCTTGCTCTCAGGGGGATGCAGTCACCCTCACAGCTGCACCTCACCATCTTCCATTAGAATGAACTCCAGAACTACAAGAGCTAACTGTGAGTGAGCCTAAGCAGAGTCTCATATGTGTTTGAAGGAAATTTTCAGCCTGCAATGACAGATTTGATCTCTTCAAATTGCCAAAATGCAAAGCAAGGTGTGCTGATCAAGGTGGGAAGGCAATGTCTGTGGCCAAAACAATGTGTGAAAACAATAGCTTGAATTGATAGGATTACAAAATGTCTAAATTTCTTATGGCATCTCCAGTCCTGACAGGTACAGTATGGTGGTGAGGAACAGTGAATCCTGAGTCATCCAATAATTAGCTCTCTGACCTCTCTATGCCTCAGTTTCCTCACCTGTAAAACGGGGATAAGAGTACCTATTCATATGGCTTTGGGAGAATTCAACGTAAAGCATTAGCACAGTGCTTAGAATACAGTTAAATGTCCTAGAAATTTTAGCTGCTGTTGCCCTCTACTTACTCTCAAATTCGGAGCCATAGTCAAAAAAGAATGTCAGTAAAGATGTCCCAAGACAGACAAGGGAGAATAATCCACACAGGAAGCAGAGCAAGGAATAATCCTTTCAATGACCTACATGTAATAACCTGGAGGAGGCTATCAATTTATTCAAAACATCTAGGTTTTCTTCTGAGTCTTCCCACAAACCTCTAATGCCTTTAACACTGATTTACCAAAAAAAATGTCCGATTCTTTTACTGGCCAACAGTTGCTAACAACACTGAGTCTGCAAGTTTGACAAGATGGACCCACTTCCAAAAAGAACCTCAAGATTTTGTGGCTCAGGTTGTTATGAACACCAAATATCAGTTGTTTTGATAAATAAGTCATTATCTACACCATTTTCTGATCAGAAAGCTTTGAGTTATACGTAGGCTTTTTGAGACTATAAGTCATCACACAGATACCTATATTAGAAAAAAAATTTCAATAATAAAGTGTTAAAAAGATGTTAACATTTTTGAAGGATTTAAAATCAATAGCAGAGAGTCTCCTTTTCCTGTATCTTCAGAGTTCTTAGAAAATTTCAGAACTAGAAGGAGTCTCCAATATTTTTGAAGGCAAGGCTTTCATACATTTGGAAGCTCTTCTGAGTCATCTTTGTGCCCTCGGCTTTGATGAGAGACTGAATCAACCAGAAACGGAGGGGATTCCTTCCGAGCCATGCAAGTTGGCCTGGCCTATTGCACTAAAAACAGTTCAGTCAGTGGACACTAATTAAGCAAATGAGAGCATGCCAGTCCACACTGTTGTTTTTTCAATCATGCAAACAGAAAATTGAAATGTAATGATTTTACCAAAGGCTAGTACCTTAATGATCCTTAGAGGAAAAAACAGATATTGTATGATTCCGATTCATTAGCTTATTTTACTACCCAGAAGATCAGCCCTAGTCCCAATAGATCTTAATTTCCAAGCCCATCTGTGTTTTGCTGTTTAAAAAACCACATTCAGAAGAGAGGTGGAACCTATTCTTTGGCAAATAGCATATTTTGATAGAGAGTCTTTATACAGACTGTTCTTTGGACATGTTGTATAAGTTTTTTGTACCAGAGATCAAGGTGGCCTAGAGGGCATGATTAATTCTATTTTTAACTTCCGGACAAAAATAAGAAATTAAGCTATAAAAATGGATTTCTCTGCTCTCTCCTCTCCATTTCCAAACTTGTTGTTTTTGTCCATAATCCTCATCTGCCTGCATGACAGTCTCATTGTTTTGTGACATTAAAGTTTTGCAACTGCACAACTTAAGAGTCTTCCCAAAAGAAGGAACCAATCCCTTTAATGATCACTTCTAAAGTCTTAATTATACTGCTCCTTAGAGAAGAGGCGATAAGGCCCTGGGATAGTAGCTGTGGGCAGGAAACCAGACAGCTGACAAGTCCTCAGCAAGACAGTGAGCATAGAACTAAAATAGTATGTGTCATGAAGCCAGACAATCCCAGGTTTAGAGCCCAGCTCTGACATTTACTAAGCTGAATGAGCATTTTACACAATTCTTAAATGGGTCTATGTGCATGTAAGTGAAGAAGATGAATTCGATTAGAGTATCCAAAGAGCCCACTGTAGTATCTGGCACAAGTACGCTTATAAATATCATTTTCATTCCCAAAGCTTGGTGTATGTTTAAAAACTGCCCTAGGGAGGAGGGGGAAAGTAAACAGGGTAAAGGGGGTCAAATATGTGGTGACAGAAATCAATCTAACTATGGGAGGTAAACACACAGTGCCTTATTGTTATAAAAAATTTTTTAAGCGTAACTGATTTTGTTATTCAACATTAAGTAGTTTGGCTAATGAATCTTTATATGTGGTATGTCATATTTTATTTCAGGAGTCTCCTAGCATTCTTTTCTTTTCCTAAGGCATCAAAGAGAAGTTATTGGTCTAATTATTTTTCCTATTTCTTCCTAGTTATATATTTCAATCCAACATGTATGATGTTTCATTCTTTATTAATCTTGCCTTACTTTTCCATGGATCATTTGCTGCCAATTTTTTTTGGTGGGCATTTTACCCTCAAAAAACATTGTTACTATACATCTATTATAGATACATATTGTGGTTAAAAGGGTGAAAGATCAATGTATAAAGGAGTAAATGTCACTTTGCCTGAGAATACTTGTTCTAGCATCTTGCATGATACGCCAGGCAGATTTATTTACGTCCTCCACTGATCTCACTTTGTTTTTATTATGGATATAATGTCTCTCATTTTTAAATTTGGTTTTATGTGTATCTCTCATGTAGATAATGAGCTTCTTATGGACGAGGTCTAGATTTTACCAATATTGATATGCCTGAAATATAGGAGAGTTTTAATAAACGTGTATTTAATTAATGCAGAAATATGACCATGGTTTCCCTTTGCACATATTTATTAATGACATATTTTCATTTTTTTGAGGTGTTATAAATATATTATTTTTAAATGCATGTATTTCTTCTCATTTCATGGAATTTTGGTCAAGAGTTGGGAGATGCATGTGCTCTGACCGTGGACATATTTTTACAAACTATATTAACAAAATGAGAATCTTGAAAATAAGATTTTTTTTCTTAAGAATTTTTAGAAAATATATAGGGATGGAATAGGAACATATTTATAGAGAAAATATAAGGAAATATGACAAATGGTTTCTTATGTGGTCTACTTTTAACAGTTGCTAATTTGGATACGTCATCTCAGAGAAGGAAATATGTATATATATGTTTGCAGATACAGAATTCATTAATGATACATGTAATGTAATGAAAGTAATGTATGTCTGTGTATGTATGTGTGTATATATATGCATATAGTTATACTTATACATAGAAATCTTACAATTTCTAATTTTCCAGTGACAGTGAATTACAGAAGCTAATCATACTCTGTTATGGCACATATAATGTAATTTTGAATTGCACACTCCCTGTTTCCTCACTATGTGCTTGAATAAAGAATATAAATATTTAAAAAATCAAAAACTAAAAAAAACTGCCCTAATGAGGGACAGAGAAACATTTGAGCCTCTTGGCTCAGAACAAAATGGGCAAACAGACTCATTCACCAAAAAAATAAAGAACAATTTAGTTAGGAAATCTTGAAGGAGGAGGAGGAAGAGGAGGAGGAGGAAGAGAAGGACAAGGAAAAGGAGAAGGAGCAGAAGGAGGAAAAGAAAGAGAAGGAAAAGAAGGTAAAGAAGGAAGAAGGGAGAAGGAAAAAGGAAGAAGGAAGAAGAATACACCTACCCTAACATCTTAGATCAGGTAGAACAAAGAAACAATGTCTACTAGGCAATGGAAATACAACTGTGGCCAAGAAAGAGAATTTACATACCTACAAGGGGCTTGCAGTCTGAAAGTGGACAGAAATAAGCAAATGTGAAATTACAATACAATACAATAAATGCAACACCAGGAGTTTTAGAACTGGCTCTGGATGCACATAGGGAAGGCCTCACATGCATAACTGAAAGACTTCCCGCAGAAACTGACATGTATCAATAACAGCCAAACTAACACTAACTGGGAAGCTACTATGTACTAGGAATATCCTAAGCACCCTTGTGGATTACCTTCTATAATTCTCAGAACAACACTGCAAGAAAGCTACTATTATTACTGCCATTATAAAGATGAAACAAGAGGTTAAAAAAACTTGCCCAAGGTCATACCACAAGAAAGTGGCAGAGCTGGGATGTGAACCCACATAGCCTGACTACAGAGCCTAAGCACTTCACCACCAAATACCTACTGCCTTTTCTAAGATGAAGCCAAAAGCTTTCAAAAAAGGAAGCCATGGGAAGTTTTTTTTGTAGGCAAAGAGGTAAGTGTACAGTTCTAGATCCAAGTCAGCATAGGGCCCAGGTTCAAGGGAATTGCAAATGGGCACTTAATATTTGTTAAATGAAGTGATGCTGAAGCATCCAGTGCAAAGCTAACAGTGAGCAATGAAGAAAGACAAATGAGCCAGACTGCAAAAGACTCAGACACAATACGGATTTTGGACTCAAGGGCAAACCACCATCCTGAAACGCTGGTCCAAGCCAATATTTAATTTTCTCTCAGAAACAAGTCTCCTTGGGAGACTTCCCAAGGGACTGACTTCCAACTTTTTGCATAAAGAACTAGAAACATTCTAGTTTACCAATCATAACTGATACTCATTCAGGATCAAGTTTTTTTAAGGTATATATAAGTTCAAAATGTAACAATAACTTGTCAAATTTGTATTTAATGCACTATTGTTACAAGTTGTTCCATAAAAAAAAATCATACTTGCAGTTAACTTGTTCCTTTCAATAAATCAGAAGGTAACAGAATACTTTTAATGAGACTATAAAATTTTCTAGAGAAAGTAGTGGTACATTAGGGATGAACTTGTTGGCAGCCGTCTTATCAGCCCCATAGCGTCACCTCGTACAACAGTTACAAAGCTTACATTTAATAAGCACAATACAGTGTGTCACGTGCAAAACATGTTCGTATGTTGAAGATCCTCACAAGAACTCTATGAGATTCAAAGGCCAGCTCTCTGATTAGCAGTAAGTTATTTAAACTCTTTGTATCTCAGTTTTCTTACTTCCAAGGAGGGAATGATAATAGTACCTACCTACCTCAGTCTCTGGAAGGAACAAGCACAGGCTTATTCTAGGGATAGGGTGAGAGGGTAGAATGAGAAACAGGAAAAACAGTTCTGGAGTGAGCCTGAGGCAGAAAAACTGAGGAGGCAAAATAAGGCTCTTTAGGAAGAGTCTGTGTAGGTGTTACCAGGTGGGGGCGGGCCATCCGTAACAAGAGACAGCCTCTTCCCTTCTCCAGAGACTGTGCAATTGGGGAGTTTTCCAGGTAGCTTATCAGATCCCACCCAAGGCCCAACCCTCATAAACTTGTGACCCTGACCAGAACAGAAACACCTAGAAGCAGAGCAGCCACAGGGAGAAGTAGAGCCCAGCTAGACCAGGGGCCTCCAGGCCTTAGGTCCAGAGAGGAGAACAGTGAGCCAGGAGCAAATACAGAGCAGTTAGCAATGGATTCTGTAGAAACAGGATCCCCCTTCCCCTCTATCTAGATGGAAGAAAGCAAAGAACCTCTATTCAGAAAGATCTTTCCCTACATCACACCATCAGATTTTTTGGTTAGTTTAACAAACAGAGAGAGACAGAGTAGAATGCCATTTCACTTGCACTTTAATGTGAATTCTTACAAAAACTGATTTTTCTAACATCAATTTGAATCTAGCTACATAGTGGTTATAGGAATTTTGATAGGTAATCTGGAATACCTGGGGGCAGGGAGGCTTGTCCAGATGTGAAGAGAAGAGGTCACATAAATGAAAAGGTGCCAAAATAAAACATCACTGACATCTGAACAAACCTCTAGTGAAACATGCCTCTCCACAAACTACACAAGAAAAGCCTTCTCCACTCAGCCAAGGATCTGCTCCTATTTCTCCTTTTGTAGCTCTGTCTGCCATGCAGGAGCAGAGGGAAAGCTGTGAGCACCATGCTGAGCTAGCTCCTTCTGCCCCTCTGCCTCCGTTCCCTTCCTCTTCCTCTGCCAATGCACATGTGACACTGGGAGGGCCTGCAGGGAGAGGTTTAGTGGTGAACCAAATAAAGGAATATGCAGGAGTGTTTTACGTTGCCCCCCTCCCCAAGAGATTTTCACTAGAAGGAATTGTGTCTCTGACTATAAAAAGGAGCTCCTGTCCCCCACTTATTACTGGCCATTCTACCTTATTAGTCTTCATGTGAAGTAGGAGGGCTGTAGAATACACCTTTAATGAGGGACGACTGCACTGCAGGCAATGAAGCTGCTGCTGCCTTAGATCTAGAACAAGAAGCAGTAGTTGTTCACAGCAGGTGCTCAATAAATGTTGAGTGAAAGACCAAGATGGACTATACTACATGACCTAAGAAAATTTCTCCAAATTCTGTAGTCCAATAATGTGGTATTTTTGCCTTTATTTTTATGCAGTGCAATTCTCAGCTGAACCAGAAAGAATTATAAGCCCTACACAGATGGGATTCTGAACATTCTGAAACTTTTTAAAGTTACATGGGGACAGAGTAATTTCAGAGGCAAAAGGAAGACTTTTACAAGAGACCAAATGAGGAAAAATTTCTTTAAAATGAGACATCTGGCAAACCTGGCAATTCAGTTTTTATTTGCTGATGAAAATTTCTTGGACCTGGGTTTGTCTCTGAATCACTCTTCTCAAAATAGAGGCTTTGTAGAGAGCATTTTGTCTGATTTTTCTTCCATAGTAGGCTCCATTGAGAACAAAGGAAGCAGCAGTCTCAATTCAAAGCAATTTCATTTGCATATTAATTAACATTTTAAATTCAACCTAGCAATATTTTTTGAAAAGTATACTGTGGTTGAGACGTTGGTCTCATCCTTTCATAAATTATCATGTCCAGATTTTCCTCTATATTAACTAGTAAGATGCAGAAGTGATGCTCCTTTATCACCCCCAAATTCTTCAGAGACTTGTAATTGGCTACAAGGAAAACAGCTCTGGGATGGAAGCAAATACTTTCTCTGAGAAGATGGGAGCAGAGAAAACCAGCTCTGTCTTAAACTAGAAGTGGACCCAGAACAAAACTGAGCAGCTCAGAGATTGGGTCTCAAGTGCATGCCAGCACACCTCAAAACAAAAACACACTCAGCTTCCTCTTTCACTTCATTATTATATTTTCATCAATCAAACTTAAATAGAAGAAAACCCTCTGGAAGGAAATTTTGGGAATATAAAAACCTAAACTGTACCTTAGTACAAAAAAAACCTGCCCAGGCCTGAAGCTACAAGACGTTAACAACTACAGATCTACTTTTATAGGCAGTGTGTCAACATTTTCCCCCAGCTACCTACAGTACTAACTGCAGGGACTTCTTCACTCACCAAGTAGGTATCTACTAAGCTTCAGGCACTGCCATTGGAGCAGGGATACATGTGAGTGAAACAGACAGACATGGCCTTGGCCCTCATAAAATTTATATTCTGGATGGAAAGACTCGCTTCAAATGTTTCCAGAAATAAATGTATGTAAGGTGCTGGCTAATACTTCCCACTACAAACAGAAGGATCTTCTACATATATAATACCCCAAAACTCCCTTTTTGAGTAAAATATCACCCTGTTTTTACAGATGAAAAATGAGATAGTTTAAGTAATTTACCCAAGATCATACAACTAACCACCTCAGTGTGGCAAAAGTCCATGCTCCCTACCACATCAAGTCACCTCTGCTCTTTCACTGCTGCTTCCAGAAGCCCTCAGTGAGACCAACAAGAAGAAACAACTCTACAACCCATCCTGCCCCTACGCTCAGAGGCTTAAGAGAGAGGCCTTTGTTTAATAAACACTGCTTTAGGGTCCACAGTGCAATGTTATACTGCTCTTCTCATTTCACTCATGGTGAAATACTCCCTTTTAAAGTTTTGTAGAAACTAAAAAGAGTCAAAAACACAGAGAGCCCAAAGGTCTTTTCTAAGAATAAACCTAAAATGGCTATTAGACCTGGAGGATTTCTAGCTGCAGAAGAAAATGGGCTGGAACATTACCTTAGCTCTGTTTTTCCCACCCTGGCCAACTCAATATTGCCTAACAGAATTTTCAAAACCATTTCCTCCTCAATCTTAGAAAAATCTTACTACCTGCCAAAATAATTTAAAAATACACTGAAAAAAAAAAATACACTGAACAGTGTCTTAGTGAAAACACTGTATAAATCAAGTGGTGATGATTAAATCATTCTGGGATTATCAGGGTGATTTACTAAGTGATGAATATTTTTTTGTTGAGCAAAATATGAGTCCTTGTGTTTAAATTCTGATATTTTTAATTATCAAATTTTCATAAAGTAGCACAGTATAAGAATCATTTGTATGAATTTTTTAAATGTCTGCGTAAACTTTGGGAAGATATCATCCTTCCTGATTGATTAGTTTTAGACTCAAAGACTATTTTACTTAGTCTTTCCTAACTAGTGAATAGTTGGGATCAAGAGACCGAGGCTTCAGCTCAGTCAGTGTTATCATGTGTAACCCTAAAAAAGTTCATCTGTCCGTGACTACTTATTTGTATTGTGGGCACACAAACTAGTCTTTCTCCATTTTACAGGGTGGTGAGGCCAAATTTTATAGAGGTAAATGCAAAAAGTATTATTTAAAGTCAATGTATTTGATCATCTTTCCGTACCCGGCTCCTAGCAGAGGGCCTACTACAGAGCAGAAACTCAGTAATGTTTGAATAAAGAACAAAGTTCATCTCTGCTAAAGTTTGACAGCATTCATCAAATACAGGGGGAAAAAAATCTAACTTTTAGGGAATCAAATGGTGGGTGAGGTTTATCACAATAAAAATAGGTGATATACACTCAGCCAGGAGGACCACAATAAAAGGTTCTGCATCTCACTATCAAAAAGTGAACCAACCACTCATCACTGCATGCCACACAGATACAAAAGGGCAGGTCGAACATGTCACTCAAAACCAATTTTGTTTCTCAATTCATCTAATATGTATCGTTTTCTTTTCAATGATCTTCTAACTAAGATATCAAAATATTTTTACTAATACACTAGCCCTCTTTCTAACCTAAAATCAACTGTACAGTAGAATGAGAGTGTTCCATAAATAAATATCTGTTATATCATTTCTACCTGCTAGGTGAGGGATTTTCAGTTATTTCAATCCCTATTCTTTAATAAAATGTGTTGCCAACTCTCCCCAGAGGTGAAGGGAGTCTCTCACCCCAATGCTGTGTTCGCCCAGCCCTGGGTGGGCCAGCCAGTCTCAGGTCTAGAGCTCCGCTTCCCTGAGGACCCCAGACTCCCAGAATACCTAGGATCAGAGAGAAGCCACAGGGGCTGCTCTGAGGGTGAAGTGGGGCAGGGAGAGAGAATGGGTCTGAGGACTACTCTCTCCCTCCACCGGGCTCTACAGAAGAGAACCTAAACTTTTTTATTTTAACATAGGGGAATTAGAGCATGCCATTGATGAGAATCAGACTATGAGAGGTAACAACAGAAAATTCTGACATTGATGCTAATTACAAGTGCTGGAGAACCAACAAATTAATAAACATGAAACTGGGAAAATATGATTTGGCCATGTAAAAATTAATTCTAATTATAGTCATTTATATGAACAGCTTACCTAATGACCATGCAGCACAATAATGATCATGCATCTCATTAAAGGTGTCAGATTAGCATATGAATGTTTTTTATTTCATCACAACACTGAACAAAGGTCACACACTTTCAGTTTGCATAAACTGCTGCTCACCTAGCATGCTTACTCACAACTTAAAGCTGAAATGAACATCCCTAGGTGAACAAGAACTTGGTTTGTAAAAGTATTAACACTCACTCCATGGGCACAACCTGAAAACTGGAACAGCAGAGGTTCGTGGGGGCTAAGAGCATTCTAGACGCAAAAAAAAAACTATCTTGCAGTTTTAATTTTTATGACTCTGTAGCCAAACTGTCATTTCTCTTCTACTCATCTAAATGAGGATTCTCTGCCCCACACACCACAATCCTTCATTCTAAACTGTCAAGGATTTATAGCAACAGGAAATTTGGAGTTGGGGTAGGCAGATAGTTTTGGCTGACTGGAGAGAAAAGCTTCCCCTCAGCATAAAGGGTGTGGTTTGGGTTTCTTAATGACCACTGAGGGTTAGGACTCCAGATATGAGCAATCACAAAGCCCAGGAGCTTGTTTTGCCTTTTCTAGAAGTTTCTAGTCATATGCAAATGACACTTAAGCTTCATGAGGCCACATTCTCATAGCTAAGGACCAGGACTGTGAGTGAGGAAGTTCTGGACACCTAGATTAATAGCCCTCTGGGTTTAAGAATCCCCCTCACTGCTATCGCGGGCACAAGGAAAGAGCTTATTTCAGCAGCAGACCACAGGCCAAAGCAAAGACAGGATTAGCTTAAAACTTGATAAAACCCTTAGAATGAAATCCATACACCATTTCACAAGAAATGCTGGTTTGGCTTTCAGTACACATCTCATTGACTATAAAACCTGAAGGTAGTAGGAAGGTCTGTTCTTTCTTCATTCCAAATCACCAAGTACCCCTCAGTTCAAGGGTTCCTGGGTCTTCTCTGTGAAAACACCCATTTGGAGATTTAGTTTTCATCACAACAAACAAAGTAAGATTAAAATAAACCAAAGACTGATTTATCTGCCTGATTACAAAAAAAAAGTTTTGATACAACTCAAGGCTTTCATCTACAAACTCCTATTCACATTAAAATAAGTAATGGGGCTGTTCTAAAGCAAACATTGTCCTTCTGTTAATGAGGGGAAAAAGCATCTCTTTTCAGTTATGACTTTTAAAAGATCCACTTTCTTATTTTACATAGTAAAATCCTATGTAGTCATAGGAGAGATCAACCTCTCAATTGCAATCAACAACCACCAAGTCCAATTCATTCCACCTCCTGAATATCTCTCCCATTTGGCCTCCTCTCCATGCCCATTTTTACTGGCTCTCATCATTCTGCACTCCTAGTCAATTTCAACCCCTCTAATCCATTTCCCAAAAATCTGAAGTGATTTTCTAAAATTGCAAATCCATCATTACCTTCAGTGTAAAGTCCATCTCCTTGTATATATTGATCGGCATGGACGGTCTCATCTTCACTTGCTGCCCCAGCTACCTCTCCCCACTCCACAGCACCTTGCCTCTCTCTTTCACATCAGGCAATTACTTGCAGTTCTCTGAATGTGCCATAGTCTCCATACCTCCATTCTTTGCAGACACTGTATAATCTCTCCAGTTTAGAAGAGCCCTCACTTTCCCCTTTTTTGCCTATACAACTCCTGTCAACTCTAATACTCCACTCAGACTTTACTTCTTCTAGAGCAACATTTCCCTCACACACCTGGAGCTGCCCCCACCCCACCACTTTGTCCCTTGACTCCTCCATGATCTTTCTGCATCGCTCTGTTGCATAGCACTCACCACAATACTGCCTCCTTCATTAGATCAGAAGGCTGGGACTGAGACTTTCTTTCTAATTGCATGGGCTAGCACATGGTCTGACACTCATTAAATGAAAAAACTGCCATTATCCCTAGGTTTCAAATCAGTACAACTCCCCCTACTTTCCAACAGAGCTATGCAAAAAGCACAGACATGAAGATTAGTTGTTAACTACTGCTCTTGAACCACCAGGTAAACCACTGGGGGCGGGGGGAATCTACTAAGGTGACTTTTCATTCATGATGATAAAAGTTATGGTAAATGTCAGCTGAAGGCACCGAGCATGGTGCAATGGAAAAAACTGACTCTGGAGTCAGTGAGATATAAAATTGAACTTAGATAAGTAACATAAGCCTAGGTCTGTGGTTTTATGGGAGAATTTATTTAAGTTTGGGAATGTGTCTAGTGCAGTATTTGGCACATATAGACCCCTTCCTGATTCTACCCACTATACAGCATGGACATGGGTATACGGTGGAGAAAAAGAAACACATTCCCAGGCAAAAATCTATGATAACAGAGGTTTAAATAGCAGTTACCTCGAGGAGGGGAATTTGGGGCTGGGAGAAGACGCAAGAGAAACTTCTGGAGTGTTGAAAACGTTCTATGTATTGATTTTGGTGATGACTACACAAATATATACTGTTAAAAAGAAACAAGCCCAAAATGGAGTCACTTTTGCTAAGCCACACCAAGACTTAACACCTAAACTTAATTGCAGTTTTAGCTTCTCCCAGGATTGGAATTAATTTTGAACCAACCAGCTCTGGAATTTCCAGGTCAGCACTAGGGAGGTAACCTGCCTGATAAGACCCCTGCCTTTCCATAAGGGAAAATGATCTCCCTGAAAGAATCCACTCTTTTAACCTTCTTGTCCTACCCCCTTTATGAATGTAAAAACCTTCCAATGCTATACACCTGAAACATAATATTGAATGTCAAAAAAAAAAAATAACCTTTCTATTTTGTATGACTCCTTGGAGTGCCCTTCTAGGTGCTGGGTGGGAATGCTGCTCGATTCATGAATCACTTAATAAAGCCCATTAAGTCCTCAGATTTACTCGGTTGAATTTTGTTCTTTAACAATACATAGGTAAAAATATATTGCTCTGGACACTTAATATCTGCGCACTTGCTGTATGTAAATTATACTTCAATAATTTGACAGCAGTGACTCTTAGCCCTTGGGCCACACTGTTATTATAAAGGGTCGGCAAATGCATTCCTACACCAGGCACTGGCAGTAGGCAGTGTCTCACATATGAATCACAATGTTCCAAAGGTACAGAGAAACTACAGTACTTAATAAAACACATTTATTTCATAGTGTTACTAACTTCATAGTTACTTTGTCATAACATATTTTTTCAATCAACGAACACTCAAAGTAAAACCGTGATCCTGTTTTTTGAAGTGATATTCTCTCCCTTACCTAGAGATAAAAGTCTAAACTCAATCAAGCCAGCATCCAAGCTGGAACACACTCACCTTACAGCCTCCCCTCTACTGAGCCCACACATACCCACCACTTACCCTGGGTGGCTTTACTCACTGCTCAACAAACAGGTCTTTCTCACTGAAGTTTCTCCCCATTAGCCCCTAGCTGTTCCTTTGCCTCCTCCACACCAGTCTACTATCAGCTATCTGACTCTTTGGTTTTCCTCAAGGGCGAGGCTCAAGTCCTACTTTCTAGGGGTACAGGTGGAGGGGGAGGCGTCTCTAGACCATCCCAGTCCTTTACCATCTTCTCCACTACTGACATCCATGGCCAAATGGCTGAGTATCTAAAAAGGTGTCTGGACTTTCTCTGCACAAATATCAATACTATTAGTTGGCATTACTATGTTCCAGCCACTGTTCCAAGTACTTTACTCACTGTACTCATTTAATCTTCACTCAATCTTTTTATACAGGAGGTACTATTTATTATTACCCATCAGGGAACTGAGGCAAAGAAATTAAGGAAGTTGTCTATTATCTCTCATTTGGTAGGTGGCAAAGACAAGATTTGAATCCAGGCAACCTGACCCGAGAGCCACTATCCAAGAAGGTCTTTGTTTACTTTTTCTTTGAAATAATTTGAGGCTTACAACAGATTTGCAAAGATAGCCTTTTCACCCAGCCTCTACGTTACCTCCCCTTAGGTAACCATGGTATATTGATCGAACTTAAGAAATTAACGCTGTACATACTATTAACTAAACTACAGGCTTTATTCAGATTTCCCCAATTTTTATACTCATGTCCTTTTTTCTGTTTCAAGATTGCACATTACAATTTAATAGTCATAATTCCTTAGTCTCCAGTCTGTGACAGTCTTTCCTTGTCTTTCACAGGAAGACTTTTAAAGAGTACTAGTCGGGAATCCATTAGAATGTCCTTCAATTTGAGTTTGTCTGTTTCCTCATGATTACACTGATGTGACGGATTTGGGAGAACACAAGAGATAAAAGTACCTTCCTCAACACATTCTATTAAAGGGTAATTTACATCGACCTAACATAGCACTGGTGATGTTAACCTTGACCACTTGGTTAAGGTGATGTCTGTCAGGTTCTTCCACTGTAGTTACTGTTTTTCCTTTTCCATAATCTGTAATTTACCAGCCAGTCTCCAGGTCCAGCCCACACTCAAGAGGAGGAATTAAACTCCATCTTGAAACCACCACACTAATAAATATTTTAGGGAAGATGCTTTAAGGCCATGCAAATATTCTGGTTCTCCCTAAAGTTTCACCTTGCCTTCAGCTTTTATTACTGTGATGTTGATGGTAATTTTCTATTCCTCTCGTTTCTTCCATATCTATTATTTGGAATTCTTCTGAAAGGAAGAGCTCATTCTTTTCCCCCAATTATTTATTTATTCATTCATTCAATCCTTTATATCATTAACTCAGGGATATTTATTTTATTTTGTGGTTTATAATCCAATGTTCAGATTGTTCCTGCTGTGGCCACTGAGAGCTCTTTCAGGTTGGCTTCTGTGTTCTTTTGACATGCCTTGTCTTTTTTATTTTCTCTGCTCCAGTCCTGGAATCAATCCTTTCTCTGGGAAGTTGACAGGGCCATTTTATCAGCGCTCTGATCAAGTCAATTTCTTAGGGTAATTAACAAATTTTGTATTCCTAAATATCTCCTACAGCAGTATGCTTAACATACAGTAATTAGGCACTGATCAGTATTTGTTTATGAAAGCTTCAAGGGCAAAAAGATCAATAGCCAGCTTACTCACATAGATGAGGGGACAGACAGACTTCCTTCTCTCCTAATTCACCCTCTGGACAAGGTAGGTATACAAAAGGCCTCACGCAGTTCCTGGTTCACAGTAAGTGTAAGTAAGCAGTAGTTCCTTTCCCCAGTCTGACTCTGCAGCTGCTTTAAGATGTGCTGATAAACCTTCCTTAGGAACCCTATCAGGATGCTTCAAATGCTACTTTTTATGAATAGGGAAACTGAGATGTAACAGAAGTAAAAAACATTCCCAAGACCATAGAGCTAGTGTGGCTGAGATGATACTAGGAGGACTGCCTCTGAAGGGGATAGCTCTCCCATGCCCTTCTCCAGAGGCAGTGTGTACTCTGAAGGCGGAAGGTTCCCGGAGACAGTGTTCCTTACAGACTGATTTTTCTGTCTTACTCATGTCTTCTTGCCTCCAGAGTTCAAACACAGAGAGACTAGAGGATAAAACTTCCCAGACCCCAAGGACCAAGACAGACCTAGGCCAAGCTAAAACTCTAAGACAAGAACAAGTTAAGGATTTTAACTTAAAGATTTCATTGAAGTGTCTACATATCAAGTAAAAGGCTAAAATCAAAATCAGTGAAGGCGAGGGAGGAGGGGGACAAGATTTAGATTTTGTTACACTCAAATCCAGATGACCTCATGAACCCAAAGACTAATCCTAGCTTGTTAGTATGAATACTAAGTGGGCAAGGAGAAACAAGAGGTTAAAACAAATGTGAATACAGCCAAAGCAATAAAAAGTAATAGGTTAAGCCTATAGGGTCAAAATGTCACAAGTCCCAGAATCGGGTAATGAGGAAACCTGATGCCAGCCTGATTCATCGGATGATGACCTCATTAACCATCAGGAGAAAGTCAGAAAATACCCTCAGCAATAGGAAGCACTTGAATAAATATGACAATAATAATGATCAGGTTATTATATAATATTCCCATATTTTCAAAGACCCAGACTTGTGGTCCAAACTCACAGATGATTCAATTCATCAGAAAATGATGAATTTTACTACATGGTGATCTGACTTCTCAAGAAGTGGCTTATGGGCAAATCGGTTTATTAAAATGACAACCAAATCCCACAGTAAGCCAACTGGAAAGCACCTATGTTAAGATAAAAAAACAAATTATAAGCAATCAACTTTATAGATTACAATAGAAACTTCCCAACAAAACAAATCTTGGGTTTAGTTTCTATAGATCATTTCATTAGTGCCAGCACTATTAAACAAAACTTAGAATTTAGATATGCGTTCCTCCTGGCGAACACCGATATTTTTAAATGATCATGAAAACTCAAAAAAATTAGGTTTTCATAAATATCTGCAAATTAAATGAGAAGAAACTAAAGTATACCTGGGCTGCCACTGTCATCAATTCTCTCTGTAAATGAATGATGTAGCTAACAAAAGAGTAAATAAAGAGAGGTGAACAGAAGTGATGATAACTAAAGACAACGAATGAGTCTAAGAGATTATGATGGATAAAAAATGCAGCTCTATGATTTTGGTCAACAAAACATAATAGATAAAACTACTGGAATCACAACTTCTTACACACTCTTTTAAAAAGAAAAACTGTTGAATTTTAGACTGAAGCACTAAATACTGGATCATTTACTTAAAAACCTTTTTGAAAGTCTGCTCTGGGTGTGCTGACAACACAAAAGGGCCGCTGATGAGTGACTAGAAAGAAAATTATTCTCTAGCTAGGTCTTAAACATGCAATAATGAAGGCAGCAACAGATTAAAAAGTAACAAAACTGGAATCACTGCCAATTTCAACGTCTGAGGTATTTTCATTTATAGGTAAAAAATAATAGAGGTATTCTATTACTGCTAAGCATATAGGACCCACAGGTGTTTTTAGAGCTCCTAAACTAGAATATTCTTTTCCTTACACTTCTACAACCTAAGGACTCAAACATCTTTCTGGCAGCCACAATTTCCACATAAAATGGTTTCTGAAGGCCTTGCAAATAGAAAATCTCAGCCTAGGCAAGAGACTTAACCTCTTTAAATCTCATCAGTAAAATGGGCACTAATAACTTACATCACAGGATTGTGAGAACTAACGCACCAAAGATTACGGAAAGTAACATTTCCTGTCGCATAATCTCAGGCTTCAAATTAGTATCAACAATCATTTGAACCAGACAGATAATACTCTCTAAAAATCATTTTATGGACAAACTAATTGTTTTTTGGAGAATGTAAGATTTGGTAATAAACTACTACTGAGGGAGAGGTGAGAGAACTGTAAAAAAGCAGAGTTGGTAGCAATCACTTCAAATACACAGGCCTCTGGTTTCTTGCCAACTCTTCAGATTTACTTCCTTTGCACACACTTCAGCCTTGGTAGTAGTACATCTGGCAGTCATATGTCCAAAACAAATCTTTACTGCTTTGAACTCGAAGCAGGGGGTTCCTAAATTTTCTTAGATGAAATTCATGAATGTGTTAACCTACTTGAGAGGAAGATGACAATTTTTTAGAAGAAAAGTTTGAAAAAAACGAAAGGAGTGGTTTTCTTCTTCATGAGTTGCACGGCATTCCCCATATCCTCAATTATTTGGCATAAGTTTAAAGACATTCTCCTCATCTAACTTTCCTATATTTCAGGGAAATTGCCAATGATTTTTTTTTTTTTTTTTTTTTTTTTTACAAAATAAGCCTCTCACTTTATGTAGTCAAAGTGTTCCAAAGGGATTTTGAGTAACATTCTCAGATAAAAGGAAGAATCCCCAGTTGCATAAAAACTAAGAGCAAGGACTCTGGAGCCAGTGTGCCTGGGTTTAAAACCAAGCTCTACCACTTACTAGCTTACTTACTACCTTGGGCAAGTTACCTGACCTCTCTGTACCTCAGTTTCCTCAATAGTAAAAAGGCAGTAATACTAGTGTCTTCCCCAAAGAGTTTTTATGAGGCCAAAATGAGTTAATATTTGCAAAGTGCTTAGAAGAGTATCTGGCACAAAGCAAGTGTTATAAAACCAACTACTGAATTAAAATAAATAATTCCCTAATTAATCCTTTTGTTAAAATATCAACTAAACATATAATAAGTGATAGTTTGAATCTCATTCATAGAGACCGAGTTCTCCAGGCAGTCAAATGTGATGCTTTACAACAACAGTTTTAGAGTTAGAGGGACACTCCTCTCTCCGCACCCTCTCTGTGTGGCCCTGAACTGATCACTTTAACCTCTCCCTGAACCTGTGATTCTTCATCTATAAATCAGGAATAACAAAAATTATCTAGCAGGCATGGTGAGAAAGTAAACTAAGGAAATATAGATGTAAAGTTCTTGGCACGGAGAGAGCAAAGTGTTAACTGAGCAAGAAGTGAAACTCCCAAATACATGTGTACATACCCACCTACAGGAGAGTCTATGGAAAACTAAGCTGTTGTAAATTAACTTGTGAGTTAACAACCTCAAATACTACAATGTGGGCTGGGCTTTGCCTTGAAGTTTTATCAAGGCTGTGGGGCAACCTGAAGAAGCAAGTATCAGGCAGCTGAATCCAACCAGAACAAGAGTCAATGCACTGACCTCACCAGGCTGGAGGGGAGAAAGAGTGGGGAACATGACGCCAACAGTCATGAACAAAGCCAGCGCTGGGGCTCCTCTCCAGGCCCACCTAAGAGCTAAAGATCTAAAAACAAACACCAGAAAATCTAAGAATCTTCCAGTGATTCAGGTAAACAGCCCTGAACTGATCTGTTTTACAAGCTTTTCTGGTCATCAGATTTCTTATCAGTAGGTCTCAATTATTTTTAAAAGGAAAAATAACTTGAGAAATGGATTGTGTATAAAGGAAACTGGAAAGAAAATCACAATGATGCTTACTCAGGTGAAAAGAAAATGCCAACACGCTGGTACAGTAAGACAAAAAAGGCAAAAAAAAAAAAAAAAAAAACCTTTAAGAAGGACCTTTCTAAGGTTAAACAAAGTACCACCTCCAAATAAACTAACCTTTGTTTTCTAAATACCTGATACCTCAGAAAACAGTAACACTTTTTCAACCTTTTCACAGGTAAGAATTGAGAGTTTCCAATTTTTTTAAAATAAAATGTTACTTTAAAAAATTATAATCCCTGAAATTTTAAACTTCGCTATGATTGAAAAAAATTGTAATTGAGAGATGTGACTATACACATACAAAGCTGAAAGTCACAATATGCCCAGTAAGGATAAGCACTTAATGATGCCTTCTGTATGTTTGAAATGTCTCATAAGAAAAACTAGAACTACAAAAGAAAATGATTTTTCTCTCATTCTACTTAGAACATATTGTTTCATGCACTTGTATTAATAGGCCCTGAAGAAGAACCCAAGAGGCCCAACTTGACTATTAAAAATCCTGTGTCTGCACAAAGATAACTTCATAAATATAAGTAGCATTTAGCAGCCACAGATTAGTAATTTATTTTCCAAACAAAAGGACCCAGGAGAGGTAAGGGGCCTTAGAATTACCATGAGTCCTCGTATTCAACTGCACACATGTTGATTTGTAATGGCTGACTACTCAAATTACATCTACTGTCCTGAGTATATAAAATGTTATAAGCATGAGTGTGCACAAAACTTATCTACAAGTATATACATCACAGTGCTGTTCCAATAACAGAAAACTAAAAACAAACTCATGTCTTTGGTGGGAAAGGGATTAAATAAATTACAGTTCATACACACTGTGAAATACCACTTAAAATGAGGTTGAGGAGAATAAAAAAATAGAAAAGTGTTCACAATATATTGAGAATTTGAGACAAAGTATATATAGAATAAGGTCATTTCTGGTTTCTTTTAAGTGTACGTAGGAAAAAGACCAAAGTATGTACACTAAAATTACAACAGTTAATTTCTTTAGGTGGTGAATTATAGATGACTTTATTTTCTTCATTGTGTTTTTACGTGTCTAGCATTTTTCCTAAAGGCAAGGTCCATATTCCCTTACCTACAACACAGAAATCCAAAAAACTCTGAAAATTCAAAAGTTAGCAGCAAATTCGTTTAGGTACAAAACCTAAACTGATATGAAACTGCTTCATATTTATCCCATTTACTGTAAATATTTACAGATTTCACTGCAGAAATATGTTTCAGAGTGTTGCCCTAGATCCCACTAGAGGCTCAATATTACCCTCCAACAATCCAAATGTTCTGGATTCTAAACCCCAAGGTTTGAGACCAGAGATCGTGGGCCTGTATCAGTTTGTAAGTTCTGACATCATTACCATTGTCAGACTTTTAAAAATGAGACTCATCATTTGAAAAGGTTGGGAGTCTCTGCTATCGATTATTATAAATTTTAAAATGTCAACATTAATAAAAAATACATCCTTAAAAACAGGATTATCATTCCAATTCAACAAAAGTGGTGAGCATTGGGCTGTCATCAAATGACTTTAGCAGCTGAAGTTTACCAAGCCCTTGGCATGGGCCAAGCATTATGTGTTTTATACAGTTTAGTTCATGCGATGCTGCTTCAGAAGGTGCGTACTATCCCACGCCCATTATACAAATGAAGACACAGATGCTCACAGAAGTTATGTGACTTGCCTAAGTCACAAGGCAGAGTTGGGTCTGAATCTGACTCTTACTGGCTATATTAAGCAAGCAAGCAAGCCAGGGGGCAGTTCTGCTTCCTGGATCATCTCCACAGTTTTTAATGGTGGTAATAACATCACAAGTAAAGCTAAGACAACTGACTTGTTTGAAAAACTCTTTTCTGATTTGTAAACTAAACAAACTTGATCTACAAATTACTGAGAAAGGATAAATATGAAGCTGTACCGTATAATTTCTAGTATTACTACCATTAACACTAACCACACCAAAGTAATCTGAAGATGTTCTACAACCATGACACAATTTTCTATACCACAGAAAATCTCCCAGGAATCTTTTGGAAATCAGTGTGGGGAACATTTTCTGAGAGCTCTCCACAAAAGACTAAGTTTCTACCCACAGGAGAGTCTGACGTTTCCAAGAACAAACCCTCCACTATCTTCTCTTGGGGTTTCCTTGATATCTCTCGGATATAATGCCCAGTGACTTTCCCTACTGAAGACTAAGGCAGAAATAACCTTGACTTCCTTTTTGAAAACCAAAATTTACAGCTGTTTGGGGTAAACAAACCAAGGGGGTGGGGTGAGGTGGAGTGGGGGATCCTTCCAAAGGGAGGATATTTCTGGCCAAGGATGCAACTTCCTAGGACCAGTGAACATGCTGAAGTTGACTGGATACAAATCAAATTTCTTCAGACCACAAGATTGTTTCACTGTTTCCTGTCTCTAACTTTTGTAACTAACACAGTAAAAACTAAACTTCAATTGGAGAATATAAAAAAAGGGAGATCTCTCCCACTTATCAATCTTCTGCTAAATCATCTTTTACTATAAACAGATGCCTAACTCGATTTAAGATTAGGCACTTTCTAGATTTTCACATATAAAATAACCACAAAGAAGTCATTTCCAGGCATGCTATTTTTTTGCTTTTGTTTTGTTTTGTTTTGTTTTGAATAGGGGGACCACATTCTGCTTTGGAGATAGCCTAAATGTACAGCAATTCCTAAGTAAAGGAAAAGGACTGCCATCTCTATAAAATCACACTTAAAAGAAATATTTTAAGCAGCTCTTTAAAAACCACTTTAATGAATTAAGGAGGTTTAGTGGAAGATCCAGAAAACTGCTGTCCTAATGGATAGCTGTGTTTTGCTTTGTTGATTTTGTTTTTGCATTCTCTTAGAAGAGCAGGAACTTACATCAGACAAGTCCATGAGATCCTGTTTCTAGAACCTCCCATTCTATAATCTTTACATGGTTGGTGCTGCCTTCTTCCTTAGGATGTTAAAATCAGTTTGCTCAAATTGGCACATTCAAAAAGAAATCTGGCATGGTAGGAGGGCAAAAGGAAAAGGGTCAGCATGAGAAAAAGCTGTCATGTCATATATAATTTATAAGTTACAGGTTCATGGGGGGAAGGTGTGTAAATAAAGGACATTTCAATAAAATGGTTATGCTAATCATTTTTTTTAAGTCTGAATTCCTTAAACAAATATTAGGGATATTTCTTAAAAATAATGAATAACTAACTTGTCATCTCTTCTGACATCTGTGAGAACCTGTTATTGTTCCTCAAATGAGGTCCATTCTTCAAAAATTTTCATTCTTCATTCCTTATTTCAGAAATTTTTCATATCTTTGGGAAACTCATGGCTGTTTTTGGATAGTCTTCTCCCTACCCTCACTACAAATGGTGGAGCAAAAACTAGTTTATAGCCACGTTTATTGCTACAATAAATATAAATATAAATAAATGTCTATAAATTTTCAGATTTCTCTAGCAAGCTTCCTTGGCTTTTTCTTTTTTTATTCACTCTTATCATTTTCAAAAAACTACAGATTTTTCCTAAACTATGACACAATCTTCTCCTCAATTATGGCCTTTGGCTTAGTTTCTCTATGCTTCTGAACCCTCAGGAGTGCATTTCACATTACATTATTCACATATATTCACATACACATATATTATTTAGCTCATAACTCAATTTATAGTTAGTTTTCAGTTAATATGTCATTTTATTTTAACATTTCCTTTTCTCAGATCTTTCTCCCTTTCAGTAGACAGAATTCACTTTTAACCCAGATCTTACTGTATTCTCATACAGAAGTTACTTTCCTGGAAATCAGTAGTTTCCTTATAACTATAAACATCAAACTCTCCATCACATGTGAATTTGAGTGCCTGCTATATATATACCCAGGGCTGAAATATACCATGAGTTAAAAAGAAGTTTATAGAGTACCTGTCCAAGCTATAGATTGAAGGCCTGCATCTGTTCAACAATCAGACCATGAGACACTATTATATAAAGTAAAATCCCTGCTATCCAGAAGCTCTGCAGGACTAGCTATTTTAGCTAGCTATGCTTTCTAGGTTCGAGTGCTTGTCCTTTTAAGGCATTAATGTCCTCTCTCTTATTCACACTTTCTAATCTGCCATGACTTGGAAAACAGATACTCAAGTGTGAAAGAACTATTTAAAATGTGTCTGGCATGGTACTTTGCACATAGCAAGTGCAGCATGGCAAAATTGCATGTGCTGAACTGATCTGAGGATGGCTAACAGTGAGTACTTACAATGTATCAGAAATTATGGTATGTTTCTTACACACATTACCTAAGGCAAAACCTATAAAGCAGATAATATTATCCCCATTTTACAGATGCAGAAATTGAGGTTCAAAGTGGCTGAGTCATTTATATAAGGTCAAGCAGATAGTCAGTGGTGGCAGTGGAATGTGAATCCAGGCAGTCTGACTCCAGCACAAGTGGCCTTAAGCATAATACTATTTATACTGCCACTAAATGTACAGTAAATAGGGGAAGGTCAGAAGGAAATGATGTTTATAACAACTTCTTTTTTAGTCTAAAAGTCTTCTTTGCTGACTTTCTGACTCTCAGATGTGTTCTCAACTGGAAAGGGTTACTTTATATAAACACTATATTGACAGGACAAAGCAATAAACTGTGAAAGCTAGGCAAGCAAAGTATAAGTCGACTAGCTACTGTACACTATAGATGATAGGTTCCAAATAAGTAGAAGCTTGAGAGAGCTGTGTGTATTAGGGTCATTAGGGAGGGCTTTAAGAAGTTAAGACCTAAGCACAAGCAGTTAAGACAAAAGGGTTAGGGTGAGTGTAAACATTTTACAGTTTAAGAATAAGCACAAAGCTTTTGTGGAATTGTGGCGGGGGCGTCATAAACAGATGACTAGATGAACAGATAAATAAATAGATGGATAGACAATTACACATGTGGTTTGAAACATTTATATCCACTATAGCTATGAGCTCCTATTCCTGAGAGCTTTACTTGGTCACTCAAGCAGCTGGACAAATGTAGGCCACATTTGGCAGTACTAGTGGGAGTAGGCTATGGCAGCTAATGCAAGAGCCAAGGCTGAAACTATGTTACTGCAGCTCTTGTTAAATAATCCAATGTCCTTGAGGTGGTGAGTGTGAGCATAGTGGACCCACACCCACCATTTCCAAACTTAAAAGGCAGGACATGCTGACTTAGGGTTTTTTTTAAAAACATGGTCTCATTTGCTCAGAAATCTTTCACTAGGTTGAACCAGAGTCACCTCTAATTAATGACACACCTAGTGAATGTAACAAGTGCCTGCAGATCCTCCCTGCCCCTAGGAGTTACAGGGATGAGAGGCTGGGACAGCTCTTGGGCCATCTACCGTCTCTCCGTCAGATACAGGAGCAAGTCAGGAGTCAGCTCTCTTACGCAAGGGAATGTAGACACCACCATTGACACTTTATGGCAGACTGGACATACCAGCATGAGGCTCAAAGTAAAAACTGTGCTGAACAAAGATTTCCTAGTCTTGCTTAACAGGCAGCTAAATTCTCAGCAAAATTTCAACAATGTCTGAGTGGGCGCACTAAGAGTAACTTAAACTGTACTTGAAACCAGGAGATATGTGAAAGTTTCTCACTTCAGCAGGATATACTAGGGGTTAAGGTATCTCTGGCAAACCTCCAAATGCTACATCATTCACCTCATGGGAGACAGGCACCTCTGAACTTGTATAGTCTTTCTCTCATCTCTCAGACATCAGAAGTGCAAAAATATCAAAGTAATCCAGGTAAGATTCAAAACCCAATTCATGCACTCAAAGTACGTTTATTCAACACCTGTGAGTTGTCAGGCACTAATCTAGGAACCTGGAATATAAACATGAGAAAGACTAATTCATTCTGAAAGGTGGCAGTGTATCCATCCATTATTTCCCTTAATCGTGCCCAAACATTCAAGGCTCCAGGCAAGAAGTTCTAGTGTCTCTCTAGCACCAAATAAGTGTCTTTTCCCACTTCTGTGCCTCTGATCATGGTGTGCCTACCTGGAATACTCTCACTCTCCTTCACCCACCCAAATCCTCACTTCCTTCAAAGTCAGCTTTAGTCCCTCTCCTCCTGGAAACCTTGACCACCATCTCATCCCAACATATTGTCTTATGCCGCTGAACTAACAATTACGGTGAGTAGCATCATTAGTTTATTTAGAAATTTACTGTCCTCTGACACTTTTTTATTCAACAAATCCTGAGTACCAACTGTGTGACGACATTGTTCTAGGGACTGCAGAAATTGCAGCCAACAGTACTGGTGTTTGCCTCCCCAAAAGAACTCCTAGGGCAAGTTCTTCTCTTATATTGCTTTTTAAAATCTTCCTGTATAGAGCTGGCTTCCTACTCAGTGCTTAATACCTAACAATTTATTAGAGCCTTGGGCTTCCTTGGGCCAAGCTCAACTCACTCAAATTGAAGTTATATAAACTAATGGGGAACAAAAGCAAACCAAGCCATTTCTAAACAAACTTCCACTTCTTAAAAACCTCAAAAGAACACGGAAGGAAAAGAAAACAGGCTATGAAAGTGCTGCTGAACCAACACATTTTACTCACACTGACAATCCTCCCTCCACGCCAGACAAAAGTGACCTTTTCCTCTCAATCATTACAGCTCAGATTCAAGTGTTTAACAACAGACCTTGTAAAACTTTAAAGCATTCCTCGGTTTCCTAAACAAGTCTTTCCTAAAGCTTTATTTCTTCGTGAATAAACCCCCCATGAATCCTGAATATGCCACCTAACAGACTAATCCAATGAGGTTCACTACATGGAACTAGAATTTGAGCTTCAAGCACAAGTGGGGCTCAAAGAGTACTTTAGACGCGATAAATCCAGAGACAATTTTATATAAACAACAAAAGCCAGGTCCTGCAGACCCTAGTAGAAGGTTCCAAGTTCCCAAAAGAAGGGAATCAAGATAATTTCCTCTCGCAGAGCCGCGAGATTCTGCAAGGCGTGGGAGTTTCTGCAGGAGGTGAGAGAGGTTACAAAATACATTTGTTAACATATATATATATATATATATATATATATATATATATATATATATATATATATATATATATTACTCTAAAGTGGCTTGTTAGATCCCACGGCTGGCACCTATAGCGGACAAGGGTGAAGCCGGGCTGTGCCATGCGGCGGAGGCTCCCACCTGGGGAACTCCCACCATTCTTCGCAGCCTGGTCAGGAGGCGAGACGAGCAGAACCCAGCTCGGACCCGCACTGGCGTCCCTTGCCTCGTGGGCCGCCCGCCCTTGCCCAGGGGTACCCCGAAAACCCATTCTGCCTGGGTCTCAGAAGTCTCGATCTCTCTAGAGACCCAAGAGAGTCGGTCGGGGGAGAGAGAGGTCTCTAGGCGGCTGCCTGGCCCCGGCGCGTTACCCACCTGAGCAGACTGGAGAGGGTATGACTCGAGGAACCGAGGCCGCCGCCGCTGCCGCCGCCGCTGCTGCTGCCCCCGGAGCCGCCACCGCTGCCGCCGCCCCCGAAGCCTGAGGAGAGCCGCTTCCCGGACAGCAGCTTCTCCACGGCCGGGAGGTGCCCGGTGCGAGCCGCTTCAAGCAGCTCCTGCTCCTTCCCCATCCCCAGGGCCACTGACCCCTGGGCTCCCTTCCTGGGGCCGCAGCCGAGCCTGCTTCGGCTCCCAAACTTTCCGTCTCCGGGCAACGCACCCCCCAAACCGGCCGGGGACACCACCCCCCACCCCCCGACTCCCCCCCCACAACGCGTCACTTCCGGGATCCGGCGTCACGCGTCACCGCGCCCCATGCCCCGCCCACTTGCCCACCTATTTGGGCGGGGCTCAGCGGGCTGCGCAGGTGGCTGTGGTCTGCGCCAAGTGGCCCTCACTGTTCAGAGATGGGCCTCCAGGGCAAAAAGAAAGCGCCGTGTGGGCGCCCGCTGCAAGGTAGAAGAGAATAAACCGGGCCCACCTGTATGCGCCTCACGAGGTGCGCTCCTTCCGCAAAGGTTTGGGAGCCCACAGGACAGGAAATACGGTAATTTGTCCAGGCAGTAGAGAAACAAAGGGAGAAATACGGTAACGCGCATCTACATTTCCTAGTCCATTCTGTCAGCACGCATAAATTAAATAGGTAATGGGTGTGGGACTTAGTGATACAAAGGTGAATAAAATGCTCCTTACCTCAATGAGGGAAGAGAGGAAAGTTTTTAAATAGAAATAGTCCCTGCTCTTCATACTCTAAATTCCTGAAATGGCTCCTAAAGTGAGACAATCAAAGGAAAAATGTCTCTCTGGGTAGTATCTGTTTCCTCCTACTTTTGATGAGACTAAACAAACTAACATGAAAAGTCGGGTTTGTAAAACCGATCCCGACCTTGAGTACTGGTGAATTGGAAAAATCCTTTAATTGGGTATAAACTGTGTTTTGTTTCTGGTACTAGCACTTTTTCTTGCTCGAAGTAGGCGCTCAACAGTTGTGGAGTGAATAAATGGATTGGATAAATAAATGGATTGTTCAAGCTATACGACTTTTTTTTTAAGGTGCTTGAGGAACTGAAGAGAAATGCTGGCAATTCAAGCCCGCGCGGTCTCTTAATTTTGTAACTGAACTGTACGAGGCTGAATCCTCGCCTGAAAGTTTACGAGACAGCCGCGTCTCAAGATGCGAGCGTACCACAGAAATGAGTTTCCTCCCGTCCCCAAACTTTACCCTGAGGAAAACGGATTAAGGAAGGAGTTAACTGACATTTAGTTTTTAGAAAGGCATGAAGGAAAAAGAAGTCCTTCAATAAACAACACAGCACTCCTTTACAAAAGGTGGTTCCCCAGGATGGAAAATCTACAAACTAAACTCCATACCCGCAATTTTCCCTCTACCCACTGCCACCAAACGGAGCCCTGAAGTTTTCCAAGCACTCCTCAGATGACCCTCCGAAGTGAGTTAGGGATGATGTCATCGCAGCGCGACGGCAGGAAGTAAGCTCCCGGGCTGCTGTTCCGCGCGCAGTCCGGAGCTCCAGAGAGTGACAGCACCGCGATCTCCCCTCCCTTCTCGCCGCGATGGATAATGCCTGCGAGTCGCCCACTGATAAAAGTGAAGAGACAGGGGAGTCCGATGAGACGGCTGCTGCTCCCGGGGGTTCTGGGGCTACCGATACCGACGGAATCCCGGAGGAAACTGATGGGGACGGAGATGGGGACTTGAAAGAAGCAGCGGCTGAGGAAGGCGAGGTAGGAAGAGATGTGCTGAGTACGGGGCCGGAGTACTCCAAGACTGTGTTACTGGCTACTCGACCAGCTGCCTGGTTGATCTCTCCCAAACTATAATTCGAACTCACCTGGACTTCCTCTAGATCTGCAATCGCGGTGGTTGGTAGCCAGTAGGGAGGAGACCCAAGGACTGGATTAATATTTTTAATCCCTGCCCTTAGTTATTAAAGCTACTTCTAAGGGAATTTTAAATAGCCCCTTAGTTTTCCTGATGAAGAAATTGGGATCCGGTATCACACTGACAGTGCAAGAGCTAGAACCTGGGATTCCTAGTGTCCTTTCACCGCAATATGATTTCTCTTAGATACTGCTTAAGCATAATTTTGTTATTATAGGCTGCAGAGTCGTTAGAGGGAGACTTTGGGGGAATTACTGGTTTAGCCACACCCATACCCTCTTGGGACATTTAACTGCTACCAGTGACCTGGGTGTTAAATCCAAGGGTCTCTAGCCTAAACACACCAGACCCACCAGTTATACCACCTCAAAAGCTCAGCAGTGTTGCCTAGTTGAGCATTATCCAGGGGACCAGAATCTCAACATTCTCTGATTTCCATTTCTAAAGATAGAATCTTGAGGGTCTTGGAGCCATAAATAAGGGACTTAAAGAGATCGTGGGGAAGGACATTGGATTACATAGAAACAGCCGTTAAGAGCATAAAGTTACATCCAAATATATAAAGAACTTTTAGAAAAAGAGGACATATGACTAAACTATTTTAAAAAGGAACCTTTAAAACAGATCTCAAGGACAAAAAGATTTGAATAATAGTTAACTTAGTCTAATCAAGAGTTCACTACATACAGAAATTTGCACCCAACAGAAGATAAAATTATTTTTTGATGCCTCTGAAACACTTTTAAAAATTGATCATATACCAGACCACAAGAAAAAACAAATTCTTAAAAGTAGAAATCAAAACAGGCCACATCCTGATAGTACAGTGTAATAAACTTGAAATTAACAACAAAAAACTTCTTCCACTCCCCATTATCCCCAAAAAACTAACACCTGGACATTTTAAAGTTTTTTCTAAATAGCCCTTGGATTAAAGAAATTAACAGAGAAAATACATTAAATCCTATGGGGTTTGACCAAAACTTTATTTAAAGAAAAATTTGTAGCCTTACATATTTTTATTAACAAGCAGGAGATATTGAAAATAAACACCCAACTCAAGAAACCAGAAAAAGAACAAAATAATTCAGAAGAATGTAGGGATAATGAGTTAATAAGAATAAATGTAAATATTGATGAATTAATGCTTAGAAAACATAAATGGAAGAAAAGAGCACTACATGTGGGAGAAGCTCACTTAAATGTTCCAAATTCAAAGAAACACTGTTTTGATGAGAGGTTGCCTCCTTTTTAATATTCTTTCCACATGGAATCATCACCAATAAAGAGATTTATAGATTTAGAGGCAGAAATGCTGGCTGAATGGGGAGGACTTTTCTGACATCCCCTCCAAAGAATGAGGTCAGGAGAGTGGGCTCAGGGTAGAGAGGTTTTCATGATCCTTGGCATTTCATTGTCTTTGTAACCAGATATTGGAGCTATAATCACAGCTAAACTGTAAGACTTGATTATTTAACTTTTTTTTTTGTATGTTTGTTTGTTTGTTTTTCACAACTGGCTATAAACTTCTGTAGGAGAGATAGTGTATCTTACACTTGATGGTACAGCCTGTGCCTGGAACCAAAAAACTACTGGATAAATGGATTTGTGGTGTTGTAATGAGAATGATGTCTTCTTACCTTGCTCAAGTCTGGAAAGTAGGCCAAATATATAGTAGTGTTTCTTTCATTTTCTCAGCTCAAGAGTCAGGACATCTCGGATTTAACAGCAGTTGAAAGGGAAGACTTATCATTACTTACTCCTGCAGCCAAAAAACTAAAAATAGATATAAAAGAAAAGAAAGAAAAGAAGCAGAAAGTGGATGAAGATGAAATTCAAAAGATGCAGTAAGTCACTTTCTGATCTTTCCCCATTGCAGTCCCTAACTTGACTACACAAAGTTAATAAATTTTTCTTGATCTTCATTTTTTTGATGTATATTGTCTAAGATATTTTCTATACATATATACCTATAAATTAAATTAAAAACTTCAAAGATATTAAATATTTTGTAACCTTTTTTTCATATTATTTATTGTGAATGTGTTCCGTGTCAATAATTATATATCTAGATTATAATTTTCTTCAAAATGGAAATAGCTTCATTATGTTTTCTGATTATAAAAAGTATTTTGGCCTCATTACAAATAATTCAGAGAACACAGAAAAATAGAAAATTACCCATAATCCAGCATTCATAGTTTACCTAGGGTATATATTAGAGTATATACCTTTTCAGATTTTTTGAATGTTCGATATGTATTGCTAAATGTTTTCATGTCAGTAAATATACCCATAAATCATCATTTTTAATGGCTGCATTGTATTCCATTACATGGATGAACAATAATTTAACCAATCCCTGCTGCTATTCTGGTGTTTTGGGGCTTTTTCTTTTGATATTATGATGAATATCTTTGAGCACATCTTTGTATACTTGTCCTTTTGATTCCTAAAATAAACTAGAAGTATAATTGCTAGTTCAAATAGTATGAATATTTTAAAAGGATTTTCATACATTTTTCCAAATTCTTCTCCAAAAAGGTTGTTCTACTTCTCTCTCTACCAGCATGTATGTTTGTCTTCCCATTCTCATTAATACCATTCTTTTTAGTATTTGCCTATCTGATTTATGAAAAATGTTATCTCATTTTAGTTTATCATTTTAATAGTGAAGGTTAATTTTTTCCTCTATTTTGGCCATTTCTCATGTGCTTTGCTCATTTTCTAATACTGGTATCACCATCTTTTTATTTGAAAGCATTAATTACTATAGAGAGTATTAATCCTTTTCCATATGCTTTACAAATATTTCCCCCTTAATCTATTAATGTTGAAAACTACTGGTTTGAATATTAATTTATATATTAAATTTTTGCCATAATGTAAAGTAGCATTACAGTGAGAGAAAGCCTAATGCTGAAAACACAATCTATATGATATGATACAGTGACTCAACATTGTTGTTTCTGTCCTTAATGAAGAAAGGAACTTACGTTTCACTCATTCTCAAGTTCCTTAAGAGTTGAAATACTTTATCGTCATTCCTCACAATCACTAAGCCTAATACTGTTGACCCCATGAAAATGCATTTTTAATTGCCTGAGACTTGATTTTATTGACATAATAATATATCTTAAGCATAATTACCTGAATCTTTGTCTAGAATCCTGGTTTCTTCTTTTTCTGAGGAGCAGCTAAACCGTTATGAAATGTATCGCCGGTCAGCTTTCCCTAAGGCAGCCATTAAAAGGGTAAGGATGGCCTATCACACTTAATTTCATCAGCTATGAAAACTGAACTAGAATCAAGAGTTATGTCCATTGGCATTTAGAAGTCAGTGGATCATTTAGGGGGAAAAATTAAAATAACATGCCCCTCAATAATCTGATAGGGTCTGGACAAACAGGTTGTTATGTACCTGAATCTTTGTTTTAATAGTCTCAGTTTCAGTAATCAACCTTTAGTAAACACTTTTTCAATGCAAAGCTCTTATGAGTACTATTGTTTCTAAAGCCAGTCCTTGACTACCTTAATCACAAGAGTCTTTGTCCTTCTTTCAAGCTGATCCAGTCCATCACTGGCACCTCTGTGTCTCAGAATGTTGTTATTGCTATGTCTGGTATTTCCAAGGTTTTCGTCGGGGAAGTAGTAGAAGAAGGTGAGTGGTATTGGTATAAATACTGGCTTTATACCATAAGACCTGTGATGGTCTTATTTTCAAAAATATCTATTCTGAGGTACTTAATGAGACACCTATGGTAGTTTCCATTTACAGTAGAAGTTGACCAAGGTGGGAGCCTTGTACTGGGGAGAACATGACCATTATTCCTTGAAAGTTTCCATAGTGGGAGGCAAGGAAGCATCTAGGAAAACTCCCTTCCTGATTCCTGACATTGGCCCAAGTAACAGAAGCAAACTTTGTATTTTTCTCCAATGGACTTTACTCATTTTTGCCTAAAGTGAAGATACAAGAAAAGCAATCGCTGGTATAGTGAGAAGTTATCCCTGATGTTATGACCCCAAGGAACTACCCGCCTGTCCATCAAGTAGAGATCCAGGCTGCTGCCCACTGCTAATCTCTAGCTGATAAAATTTTTTTTAAGCAGAAGATATGTTTTAACTGTTGCCTATGATAAAGCCTGATATGGAATATTATACTAAAGCCAACATAATATATTTCATAGCATTCTCTTAAGAAGGGAAAATGTCTTGATTTATTTCTTTAGCAAGCTTAATAATAAGTTAAAGATTATAGGACTCAAGAGGATTGTGATTAATAACTTCCGGTGTGATAATGAAAATTTTTCCTTGCCCTCTGTTTAGCACTAGATGTGTGTGAGAAGTGGGGAGAAATGCCACCACTACAACCCAAACATATGAGGGAGGCTGTTCGGAGGTTAAAGTCAAAAGGGCAAATACCTAACTCGAAGCACAAAAAAATCATCTTCTTCTAGACCAAAGCCTAGAAAGCCCCGGTACTGAAGGAAGTACTAAAGGACAGACTTCAGATTGCATGAGACTTTCTGTACTGGTGCTTTAGAATCTGTCCTCCAAGGATTCCATGATGATTTTAATTTCTCCTCAAAACTCTGATAGTCATCACACCTAGAAGGCGGCATATAGCCTGTTTCAACTTGCCTTGATTACATATTGGGACCTCTTAGGGCATTTTGAAGCATTTAATTGTTTCTTGGCTTGCTGGAAGAAGAAAGGTACATACGCCTTAAGCATCTTCTGGATAGGAGAGCTGCTTACAGACAAAACTTTTCCAAGAGAACCTTGATGGTTTCATATTGAAGCCTGAAGTTGCTATGACTTAGATTGTTTCATACATCTGGGTTTAAGTTGATGAAACCACCAGAAACTTTTGTCTTGTGAAACTCTAACATGAAGGTATGGTGATAGCAATAGTAGTGGAATAGTTTGTCTCTGTAAACATTTAAGATTCTCCTGTGGATGTTGGTGAATGATCATTAAACTGTTTTCTAACTTGTCATATGTGTATTCATTGTCCTATGTGGTTGTAATGGGGAAGCTCATTCTTTTTCTGGTGTCAGAGTATAACTGGTCTTGGGTTTTTTGTGAAAACTTGAGCTCTTCCCATTTTCTCCTAGAGCTATTAAACTTTTATCTCATAAGAGTACTTAAAGCACTTAACACCAATATAAAATCCCATAAACTTCAGATTCCTATAAACAGATATACCACAACCAATACTGTTTAATACGTTTAATTTGCTTTGTTCATGTGGTTCACAGAACCAGTACACTCAAGATTTGATTAGATATTGCAACATTAAAATTTCCTAATACTGACCAGTATTCGTTTATCAGATACATTCTCATTGTTTTCCTCAAATAGAGGGAATGGAGTGACCTTTTATTGACAGTGATTAGCAGTAATAAGGCTACAGTATTCATTGGCAATCCTCAAGAATTCTTTCCTATCATTCAGTGTCAGGAAGAAGGGTTTAGAAGGTGTTCTCTTTTGAAGCTTTCCTGAGCATGTCTTAAAGATTACAATTCTGTTTAGCACCCTCAGTGGGGGAAACAGCTTGGACTTACAAAGTTGAACAAATCTGATTTTTAGTATCTTACATTAAAATGCATGGCTTTAAACGTGTACTTTGCCAATAGAGAAGACACTTAAGTGGGGCATTCCACAAAGAAATGCTGTTAAGACTCACGCTATATCTTGACCAAAAAAACGAATAAACTGGGGATGTAGCAGGGAAGATGACAAAAAACAATCTCTCAGCTCTAACAAGATTTTTTTTTTTTTTTTTACCAGTTACAGGAACTATATTGTAATTTGAGATATTGGAAAAGGCTGAAACATATAAACAAGAAAGTTCGCATCTGAAGTCTGGCCACTTAGCAAAAACTCACAGTCTAAGATTTTCCAAGAGTGTTTCAACTTTTCTGTTGTAAGCAATGAGGAAAATAATCCCCATGCAAAAACAGCTACTATCCATACCTACCCGGAGATGAACAAGAATATTCCTATTCTAGCAGGAAGTGGGGGAAGCCATGGATCTAGGTGAAAAGATAGTAAATCACACCAGAATCTTGATACACTTAATGACCGTGGTAAATCAAAAGACAATGACACAGCTTTTGCAGTTCTCAAATAACCAGGTGTTATCCTACTAGCTCATGCTCCAATGTTCAGTTGTTTCCATAGTTTTAAGTTAGTGTAATTAATTTTAGAAATTTAGGCAAGTATTAAATAGGGAGACAGAAAAAAAAACCTTAGTGTAAAGGTTTGGAGTGGAAAGTTCCCATATCACTATGACAATACTTCAAACTACTTTCTTTCCACTACCCTCCTGAACTAGCCTAAGGAGAATCTAATGTAAAGGGGTTAAATGGAAGCATTTAAGTTATGAAGTATGTTAGGGGTGGTGTGCCCCCTTGTATGTTCCATACACAGGAACCACCCCTTTTAGAACCATGAAAAATGGTACCTAAAGGTAGAGGCCCATGGTAAAATCAGGGTCAGATTAAACATACAGCAAAAAGCAGCCATTACAAGAATAGATTCCATGCCTTCTGCCTTAAGTCAAAAAACTAGGTTAATTATTCCAGTAAGTTGAAAACACAATCTGAGATTGATAACCACCCCTGCAGCTCAACTAAGAGATTTAAATCAGTCCATATGCATTAAAGCATATCTCCAGTACATCCATGTAAATAGGAAATCTGGACAATCACAGATGATATAGTTGTAAATGTTTCACAGCTGAAATGGTGATATGCAGTGGCTGAAGTCTTTGAGGGACATTTTCTTGAGGTATTGTTATTTCTTGTTCACAGAGTCTTAGAGCTCCAAGGCAGAAATCATAATCAGTCCAAAGGAGTGAAAAACACTACTGTTTTTTCCTTTCACTTTTTCCCTTTACATTTATCCTGAGGACTAACCAACCAGTTCATATTTCTTCATTATGAAAAAAATCTTCCTTCCCCATTGAATATTAGTATTTTTAAACAAGGTGATTTTTACTAAAATTCCATACTTCCTGAGGATTTCAAGACACAATGGCCAAAGCTGCCATATAATGGAAGTTTGAAATTCTAAGGCTCCATTTGTCACACGGACAAGAGCTCCAAAGAGCCCAGAAACCTGAACTCTGGCTGTTAAAGGCGTTAGTCTTGGTGCTTCCTGGATTTTTCTCTTGCCTCCCACCAAGCTCAAGTTTAAGGTGAAGGTGTACCAGACAATGCCTATTAAACATGTTCTTTGCATGGAGGATGCCAGAGGGATATGGTGGTCAGGAAGAAGAGGAAGGGAAGAAAATCTGTGTGATTTTAAAGCAATTCAGGTGAGCCTAAGGTTGAATAATTCCAGTTTCCAGCTATTGGATCTTCCTCCTACCCTTCCAAGAACATTAGAAATGCCAAGCCTGAGAGGGCCAATGATCCATTTTCACCACTCTGCCTTTGAAAGCAGCATTAAGAGAGAGCTTGTGGAGAGATGCAATTACCCTCAGTTGCACCAAAAATAGCCCTAGATGTCTATAATTCTCTTTAGGAATTATAAAACTCCTCTTAAACCTTCTGTACCCATGCACTTTCTGCTAGCACTTCTTGGACAATGAGCTCCATAAGTTTCTGATTTGCTATGAGAAGTGCTTTCTTTTACCTAAGGCAGCAAGGCAGAACTCTAGAGCTAGTTTCAGGACCTAGTGAACATGTCCATCTTCGTGACTGGATATTTAACACTATCCTCAGCTTTCATCTTTCCAGAATTGGAGTCAATATTTTAAAGATGTATTCTCATCTAAGTACCGTCACCCACACACACACACCCCCTACATCCCCGATAATTTCTGCTGTTCTCTGGACTGTTCCTCCCTTCATATATTTTGTAAATAAGGTCTCCAGAAGTGTGCAGATAATTTATTACCACGGTTGTGTATGAGGTCCTGTTTTCTCTGTTGTCTCTATGTGTCCTTCCGATGATGCAGTGGGGCTTTAGGCCACAGCTGCACATTCACACCTTTTCCCTCTCAGCAATACTTATATTTCTTTCCTGAGTTCTAACAAAGCTCACTGCCTAATCAGCTGCTGATATGTCCATAAGTGCATTACTTTACACTTACCTACACCTAATCTCACCTGTCACTTTCCTGAGTATTTACAGTCCTTTGCAGTTTGGGTTTTTTTGTTTTGTTTTGTTCTGTTTTTTTTCCAAGTCTCTCTGGTTCACTTTTCAATGGCTGGAAGTAGTAACATTTGATTGCACTGTAACATCATACTTTCAGATTATTTATAAAAATCTTAAATAAGGTTAAAGCAAGTATCAACCAGGAAGAAACTGCCCGTTAACATTCTCTCCAGAAAGATGTTTATTCTAAGTTCTTTCCTAAGCATGGCAAAATGGTCTCATAATCTCATAGTAACTGGTGCTTTTAAAATTGCCTTAGTGAAGAACTCGATAAAGTTCTTTTAAAAGTCTGAACAAATTAGATCTTGTTCCTTCTTAAATGCATGTTTCTTTTTATCCTCAAAAAACTATAACATACAAGTCGGGCATGATTTCCCATAAAGGAAACCATTTTATTTTTCCTTCAATAGGTCATGTGTGATTAAGATTTTACTGACACTACTAAATCACTAGTTTACCATTTTGCCATTTTGAGGTGAGTTTGCCGATAAACTTCTGCCTAATCAACAAAGCTTGATGTATATCAACAGAACAGTATGAATAAAGGTAGAATGTCAGGGAAGAATTAGGTATGAAGGAAAAAAGGGGAAAATTGCTCTTTTATAGGGCAAAACCTAGCTAGGCTGAAGGTTTCTTGTTTTGTCTTTACTTAAGTCAAAATTACATGATTTTTAAAAGCCACAGTGGTAGAGCGGGGTGAGAGGCAAGAGACTGAGATGTCTATGTTACAGTTTAAAACACATTTTCAGCTCCCAAACCACCAAGTGCTAAGGAGTGTGCTGGTACAAAGTTGTAGTGCTTGGAAAGCAGATGTGCCAGGGATTCCAGGGAGACAGAGGAAATAACCTGAGGTGCAGCTACAGAAAAGAGAGAGGACTCTAGGCGGACAACAGAGGCTCAGAATCAAGCTACTCTATTAATCCCCCCCACCACATCATGCCTTCAACCTAGCTCAGAGTGGATGGTTTTTTTCTTGATTTAAATTTCGAATAAATACTTGAAGTTAAAAAAAAAAATCAAATAAATTGTGTTACAGAAGTGAAAGGTGATACAACTGAGCCACTATTGTTGTTTACTTTCTACCACAGCATCACAATGATGAAAGCATAACGAAATGAAACTTAACCCAGAAAAATTTGATTGTAATATCAGCCAAGATGATATGAGCTCAGTTCCCTTTCCGGAATAGGCAGGGTCTTGGTCTTCCTTATTCTTGTGCCTCTCCTGGCTCCTACCTTGCCTGCTAGTCCCTTTTTTTCTTTGTACTACTATGGCCAGAGTTCGGCCAAGCCTTTTCAGGTCTGCTACAGGAAGCTCTGAGATATAGACTCTTTGGTTGCTCTGTGTGTGACTGAAAAGATGGGTACTTTCCCTTGTTCACATGGGTTGTGGAGGAAGCAAATGTCTCTGTCATGAAACCAGGCGGTGAAATGGCCCTATAGTGTGGAGAAGAACCCACCTAGAATGCAGAGAACGAAAAGACTATACACAGGAAAGACATGATGCCCAAGCAACACACAAAGCTGCCCCCATTTCCTCAAATGTTATCATGCTTTTCCCTGTCTTCCATCCAAGTTAGAACACTAACACAAAGGACATCACAAGGAGTGAAGTAAGCACTCTCCAGACCCTCTGGCATCCTTAGCCAACTTATTCAACACTGGAGGGTGCCTTCTGTCACATGGGTGGTGCTATTGCTGGTGATCTCCATTCTCCTTGGCACAGATGGTTGACTCACTGCTATCAGAGCTCAAAGAGGGGGTTATATTTCCTAATCTCCTGAAGAAGTTTTTCTTTATCCTGGTTGGCATTGTCCAATGCTTGTTTGGTTTCTATAAGTTCCTTTTGTAGCATAGGCAGTTCTTTCACCTAAGGAACAATAAGCAATTCACAGTTAATGAATAAGGTAGCATACCTTGCAAAAACAAAAACAAAACAAAAAAAACCCTCTCAGTAAGGGAACAAATTAAAACAATTCAAGCAGAAAAATCCACAAGTTTGGTCAGTGATCAAGAGAACCCAACTAGATCTTTTCTAAGAGCCTAATCCCGTCTTCAGAATTAATCAGTTACAGGTACAGCAACAGGTGGAACATGTGATCAGCAACCTTTCACCTCCAGCTCCTAATTTATATCCTTTATTCAGTACTTCTAGAAACTGCTGCTAGGTGACAGGAGTCCAAACAAACCAGCTGTGCACAGTACAAGCAACTTTTTCAGCCCTCTGGGTTTTACCAGTTTCTGCAATTATAGCTCCTAAGGGTTTATGGGAAAGGTGCAAAATTGGTTAGGTCCTCACCTGCTGTCCAAAAGCCTCCCCTATGGGCACCAAAAACACCTGTTCTTTTGGGGGCTGTCTCCTCTCACTTTTATGTACTTCAGATGATGGTCTATCGTGAGCAGCAGCTGGACAAAAAAACAAAGGTTCTTAATGATAAGCTGCTACCACAATGCAGACAATTCCTAGTTGTTACCTATTCCCTTACAGGAGAAAAGGCAGAGAAGCCAGGAGGCTAACAAGCTCAACTCACCACCTATATGGAACACACCATCATCACTTCGCTTCAGCACAACATGCTCCATGGCCAGAGTGATGGGTATAGGGCCTGGAGACGTTGGATAGATGGGGGGTATATCATCCTACAGGAAAGAGGGAAACCACATGATGCCCCTAATCATCTCAGAGTAACAAGCCATGCTTCTACCATTCAGTCTGAAACTCTTTTATGGTATTGTTTATCCATATTCTTTCAAGATGTAAGAGGCATAACTGAGTCCCTCCCATTCTAGAGATGGTGAAATAAGGATCAGATAAACTAATGGAATTACACAATCACGCTTCATGCCAAAGATAAGATTAGGGCTAGAGACAAGGTCTCCTGACTTGAACCCAGGACTTTTTGACAGCAATACATATATATGTAACTACCATAACATTGACAAAGAATGCTAATTTGCATTTCCTCACTTGATCCTTAGTATCTTTTACAGTGACAAGGCAAGAAGCTAACAACTCTCACTGCCAGAATTCCTTGCCTAACAAAGTCTAAGTTAAAAAACAAAAGTTCCTCTCACCTTTAAGGTGATTCTGGAGTTCAAGAGCTCAATTTGCATGGGAACTACCTCCGGAATCTCCTCATCCTCCAAGAAGGGCCCAAGGCCATTGAGCACCGAAGTGAGCAGCTCAAGGTCACAGCCTTGGAGAAGCAAATGCAGGAAGCCATTCTTTGTGGCCAGTGGGGAATGAACAGCCGCACCAGGCCCCACCTCAAAGCGAAGGCTCACTGCTGGCCTAATGGAGCCAGTCTTCAAAGTTGAGGATTCCTGAAAGCTTGTATCTTTGAGAAGACAGAAGGAAAACATATTAACTAACAGCCAGGGACTGTTAAACACTTTATGTGTATTTAATATTTATAACAACCTATGCCAAAAATATTACCATCATTCCCATCTTAGAGATGAAGGAACAGAGATTAAGGTGCCCAAAGTTACACAGCTGTCAGTAGCAAGGATAGAATTCACGCAGCCTAAACAGGCTTAGCTACTTTGCTATAATGCCCATGGTGGAAGGGAGGTTAAGGACCAATAAAAAGCTGGCATGCTAATGGCCAAGGAAAAACTCTAAAACATAGAACCCACAACTCTGCTAAATTTGAACATCTCTTCCTTTCTTCAAGTCTTGGTCTTCTCATATAAAGCCAAGTATCTGATAAAGCCAAGCAGAATCTATACTAATCTCCTTAAAAATCCATATAAGAACAATCTCAGATATAGCCAAGGATATGGAACTTAAATACTTACATAACTGCAAATTAGTACAACCATTTTGGAAAACAAATTAGCATTATCTAGTACAGTTAAAGCTAGACCTACTCTAATGACCTAGAAATTATATCCTCAGGAATATAACCCTGGAGAAGCTCTCCAACATATATACTAGGAGTTGGAAAAAAGATATTCAAGGCAACATTATTTGAAATACCAAAAAAACTAGAAATAACCAAATGTATGTTCAGAATACACTGAAGAAGTAAATATAGTAATGGGCACAAGGAATATTTTAGGGGTGATGGTGATGGTTGCACAACTCTGTAAACTTACTAAAATTTATCAAATTGTATCTTTACAATGAGTGTATCTCAAAGTATGCAAATTATATCTCAATAAAGATGGTTTTTAAAAAGCAAAGCAATATATTTATATAATAGAATATTATATAATAATAAAAATAAATAAATTATAGCTAACTCAACAACCTGGAAGAATCTGAAGAATATCATATTACTTGAAAGAAGCAAATCATGAAAGAATACAAACTATAATTCTATTTTTAAAAACTCAAAAACCTACAAAGGTAAATAATACATTGATATAAACACGTGGAAGAATTGTAAAGTAAAGCAAGAGAATGATAAACACAAAATTCAGGCTCTCATGACTCCCTTTGATGGATGAGGGGCAGAAGAAAGTTCAGAAGAGGGATTCCCAGGGACTTCAAAGTTAAAACTATTTATTAAACTAGGTGGTGGGTGCTTGGGTTCATTGTACTGTTACTATCTTATACATATATTTTAAAATATAATTTTTTTAAATGAAGTAAGTCCAGATTTTTCCTGTCATCTTTTAAAGTATAAATGATAATTCACATCAAAGAACTTAATCTGAAAGAGAGACGTTCCTTGGTCAGATATAGTTTGATGTTAGCAGCCACAAATGAATAAGTAGACACTGTCCTCATGTAAGCTTAAGGAGATTGTAGGAAATGAAGTCTAGCGAATGCAAAATCCCAGAAAGAGCTCTAGGAAGCTGCTTGCAAGGAGGAGGCTTCTTCAGTGTTATTCCTCCCCTTAATGGCTACTGGAGAGAAGGGCCAACAGCTTGGCACTAGGGCAGCTACCATTGGAACACAGTGAAAGGAGCAAGTGAAGCTACGGCTGCCCCAGATAAATCCCACAAGCTCTCCTGGAATGGCTGCCATCCTTACCGGGGTATTGTCCATGAAAGAACTGCCAGAGTCCCATGGTGCCCAGCTGCTGCAGGGTCAGTTCCTCTGCTTGCAGGGCCACAGTCAGGTCCTCACCACGTACCTCAATCCCAAAAGACACCTTATTCACCTTCAGAACCAGAACTGAGACCTGTAAAAGGAGACTCTCTTAGCTGAGTCCCAAGCTCCCAGTCTAGAGCCTACCCTTTGCAGAGAAGAAAGTACAGCAGCTGACCGGGTGAAGATTGAGGTCTTCCCCACTGGGTGAGGCTGAACTGTGCATCTCTGGTGACCCCTGGCCATAACCATCTACAATAGGGCTCCCTTGAACACCAGTACTGTCTAAGACATTTGGAAGAGATCCTGGTGGAAAAGATTCTGGACCAGACTCTGCATAAGAAAGACAACAAAAGAGTTTGAAAGTCAAAAAATTCTGTTCAGATACAATCTCTAAAAACAATGACAACTATAAAAACAAAACATTTATGACATTTATGAGACAACTGAAAATCTGAAGAATGACTATATAGTTGATAAATTTAAAGAATTATTCTTAATTTTTAATTTTAATAGTGGTATTTGGTCAAATTTTTAAAATGTCTGTAAATGAAAGCAACCCAAGTGTCCATGGATGGATAAACAAAATGTGGGATAAACATACAATAGAATATTATTATTCAGCATTAAAAAAGAAAGGAAATTCTGACATATGCTATGTGAATGAACCTTAAGGACATTATGTTAAATGAAATAAGCCAGTCACAAAAAGTCAAATGGTGTATGCTTCCATTTTTATGAAGTACCTAGACTGATCAAATTCATAGAGACAGAAAGTAAAATGGAGGTTGACAGGGGCTGGAAGAGGAGGGAAAGATGAATTATTGTTTAATGGGTACAGAGTTTCATTTTTGCTAGATGAAAAGAGTTTGGAGATAAAATAGCAGGGAAGGTTGCACAACTATTTGAATGTACTTAATACCAACTGAATTATAGTTAAAAATGGTTAAGATGGTAAATTTTAAGTGTCTTTCACCTTAATTAAAAGTTTGTATTTTCTAGAGATGAATAATAAAAATATTTATGAATAAAATGATATATTTGGGATTTGCTTCAAAATGATATGGGAAAAAGGGAAGTAGGTAGAAATATATATGAAATAATAATGGCCATAAGTTCTTAATATTCGAAGCTAGGTAATGAGTACATGAAAGTTCATTACTTGATTCTGTCTACTTATATATATTTGAAGTTTTCCATAATAAGTTAAAAATAATAACAAATATGGGCACACACCACCCAGCTTAAGAATCAAGTACATTCTCTTATTTTCTTTTCATTTATACACTTGTAAGGGATGATTTTTAGTTTCCATTTCAATAAGCTGAAAGTACCAGTGTAACTTCCAGTGGTAACCGATCTAATTTCTAAGAGTTATTTGTTTTATCATAGTGAAAAAGCTCTTAGCTATTTTCCAACAATAAAATGCATAAGCAAAAAAAAAAAAAAAAAAGACAACAAACATATATACCAATGATACCCAGTACAAAATGAATTCTATTACCACAAAACTACATGGCTGTAAGACTACTACTCTCTTCTTTGGTCTGAGTCTCATTCTATGATAAAGGTCAAGCACTAACCAGTAGCCTAGAAGAAGATGTAGGGGATAAAGCCAGAGCCACAAATACATTAAAATTTCTTTTTTGGTTAGGAAAATGCCTATTTTATCAAATCTCAGCCCCTTCTACATCCTGCCAGTCTGAATACAGGCAGTAGAAAGAACCCTTTCTAAACTTCTACAACTCTGCCTGGCTCCACTTACCAGATTCTAAGAGCATCACAAAGCTATCACTGCCATCACTGTCTACTGAAATCCGGTCTTCGGGGCCACTGTTATCCAATGAGACACCATCAAATGACTGCTGAGATACGGTCCTCCTCATGGAGAAAAACCGGAGTCGGGCAGCGCTTCCGCTCACAGGGGCTGCCACCCCCTCATCGGTCTTGGCCACGGGCTCCCTTTTTGAAAAACAAAAAATCACAAATGTAGCTTAGGAAACACTGTTCTATCCCGTTGCAATTCCTATCCCTTTCAGCCCAGTTATTATACACATAAACTCTGATGTCAGCTATTATCTGCTATAAGGGGTCACACCATTTTTCAACATTTGACCTTTCTGAATGTTCATATTCCAGCATTTCAAATTGCATAAGCAGCTCTCCCATATTGACATTAAATGTCAAGGTTATTTAAGGTCATCCCATATAGTGAAGAGACCAACTGCCTACAACCCCAGTGCTAATGGTGGAACCTGAATTCACCTACATTCATCCACAAGTATTTACTAAATAACTTCTGCATATGAGGCAGTGTCCTAGACACAGGGCAGAGGTGAAGGATGAATAAAATGATGAACAAGACATCTCCTGTCCTCAAAGAATTTATAATCAGGAGAGAGGAGACTCAAATGTAAAAAATATTATATGAGAATAAGTTACACACACCATAAGAGAGTGATAAAGAACAAGCCAATGGTTAAGCAATATCAAAGAGGAGAAAGGAATAAGTAAAGGGATCAAGAAAATAGCTTTATGGATAAAGATGGTGTTTGGGGTTGGTCCTTGAAGGACTATAAAATAGGGAAGAGGGCATTCTATGGGGAAGAAACAACGTAAGTAAAGGCAGGGAGCCAGAAAACACAAGTACCTTTACAGACTAGCAAATAGCTCAACCGAGCTGGAGCACAGATTTTGTTGAGAAGAACAATGGAAAATAAAGTTAGGAAGGCATAACTTAGTGAAAAGAAACCTTTAAAGACCTTTTAATCCTACTCTCCCATTTTACAGATGAAGAAACTGACTCAAGGTCACAGTTAAAGGTAGAATTAAGAAAAACCCAACTCTCCTACCATCTTGCTAAGTACTTTTTTCACTTTACCACATGGGTTGCAGCCAGATTCAGAAAACCCTGGATAAAAGATTATATAGGAAAATGCTCTGAAAACTGTAAAGTGTGTGCGTGTGTGGGGAGGGGTATATGGGAAATCTCTCCTCAGTATTGCTATAAATTTAAAACTGCTCTAAAAAAAATAAACTATTTTTAAAAAACTGTAAAGTGCCCGGTGGACATATCATGATAATTGATTATGCCACACTAAGAAGTTCAAATGAACTCAAGGGGTATAAGAGAAAAGGCTGAAAGTTTCAGAGTAGAGAAATAACAAGATTATATCTGTGTTTTAGAAAGTTTGGCTTGGCTTTTTCAAATAAGCTAAGAAGAGAAGACTTCCAATGAGGAAGTCAATTAATAGTTTACTAAAATAGTCAACATGTGGGAACAGACGAGAAAAACTGATGTAAGACTCCCTAGAGCAGTATTTTCAAAGTGTCATTGTATTAGAAGTATCAGCACCAACTGGGGACTTCTTAGAAATGCACATTGTGGGCCCCCTCTCAGACCTACTGGGTGAGGAGCTCTGGAGGTAGGGCTCATCAGTGGGTCTTTTAACAAGCTCTCCAGGTGATTCTCAAGCATGTTCAACTCTAGAATCGCTGCTCTAGGAATTGTGGACAGATCCTGACAAATGACTGGAAGCAGCAGAACCAAAATTTACAGCTTGAATGAGCAGGAGATTGATGCTACCAAAAAAAGAAAATAGCTGATCTGGGGAGGAATAAGAAATTTAGTTCTATATATGAGAGGTTCAAAGTACCTCTGGGAGATCCATGTGGAGCTATGTGCAGTAGATAATTTTAAATGAAGAGCATGGTAGGGGAGGGAAGTCAAATGAAAATATGGAATACAGCAGAAGTGAAGAAATGAATAAAATACCATAGAGAGAAAGTAGTCAAAAGTACAGACTGATATAAAACTTCTCAAAGTTTGGCAGATGCATCAAGAACATCAAAAATGTTCATAAGGGTTTGATCCAACAATTCTACTTCTAGATTTTTATTCTACAGATTTAAATATGCATAAAGAGTAATGTTCATAAAAATAAAGACATTTAACACATCACTGGTTCTACCTGAAAAAAACTGGAAACAGACTAAATGACCCCTACCTAGATCATGGAATGGATGAATAAATTATAATATAGCCATTTGCTAGAATACAACAGAGCAATTAAAAATTAAGTAAAACATTAAGTAAATAAACATTCCGTATATAAAACTGGAAATTTTCTGGTCTACAGAAATATTATAATCCTATTATTGTAAAAACAATATTTATATATTAAACATATATACACACATAAGCATTCACATGGATACAAAGTACATGTATAAAAGGTGGAAGAAAACAGACCCAAATGTAAATAAATAGTGGCTGTCTCTGGATAGTGTCATTACAAGTGACTTTTATGCTTTCTGTATTCTTCTATTTTCTCACTGTCAACAAAATTAGCACAATCATTTCTATAATTTAAAAAATAAAAACTATGACAAAGGTGATGAGAATATAGACAGCCTAGCCCTATGGAACAGCTACATTTATAGGATAAAAGGAAGAAGGGAGCACCCAAGTTGAAAGAAAAAACTCCTTCCAAAGTGTAACTAGGTGGATCACACAAGCTCAGGATGAACTGACTGGCAGGGCAAGTAACTGCCAGTCAGGGTAAGGAGGACTGAGAAAGGCTACTAGCCTATGCAATTAGGGTCATTGTTGGTGATTTAAAAAGAGCTTGTAGCACACACCTTTCTTTTCTCTTTTCCACCTCTCCTCTTTTCCCATCTCCCTTACTGTTCTCCATTTAGAAAAGGCAGCACATTTGGTGACTGGGAGTTCAGGTTTTCAGTCCTCGCCCCACCACTCACAAGTTGTGTGATCTTGAGCAAGTTTCTTACCTCTCTGAGCCTCAGTTTCCTCATCTGTAAAATGGGGAATGATATTAGTATCTGCCTTATAGGGCTGTTATAAGAAGTCAATGGATTAAAGTGCCTGACATCTAGAAAGCACTCAATAAATGTTGGCTAGAATTATATCATTCATCCCGTTAAGTTTTCCTTTCTCCTTCCTCCTGAACTATCTATGTGGGGGTACTAGCACACCCACAGGTAATGATGACAGATCCACTAAAGACAATCCACTAAGATAAAAGCTCTAAAGTCAATGGTCTTCACACCACAGTCCCCAAACCACAAGTGTCCCACAAAAGATTTCCCAGAGTCTTCATTATCTTTCCTAAATCCACGAGACAATCAATAGAAAAATCTGTACCTTTCTGTTCTTCTGACTGCATTTTTGTTTTTCTGCTTACCCCCTGCTCTAACTCCAGTGCTTGACACTGCCCGGCACACAATATGGCTAAAAAATACTGTTGAATAAATGGATGAAATTCTTCCTTCGCTATTATACTGGCAGACGTTGATAAGGTGGATCAGAAAGAGCAAGTCCAAAGCCCCAGGTTTCTATCTACAATACAGTATTCATGGGTGCATCTTCGGTGAAGGTGTAATTTCGTCAAACTAGGGATACAAATCTCTATAGCTACCTCACCAGGCTGCTGTGAGGATCAAATCAAACAAAATTACATGAGAGCCCACTGAAAATAAATAAGTATCACCCAGGTAGCAAGTATTATTATTCGGATATAGCGTATCTCTATCAATTATAGTGTAGCGAATTAGAGAAAGAAGAGATACTTTGATTCTAAGAAGTAATAAATGTTGACTTGAAAACTGCCCAAGAATAGGCTATGATATGTGGAGGCATGTGAAAAGTCATGGAATTTTGTGTTATTTTATTGCAATTTCTAGTTTTTCCCCTATCACAGAGTTAGATGTGGCCTGAAGATGAGTCTCTTTAATTAATATACTTATAACCTCTGAATAGCCTGAAAATTCCTCCACTGCCTTTCACATTAAAACTAAAGCCTTCACTTTAATAGGCCATTCTATGCATTCTTCTGGACTATATCATGCTTACCAATCTAAAAGTGCACATAGTAAGAGGCTGTAAGTCTAGTGACCACAACTAGGAGGAAGAGACAGGGTGACTGAAGGAGGCACTGAACTACTTACTTGGCTGGGGGCAGGGACAACATCTTGTGCATGGTAGAGGTCATTCTGTCTCTGCCCAGACTGAAGGCATCCTTAGTCAAGGACACAGCTTCCTTGGTGAGGTCCACGGTGGCATGTAGAGCCTCTTTGGTGGCATCCTTGGTCATGTGAATAGCACTTGACAATTCTCCCTCAATATTTTTCAAAGGCATGAGCTCACCCTGTCCATTCACAGCAGTATTTCTGCTACCTGGGGGCTTCAGCACAGCTGGTGAGCTGGGTATTTGGGCTATGCTCAGTCTCTTGGCCTGTAGAGAGTCGACTGCCTCATGGCCCTTCCCTACCAACTGCTGTGCAAAAGAATCTAAGTCCTGCAGTTCTCCATTGCTATCGAGAGGCAGTGTCCTACCCCGGGATGCAGCCAGATTTTCAATACCACTATCCTCCAGAACTTTCTCAGGGCTTGCTGGGCCCTGGTCTGAGGAGGCATCAGACTTTGGCTCCCGATCCTCTGAAGGAGATAGCTCTGAATCTATAAGGCTAGTGGTATCTGAACCTGCAGAGTCAGCTTCAGCAGCAGCAGGAGCAGGATGCATGAGCAGAGCCACCTCAGCACTGGGGAAGAGGACCCCAATGCAAGCCGTCTGGTCTTGTAAGGGAGACCCAGTCATAGCCTCTGTATCCTTTGTCAGCTGCTCCTGAAGACCCTGTAGCACCTCCTTCAGGCGTAATAGGGCCAAGTATTGGTAGTGGTCAACCCTCACACAGACATGTGCAGGGGAGTGTACAAGCATGTGAACTTCTGCTACATCCTCCAGCTGTGTCAGAGGCCCTTTGTTATCCATACTACCACTGTCTTCCTTCAGAATTTCCATGACTTCTGTAAGGCCTGATAGGCTTTTCAAATCATGCTCAGTCTTTGACCTCAGATGGGACACGGTGTCAGGGGCAAAGGCCTCAGACTGAACAGGACTACCAAAACTGGCCGATGGTTTCAGCCTCCCTTCTGCCGCCAAAAGGAGCTTCCGTGCCTGGGCTTGCTGCCAGCGGAGGGGCAGACAGGCCCAAATGGACAAAGGGAAGGGGGCCACAAAATTCAAGGTATGGCTTTTGAACTTCTCTGTTCCCTCAAAGTCCAAGGAGATCTGGGGGAAGTGGATGGACCAGAGATCCTGGGAAGCCTTAGGCCTCTGGGGAGGGAGGGTATTAGGTTGAGGAAGGCTGGAATCCATTTGGAAGGCATGATGCAAAAAAAGTATGTGTAGTAGGCTAAAACCACCTGGAACCCTGGGAAAGTGAACAAAATTGGAATGAAAGAACTCAGCAGAAGCAAAACTTTGGAAGAGACTCTGAAGGTCTGGACAGCTACAATGTGGGGCATGACGTGTATTAGTGGCAGTCATGCCTGATGCAGAGAAGACAAGGGCCTGGGGCCGATGCAATCCAGCTTGCTCTCTCTTCTCCAGCGGGAAGCTTACCTTCAGAGAGAAAATCAAATCCAATTCAGAATGGCCATCTGAGTATCTCCATATCCCACCATTAATACATATGAAAGACCATCTGGGCTGTAAAACTGTTTTTCTTACGTCTATCAAATGGACAGAGCAGAACTCTGGATTATAACAATGAGAGAAATGCAACTGTGGCTGCCAAAAGAGAACAAAAATCTGACTCTCTTCCTACCTTCAACCAGAAGGCATCCAGTCGAATGTCCAAGTGTTCATCTTTCTGGCTTGAATCTTCCAATTTGTAGATGGCTTTGAACTGCTCCAAGCTGTGGTATAAATCCAGGCAGAAGAGGTTTCCCCAGAGCAAACTGACAGGATCCATAGTAAATGTCAGACCGTTTAACTGAATGTAGAGATTGGGACAGGGAACTAGAAAGCAGAGAACAAAATAATCACCGTGTACAAATTAGCAGCAGCTTGACTCCTACTTAGCAGCTGACTTTCTTGATACTATCAAGAGAGCAAAGGTAGATATTTGTACAGGGCAGCATTTAACAAAAGTATGCTAAACTAACTCAAACACCTAAAACTCCTAACAACAAATAAGAACATAAACTAGTGACCAGAGGCTGACAAATAAGACGAATGAGCGCTGGACAGTAAGAAATGACCAGCTCCAATGCTTACCTGGAAGCTCCTGATTATCCGGGAAATAATACTCTGTGAACTCAATGTGAATGGCAGAGACTTGAGAGGGTAGGCTGTGAAGTTTCCGACTGCAGGAAAGGAGTGTAGATGGCTTCTTACTAGGCTGTCCAGCTGAAGAAACCTACACAATCACGAATTACTGTTATAATCGATGCTGCGCCCAGAATAGAATTTCCTCAATTTCCTCTACTATCCCTCTAAAGTCTGTCCTAGGGAGAATAGTGCATTTACACATATTCAAGGCATTCTCACACCTGCCCAACACTGTCCACAAGTTTGTTTTTTCAATAGAAGTTTTATAGTCGGGTATTTAGAGGAAACTGGGGAAATCTCAAGTCCTGACTTCAGCAGCTATGCTCAAAAACAAACAAACAAACAAAAACAGACAAAAGTGTCTACCCATCCAAGGGAAACAGCCCCCAAATTCCACAACTTTTTCACACTTATTGCCTTCCAAATGAACTATCCCACCCCTTTCCAACCACACTTCCCCATGTCCTGGGCTCCTCACCTGATGGATGTCCAAGTCATCCACCCGTATAACCATGCAGCTAGAGCGTAAGCGATTCCAGGCTGGAGGCCAAAAGGCAGCCTGTCGACCCTGGGAGGGGCTTCTCTCAAGGGGGTTCCTTCGAGGACTGGAGAGGGAATCTAAATAAAAATAAGAAGATGGGAAAGAGAATCAGATACATTCAACTCCTATTGTTAAGAGAATTAGGAGGTAAAAATCCTAAGGTCATTAATGCTACATGTAGTAAAGAGAGCTTAACATTTTCCAGCTCCTAGACAGAACTCAAAAACTACATTCTCCTTAAGACTAAGGCAACAGCCTATTGAATAGAGGTGATAACCACCTCTCTTCAACATTGCAGCTATCCCAGCAGACAAATAGGATTCTGTAAAAAAAAAAAGTCAATGACAACCCTCCATGAAATAAGGTCGGGATAATTAGCTAGGAATAAGTTGGGATGACTACCTAATCCAGTGCTTTATCTCCACTGGATATTCAAAGATAAATGGCAAGAGGTTAAACAACGGGAATGCTCTAGCTCCTCATCACCCACCTGCTTTCCTCCGGAATGGAGAGTCTACCCCCAGGTGCCAGGGAGGCTTCAGACCTGTTTCCTCATGCCACTTCTCCATTTTACTCTGAAATTCCATCACTAGTTTCTGGGCCCACTGGCCTCGGGTCTCCATGGCATCACAGTGCCGTACCCAGTGTTTGCAGCTATCACCTGTGCAAAAAGCAAAAAGATTTTAGTCCAAGATCATGATCTAGTGTTCCAATTTTTCCTATCCAGTGGTATAGTCACAGTTCAGAATCTGATCCCTCAGCCCCAATCCAGAACTGTCTAGGATAAGTACAAATTATCCAGTGAGAACACTCAAGTTCTTCTGGATTCCATATGTGATTTTTCCCTAAGATTCCTAAAGGCCAGCTGCTGACTGCTGCCATCTTTGACTACAGACTCATGTAGAGACTCTAAAACCAGTGGAAATAGGGGAAGAGGGTACAATCAGAAGCAACATCTTAGGCACTGCCTTCCCTCCATACTTCCTCTCATCACTGATGAATCATCAGTAATGGACCTTGAAAGTTTCTAAAAGATATCGTCTTGAAGAGGGTTATTTCCAATATGTCATGTGCTGCAATCCCTTGTATCTTCTTGCTGGGCAGTAAGAGATAAACTCAGAAATCTGCTCTCAAAACCTGAGCCATACTAAAACTGCCCTCATTCAGAATTCTCCTACCTGCCCAGTGGAAGGGGTAATAGTCAAATGCCATCTTGCGGAAAGTAAGCTGCATGGCACCACCCATAAGTCTGTTTGCAGAGACACCTATAAAGAAAAAATAAAGGTGAACAGCAACAGAAAGAACAAAGAAGTCTAAATACCACTTGAAGCATTAAAGTCCTCTTAAGGGTCTCATACACAGCTCGCCTGAAAGACCATGATTTCAGGTGATCTGCAAGACTGAGTCCCTCTTCTTTTGAGTTGCAACAGTCAATAGACATGCTCCAAAAGATCAAAAAAAGGTATATCCTACAGTCTCTGTAAATGGCTGCCAGATTTCTAGAAATGCAAAACAAACTGTAAAACTCAGGATTCAGGAATTCTAATCCTGGGTCTCCCACAGACATACTCTACAGCATTTATTGATCAGTTCCCCTAATGATAAAATACTTATATTGCTATCCCTCAGCACAACAACTGGAGAGGCATAAGCCAGATTCCCCCCAAAACAGGGCCTATATTATTTCTTTTCACATTCTGGCCTCAGAGCAAAAGTTGTGATATTAGATAATCATTATATACTATACATACAAAATACCATGGAATACTAAAAACTGTACTGATAAGAACATTGTAAAATAAACATACAGAATATTGTAAATTGAAACTTTTAGCAATAAGTCAAATATTGTATTATGTTTACCTTGAATTTACATTAAATTCTTACTGAATGAATTTTCCATGTTTCTATCTTATCTCTCCAACTAGACGCTTAAGAACAACAAGAGTAGGGACTACTCTTCTACATATATGTATGTATTGCCTGACCTATCTTGTTCTGTACTTCCACTCTATCCCTCACTAGGGTGAAGGAAAATACCATGGGATCCTCTGGGTATAAGCTGATACACCTATAATCAGGAGCGTCTTTTCCATCTAACCTAGATGGAAAAGTTCTGGACTAATAAACATCCTATCAAGAGATACACCTTCAACAGTGTGTCTGTTTCTCAATATTTTTTCCATACTGACCCTCTCTAAGGAGCATTCTTACGCTTTTTTTTCCTAACTGCCCCTTCTCCATGAAATTTTTAATACCCCAGATATACTCCTATATATCTGCTTATGTACTATATGTCTATTTGTGCTTTATATATAAAAAGAATAAATATAAAGCTACTCCTTTTATTCAATACAAAGTTAAGACTAAATAGCTCCTTTGAAAGTTAAATTAAAAACTTTAAAGCTAATATTTAACTTAACTTTAGAACTATATTTGCTGAGTAATTTTTAATGTAATTTATTTACTTATATAAATTATAATGCAACAAATTACATATGTAAATTTTCAATTTGTGTCTATATATATATATATATATATATATATATATATATATATATAAAACCAAATCTTTAATCATTGAAAATTATTTTGAGGAAAACAATTGAAAATTTTAAATTAATGTCTTAAAATTCTATTTAGTGAAATTTTAACCTTTCCTTGATATCAAAAAAAAAAAACCTGTCTATGGCCATGCCACCTTGAACAAGCCCAAACCTGTCTGATCTTGGAAGCTAAGCAGGGGCAGGCCTTTTTAGTACTTGGATGGGAGACCACCTATGAAGACCAAGTGCTGTAGGCATTAAAATTTAAAAAATAAGGGATTGTAAACTGACAAGGTCCTTGCAACCTGTGAGGTTGCCTCTCCTAAAAAAGAAAAAAAAAAAAAAAGAACCTTTTGCTGTTACGTATTCATTCAGATATTATCAATATTTTTTCTTTGTAGCACTTAACTAAATCATGGGTTGAATAACATTTTTAGAATTAGACTGAGCATATTAAAACAGAGTCTAGAAATGAAATCAAATTACCAATCACCAACATATTTAATTATAATCACGTAATTATATGAGATAAATGGTAGTGTACATAAATGACTAATTAAAACTCTCCAATGAGCTGCTGGAAAAGAATAGCCTGCCCTAAAGAGAGACAAAGTTTGGGGCTCACAGGCCTTATTCTGCTAATGAAAAACAGTTAAAAAAAAAAAAAAGGCAGGTGACACTTCCCTATCAACCATCAACCTCTTCTTTGAAGCCTCTGAAGTGTGAGATGCTCCAGTTTTTTTTTCGAGATATAATTGGCAATATAACATTTTATTTGTTTCAATTATACACCATAATGATTCAATATCTGTATATATTATGAATGATCACCATAAGTCTAGTTAACGTCTATCACCACACATTGTTACGCATTTTTTTCTTGTTATGAGAACTTTTAAGGTCTATCCTCTTAGCAATTTTCTTATAAATACAGTATTATTAACTATAGTCATCATGCTATACATTATATCTCCATGGCTTATTTATTTTATAACAAGTTTGTATCTTTTGACCCCTTCGTCCATTTTGCCCCCTCCTGAGCCCTGCCTCTGTACCACTAATCTGTGCTCTCTACCTATGAGTTTAGTTTTTTTAGATTTCACATATAAGTATGATCATACAGTATTGTCTTTCTCTGACTTATTTTACTTAGCATAATGCCTTTAAAGTCCACCTACACTGTCCCAAATGGTAAGATTTCCTTCTTTTTCATGGCTGAATAATTTTCCATTGCATACACCACACACACACACACACACACACACACACACACACACACACACACACACACACCTGTTTGTGTGTGTGTGTGTGTGTGTGTGTGTTTATGTCTTTATCTATTCATCCATCAACAGACATTTAGGCTGCTTCCATGTTTGGCTACTATAAATAATATTGCAACAAACATGGGCTACGGTTAACTTTTTGAGTTAGTATTTTCATTTCCTTCAGACAAATACCCAGAAGTGAAAATGCTGGATCATATGGTGGAACATCCATACTGTTTTCTATATTGACTACACAAACTTACATTCGTACCTGCAGTACACAAGGGGATTCCCTTTCTTCACATCCTCACCAACACTTATTTCTTGTCTTTTTTTTTTCAGTTTAAAAAAAAATTATTTAATTTAATTAGTTTCAAGTAAACAGTACATTGGTTAGACATCTATATATTTTATAAAATGATCCCAATTGCTCCCTCGCTCCCCTCACCCTCCACCTAGTCAATGTATTAATGCTAACTGCATTTCCTATGCCGTGCTCCCCATCTCCGTGACCATCCATCAGCTACTAATTTGTACTTCTTTAACCCTTCACCTCATTCTCCCAGTCCCCCAAACTCCCCCGTCTGTCACCAAATTGTCCACTATATTTATGACTCCGTTTTTGATTAGTTTGTTCTTTTTAATTCTTAGATTCCACATATAAGTGCAATCATATCTTTCTCTGACCTAAATACCTTCTTGTTCCATCAAAGCAATATCTTGTTTCATCCACTTCCTTTTCATATGCAGGGGTCTTCTTTTCTTATCCATTCAGCCACTCTATCTTTTGGTTGGAGCACTTAACTCTTTTCCATTTGAGGTACTTATTGATAGGAATGTAGTTGTTACCATTCTTTTTTCCTGTTTTTGATATATGTTTTTTCTTCTTAGAAAAGTCCCTTCAACATTTTCTGTAATACTGGCTTGGTAGTGATAAATTCCTTTAGCTTATTTTTATCTAGAAAGCTCTTTATCTGTCCTTCAGCTCTAAATGATAGCTTTGCAAGATAAAGTATTCTTGGCTGTAGATCCTGGTTTCCATCCTGCTGTCCTACATAGTTTTTTTTGAGAAATCAGCTGCCAGCTATATGAGTGTTCCCTTATATGTAATTATTTGCTTTTCTCTTGCTGCTTTTAATATTCTTTCTTTGTATTTAACCTTTGGCATTTTAATCAAGATGTGTCTTAGTGTGGGCCTCTTTGGATCCCTGATTTTTGGAATCGTCTTAGCTTCCTGGGGTTTTATGTCCATTTCCTGCACCAGGTTAGGAAAGTTTTCCATCATTATTTCTTCAAACAGCTGTTCAACATCTTGATTTTTTTTTCAGGTATGCCAATCAAATGGATATTTGTACCCTTAATAGTATCCCATACGCTCCTTAAATTATTTTATGGTCTTGGCATCTTCTCTCTTGCCATTCTGATTGAGTGTCCTTGGCTTTCCCATCCTCTAGATAAGTTATTTGATCCTTTTCTTTATTCACTCTGTTTATTCCTCTGTTTATTCCATTTAATATACCTCTCATCTCAGATAATGTGTTCTTCATTTCAGGATGGTTCCCTTTTATAATTTCCATTTCCATTTTTATGGGTTTTTTTAATCTCTTTGTTGAAGTTCTCACTGAATTTATCTATACTTTCCAAAAGTTCATCGAGCATCAGTGTTTTAAACTCTGCATCTGTTAGATTACTTGACTCCATTATGTCTGGATCTCTATTCTGTTCTCTCACATGGTTTCTGTTTCTTTGTCTTCCCATTTTGGCCGCCTTTCTGTGTCTGTTTCTATGTACTGAGCAAAGCTCCTAAGTCTCTCGGTCTTATTAGTGTGGATTTGTGAAGTAGGTGTCCAGTGGCACAGTCCTGAGCAGGACTCAACTGCAGGCCAAATTTAGCCAAGCCTGTGCCCCTCCAGGGCCACCTGTTAAGATTCAGCAAGCAATTCACAGATGCTGTGTTTATAGTTGCCTCAAAAGACCACGCCAGAAACTGAGGCTAGCTGCTGCAGTATAAATCTAGGCGCTGCCCAGCAAAGAACACCTGAATCGCTGAAGATAAACCTGGATGTGGCTTGGGTGGGGCCAGGAGTTGGGGAAAGCAGGGGTTTCAGTGAATCCTCTGGGTGGATTGACCTCGGATTACCTCATGGCAATGACACTGCTGTGTCCGCTCACTGGGAGTGGGGAGCTCAACAGGGAATAATGGATACCGCCAGCACTTCTGTACAAAGCGAGTTTCGCCTCTGCCCTCACTCCGACAATGTCTCCCTGTGAGTACCCTGGTGCCCACTACGTGCAGCTGAATCGGCACTGGTGTTCAGAGTGAGCAGGTCAGTCACCACAGAAGTCCACTCACAGTCGCAATGCCTTTAAGAGGCTTTTGCCGCTGCTACAGCCTCCGTCTCACTCAGCTGCTTGGGACCAGACAGCTCTGCATCCTCACCCCATCCTACCTTCTGCTGTTACAGGGTGATTTCTTGGCTTTCTCCCTAGTTGTATGGCTTTTCATCTAGATCTCAGGTGATTTTTCCTTACTGCTGCTCCTTGTTTCCATCACAACTTTGATTTGGTCACCAGAGGGATGAACAAAGCTTCTATTACATACACCATTTTTTTTCTTTATTTCTTGTCTTTTTGATAACAGCCATTCTAACAGGTGTGAGGTGATATCTCACTGTGGTTTTGATTTGCATTTCCCTGATAATTAGTAATGTTGAATACCTTTTCATGTACCATCTGTATGTCTTCTTTGGGAAAATGTCTATTCAGATCCTCTACTCATTTTTTAATTAGATGGTTTTTATGCTATTGAGTTGTATTATATTTTTGGATATTATTCTTTTCAGATATCTGACTTACAAATATTTTGTCTCATTTGCCTTTTCATTTTGTTTGTTGATGGTTTCATTTGGTGTGCAGAAGCTTTTTAATTTGATAAAGTCCCACTTGTTTAATTTTTTATTTTTGTTTTCTTTGATTTTGGTATCAAATCCAAATTAAAATCATTGCCAAGACTCATGTCAAGGATCCAGTTTGATTTGAAGTAACAGTGCTGCCCTGACTTAAGCCAAGCAATCCTCGGCCTCCCAACTTCCAATAATTCCACCTCTAATAACAAAGGATATGTTAGCATGTTATTCAGGGGCCCCAACACCCAGGCTATAGTGTCCCTTAATGAAAAAGAATGTAGATGTAGCCTTTAAGGAGTCTCTAAGCAGCATTGTCCAAAAGAACATTCTGTGATGACAGATATCTTCTATGGTCTATAGACTATACTGAGTACTTAAATGTGGCAGGTGGAAATGAGAACTCATTTAATTTTGCTTAATTTTAATTTTAATTTAAATAGCCACATGTGGCTAGTGGTTACCATATTAGACAGATTAGTAAAGCAGTATTACCCAATAGAAGTATGTGAGCCACATAAGTAGGTTTAAATTTTCTAGTGGCTACATGAAGAAAAAAATTTTTTAAGTGAAATTAATTTTAATAATACATATTTAAACTAGTATACCTAAATATTATCATTTTAACATGTAATCAATATGAAAATAATTGTCGAGGTATTCTACGCTATATTTTTATACTATATCTTAAAAATCCTGAGTATATATTACACTTGCAACACATCTGAATTTCAATAAGCCAACATTTCATTAGTGATTACCATATTAAACAGAAAACTCCAGAGAATCTTAAAGCTCTTTCTGTACCACCTAGTTCTCCCTTCCCTTCTCCCTAAATCCAAGGAGAAAAGTCAAAGTCACAAGAACTCTTCCTGTTCCTTGCTCCTTTAGCATCATACAGTATACCTGGGTATGGTAGGCTGGAAGTGATCCCCATCTAAAAATATCTCATCCGAAACTTCCATAAACTCCACCAACAAGATTAATTTAGTTTAATAAATAAATGGGAGCTACAGGCAAGGTTACAGTCATTCATATCACAATGTAGATTACAGGACCCTGCTATGTGAAAAGAATACTGTTCTAAAGCCCCCATCAAGCAAAAGGATAAAACTCTCAACAATGTACTCTTAATAGACTTCTGAAAGGATTAAAAACAAAAAACCAAAGCCTTTATGGTAACACTTTGAAGAAACAACCACACAAAATAATAATCATTTTAACAAAGAACTTCCAAAATGAATGGGTGGCAAACCAGTGAACAATTTATTTCTTGTGGTGGTAAAAACAATCTTTATGCTGTCACTACTTCTTTCAGCTCTGAGTGGGATTATAGGGGGCCTGAAGTCACTCCAAGTTTAAGGAATAGCCAAGCAAGAACAGTAATGCTGCTTGGTGCCCCAGGAGGAAAAGAAAAGGTAAGTTCACCCAAGGAAGGTTAGTCTATGTCTCATTAAGAGGCAAACCTCACCTTCAGAGAGGATAAGGCATCAAGAGACAAATTTACCATATGAGAGCACCTAAAACCAAGAACTGGTGGCAAAGGAAAGTATAGAGGGAAAACAGAAGAGTAATGAAGAATTTGGCATCACAGTTAATATCTGCCCATAATTAAAGTCCTCGAAATTCAGAGTATTATCTCATTTGAGCCTGACAACAACCTGTGAGGTAAACAAGATATAATTTAACTTGTTTACAAATTAAGAAACTCAAAGAGGTTAAGTGATTTCCCCAAGGTTTATGAAGAAATGAGTCAATTACTTCTTCATCCTTAAAAAATATATATGTGTACATAATACTAATTGCTCTAATGAACATAAAAGCAAGACAAGAACACAGCATAAGCAAGGAAGAACACTCCTTGCTTGGGAAGAACACTTGTACACATAATAATTACCTAAACTGACTCAAAAATCTGAAAATTCTGAGGTTTCCTATAGTTAAATTTACTTTCCTAATGCTTACACCAATGGTCAGCGTTGCCCAAGGGACATTCAGAGAAAAAAAAACATGCACTACTTGGTCTCTACCCCTGAAGATTCTGATTTAAGTGGGGTCTTGGGGTATCACCAGCATCTATATTTTATTAAGTATTACAGGTGATTCTGGTGTGCCCTAAAGCCTAAGGAGCACTACTTACACTAACAGAAAGAGAGCTACCAAAGGAAGGCTGAGGCTCAAGGAATGCCTGTGATTAAGGGAAGTCAATCGAAGTAAGGGAAGTCCACAGTGTCTTTGGAAAAGACCTTCCTCCCCAAGCTTTGCCCAGAGCTGAAGGCAGTGATGGATGGACCACCCAGCCAAGACTCAGGCCTCACAGGTTACCTGGCTCTCGGGACTGGCTATCATCACAAATGTGCAGGTCCAGGCGGGAGATAAGCAGATGGTAGGAAGACTCTTTCACATCAAAGTTCTCAAAGTACTGGCTGAGGCGGTTGCTGCTATTGCTGCTGCTGCCCTGGCTGCCACCAAATGCCTGGGCCCAGGACTGCTGGGCACTGGGAGCAGGTGGAGTGACCTACATGTGAAAGAGAGAAAAACAAGAAGTCTAGACCCTGACAGACTTCTTTGCAAGCTTTTCCAAAGCTTGAGTCCAGCCTGAAGAAAATCAAAATTTAGCAAGATGCTCCTTCCTCTCTCATAACAGTTTACCTGGCAATGCACATAGGTCTGTCCCACCTAAATAACCCAAATTCAAAAACCTTAACTAGGCTAGTAACTGTCAGAGTTCTGTTCTGAGGTTTGAATTACCCTCCAAGCTCTTATTCCTCAGGACTTAACTAATCAATGGATATTAAAAATACCTCCTCAGGAAGTCGTCTCTAAATGCCCTCTTTCAGCCTGGGTAGTTAGATGCCTTGTCCTTGTCTCATAGCATAATCTTTACAGCAGTTATCACATCACATTGTAAGAACTTGTTTATGGTCCATATTTCAAAATGGTGTATTCCAAGGGCAGGGACAAAAGGTTTATTCTACTTTTCCTCTCCAGTGGCTAGCACTGTATATCTAACACTCAGGAGGCACCCAATGAACAGAATAAATAAATCAGAGGCCCCGGCAAAGCCTAAGCCCACCCAGAAGTCAATGACAAGTCCCCCAAATAAGCCAAATAAAGTCTAGACTCAACTATGTTGGTATAAATCAGGTCTGGCCTACCATCCTCCCAGCCCCACCAAGGGAATCTATTTTGCCTCTAACCTGTACAGGTTCGGGGGCCAGGCTCTTTCTCTGCTGGGCTGACTTTTCCATGGCCTCGCTCAAAGATTCTGCATACTTCATCATAGCCTTGAGCTGAGAGTCAGTCAGTACCCAGAGCAGGTCATCCAAAAGGAACATCAGCTTGGAGGCTACAACGTTGCAATCTTTGGTCTGAAGGGGCCACACAGAACAAAGGTTCAACATCTTGTATCATTCCAGCTCCTCAAAGTGACTATCACCCATTCAGTTTCAGAGATGGCTGTTCAATCGCCAGTCCATGAAAGAAAAATATTGAGCACTCTGGGGAGTCAGTTTCCTAAAACTACTAAAGTAGGAACAGACAATTGCCAGGTGCTTATGTCAGTGTCCCTATATGTGGGCAAAAATTGTGGTTGTCAAAATTAAGATGACAGAGAGATGGAAATCTTCTCTTATTGGTGGATACTGTACAACACTGAATTGCAGGTCCTCCCTTTTCAACTGTTATTCCAGGGGCCAATAACATTTTTAAAAGAGAATATACCAACTCCCAGGCTGTCTAGGAAGATGGAAAATGGAATTTTTCATGAAGACAGAGAACACACTCACTCTTCTTTTGAGGGCTATTTGGATCCTGCCTTGGTTGGTAATAAGCCTCAATGGGGTGGTGACCAGGTCCTGATCACCGTTGTCTGTAGCATCTGCCTCAATCCGAAGTGTTTGCCAAGTTATTTCCTTAAATGTTAAAACCTAGAAGGAGAGAGAGTAAAATCCCTTAATTCTGTGTATGAAATTAACCAAGAGGCCAGAAGTCTAAGGGAGACTGGCAAGGCAGAGACTCCCACCATTCTCAGCTGGAATCCTACCAACAGAAGGCAGTGGATCAGAGATCTATAATTGAGGAAAGGATGTAGTAGTAACATTGGACAGAAGGAATTCTTGGGTTCCCAGGAATAGGGGATCATTTAAGAAAATCTCCCAAGTTGGAATAATAACGTTTAAGGATTAATCCTTCTCTGAACACCCCACCCACCGCCATTCTTTCCTCTTGCAATGCTAGGGCTGTCACCTCTCCTCGGCGGGGGTCGGTGATGCGGGTGAGGCGGAGGTCGCTCTGTTGCCAGCTGGGGTTGACACTATAACCCTGGAGCTGCCACAATTCAAAAGAAGCATGGAAGGCCTTGGAGTGAATCTTGATGGTGATGGAATTGACGATGATGAACATCCCTTCCACCACCTTCTCAGCAAAGCCATATTCACTACAACAAATGAGACCAATGTTCGAGACTATGTGAGACCATACATACTCTTTACACTGGAAGACATCAGACAAGACTATTAACAATGCCCATCTTTGGGTGCTAGAAAAGTGAATGACTTTTTTTTATTTCTCCTCTCATTCCTTCTTTCTTATATTTTTTAAATTTCTAAAAAAAATGTATGATGATGACACAATATTCTTTTTAATAGGATTTAAAAAAAAGAATAGAATAAAAGAAAAAGAATTTACCTGGAAACAATCTTCATCCTGTTACAAAGAATAAATTTAAAAATCTTTTTTTAATCCACAAACTTCCTGAATAAATATCTGAACATATTCTGTGAGGGAAGGTATAACTACTGAAAGGAAACACCAGGTTTTCATGAAATCCACAAAGACAGTGCATACTCTGCAAAAGCAGTAAGAAGAGGAAAGAAGTACAACTAAGTGAGCAATTGGTATAATACTGTAAATCTAATCAAGGACAGTCTCACCTTTACCCTATCAAAGACCACAACTACACTTCCAGTGAGAGGCCAGAAATGACAAGGAAGAATGAAGGCAATCTTGAAGTACTTCTGGATATGGAAAACAAAGACATTCTTGACACATAGGTGAAATCAATTCTATTACAAGAAATGAAAACAGGGTCTTGAAATATAAAACTAAAACAAACATACATATAAAGTTGATCTTTGAATAATGAGGGGGTTAGGGGCACTTACCTGAATCCCCACAGTCAAAAATCCACATAAAACCCTTGACTCTCTAGAAACTTAACTAAAACGCTTACATTATTGGAAGCCTTACCAATAAGAAACAGTTGATTAACACATATTTTGTATGTTATATGTATTATATACTTTGCGTATATAATACATTTACAGTATTGTACATATTTACTGAAAAAAATCTTTGTATAAATGGACCTGTACAGTTCAAACCCATGTTGTTCAAGGGCCAACTGTAGATGTATATTTGTAATTTATGTCATAAATAACTAATATCTCTAATGTATAAAGAGATTCAAAAAAATTGAGAAGAAAAAGACCAACAGTCCAATAAAAATAGGACAAAGTATGGACAGCTCATAGAAAAATAAGTGTAAATAGATATTAAACAAAAATTATGTTCAACCTCACTCAGAAATCAAACCTATACTGGGAATCACTTGATTTAAGACCAAGGTGACAAGTGGGTAAAGGGGATCAAATATATGGTAGCTGAAGGAAACAGGACTTTGGGTGGTAACACACAGTAGAATATACAGATGTCAAATGATAACGTACACCTGAAAATTATATAATTGTATTAACCAATGTTCCCCCAATAAACTTAGCTGAAAAAAAAAAAAAAAAGGTGACAGTGTAGTAGAGAAAGATGTTTTCTTCAATAGCAGTGCACAATCTGAGGCTATCTATAGAGAACAAAAATAATATTAACCCCTATCTTAATTAAACCAAAAAAAAATCAGTTTCAAGGTTGACTGAGATCTAAAAGTGAAAGATCAAATAACAAAGCTTTTAGAAGAAAACAGAATATTTTCATGACTTAGGACAGGAAAAGATTCCTTAAACAAGACACAAAAGTACCAACAATAAAAAGAAAAATAGATATAATAGACTGCATTAGAATTAATAATTTCTGTTCAACAAGAAAACAACATTAAGAGTGACAATGCACCCACGGAGTAGATTATTTGTAATACATGTTTTACAGTTTTAACTTCGGAACTACGTAATTTTACATAGTTAAAAAAAATAAATTTAAAAACAATTTAAAAATTAAAAACAAACTGATATAAAACTCCTGGAAGATAAATAGGAGAAAACCTAGATGACCTTGGGTATGGTGATGCAATTTTAAATACAACACCAAAGACATGATCCATGAAAGAAAGAATGGATAAACTGGAGTTCATTAAACTAAAAACTTCAGTTCTGCAAAATACAGAGAATGAGAAGACAGGACACAGACTGGGAAAAAATACTGGCAAAAGATACATCTGATAAGACTATTATCCAAAATATACAAAAAACTCTAAAACTCAGTAAAAAACAAACAACCCAATTAGAAAATAGTCCAAAGACCTTAACAGATACCTTATCAAAGATACACAAGTGGCAAAAAGGCATACAAAAAGATTTTCTATATCAAATGTCATTAGGGAAAATCAAATTAAAACAAGATCCTACTACACATCTATTAGCATAGCAAAAATCCAGAACACTGACAACATCAAGTGCTAAGGAGGATGTGAAGGAGCAGGAACTCTCACTGATCTTTGGTGGGAATGGAAAATTATAAAGCCACTTTGGAAGACACTTTTAGTGGTTTCTTTCAAATGTAAACATAACTCTTACCATACAAACTAAGCAATCACGCTCCTTCACATTCACCCAGAAGAGATGAAAACTTATGTCCACACAAAAACTTGCATGTGGACATTAATAGCAGCGTTAGTCATAACTGCCAAAATTTGGAAGCAACCAAGATGCCCTTTGGAAGGTAAATGGATAAATAAACTGTGGTACATCCAGACAATTGAATATACTTTAGCACTAAAAAGAAATGACATGGAGGAAATAACATGAAAAGACATGAAGGAAAATTAAATGCATATTACTAAGTGAAAGAAGACATTCTAAAATGACAGAATCATTGTATGATTCCAACTATGTAACATTCTGAAAAAGGAAAAGCTATGGAGACAGTAAAAAGACCACTGATTGCCAAGGGTTAAGGGTGGGGAGAGTCAAATAGGTGGAGCACAGAGGATTTTTAGGGCAGTGAAAATATACTGTATGAAACTATCATGCTGGATATACAAAATGTATCAGCAGGAGTGAACCTTAATGTAAACTATGGACTTTGGGGTGATTATGATGTGTAAATGTAGGTTAATCAATTGTTAACAAATGTATCACTCTGGTGGAGGATGTTGATAATGAGGGCATGTATAGGGGCAAGGATACATGGGAAATCTCCATACCTTCCTCTTAATATTACTGTGAAACTAAAACTGCAATAAAAAATTGTCCTTAGGGAAAAAAAACTGAACTTCTCTGTATGTCAAATTAATACCCAAACATATGAAGAATGACTTCAAGTGACTTTAAAACACAATATTTTGACCACACATCCCTACTGAGATATAACAAAAGGTTAAAACATATACATACACATAAAAATATATGGCATTCAGTAGTTTTATTGATAGTTATAATATTGGTTTTGTTATTTTTTGAAACTATCACAAAAGTAAGATTCAGCATATGAATAAAAATACAAATATTAAATCTAAAAAGTTAACTCGAAATCCTGTTTTTTAAATTGAGAAATATCAGGATATCATCATGATTTATTTTTCTCTTTCTTAAAAATACCTTTTCCCTAGAACTAAACACTGAAAAGCCCTTAACACAATGATAATTCAATGAATACTATTTTACCCAGACTGCAGTCTCTAAATATTTCTCACTAAAAGGAATCAGGGTTCCTTGGAGAAATGTTTGATTCCAGGTCTGAGGTAAGGATGTAAAGAGAAGCCTAAAACATCTTGTTCTGTCTAAAAGCAGGACAATTACTAGGGTCTTATCCAAAGGACTCAGGAAGTGACTTTGAAAGGTTCTCACCGGCCAAAGATAGGGACATCTGAACACCAAAAAGAATAATGACTATAAAAGTATGACATACAACAAACATATTTAAAAAGTAAATGTAAATTAAAAACAAAAACGAAAAAAGTAAGTGTAAACACAGGACATAAAAAATGTAAAATGTAAAATGTAAATCCTTACCCACCATACCACCCAACCACTCCATTCCTAGGTGTTTACCCAAGAGAAATAAAAGCACATAACCACACAAAAACTTGTATATAAATATTCATAGCAGCATTATTCACAATAGTCAAAATTTGGAAAGAAAAGTCCATCAACAAGTGAATGGAGAAATTGTGTTATATCCACACAATGAAATATTATTACTCAGCAATAATGGGAATGCATTATTGATAACCTAACAACATGGGTGAATCTCAAAATTATGCTGAATAAAAGAAATCAGACCAAAAAAAAGTGAGTATTATATAATTTCATTTATATAAAATTATAGAAAATGCAAATTAATCTATAGTGACAGAGAACCAATGTTTGTCTGGGTATTAGAGGGGGTGGGAAAGGAAAGGGAGAGGATACAAAGAACAACAATATGTATAGAGGTGACAGATATGTTTGTTATCTTAATTGTGGGTATATGCAAACGCCAAAACTTATCAAATTGTATACTTTATAGATGTGTAGTCTATTTTATGTCTATTTCACCCTAATATGGTGTAAAAAAAATCCATAAATTCAAAACGATAAGCCGCCTTCTTCTTCCTCCACCTAAAATAATTCTCTGGAGATTATTCAGGTGTCAACTCATAATTCTTTTTCTATTGAGATATAATTTATAAATAACATTGTATCAGGTCTAGGTGTACATGATTCTTAAATGTGATAAAGGTAAATAATCTAGCATTTATCCTGACATTCCTGTACAAACTATATTTCAGGATAATCAAATAGTTGGTAAAAGAACATTCTTTATAGACCATAGCTAATAAATACAATAAGAAGAAAATAGTTATAAAATCCCTATTTGTATCCCACAATGAAATAAAGGATCTAGATAACTTCATCAATGGTCCTTAAATAATGCTGTGGAAAGTAGGTGAGGATCTTATCATAATGGACAAATGAGGCTAACATCATTTGCATCCACTAATTAATCTTAACCATAATGACATTAGGTGCCTCTAGATATGTTAAAATAGGAAACACATAGTACCATTTCTGAAATATTATTATAAAAAAATTAAATCAAATCAAAACTTTAAATCTAATTACCAGATTAAATGAGAAACATTTTAAATAAAAGCTTGAAGAAATAATCAGCCAAAAATATAAAATGTGGGAAATTCTTTAGAAAAAGAAATCCAGTTTCTACAAATAAAGGGTATATTTAAAAGTGTAGGGGAGCGGTTAGAATTAAAAAGCTTTAAAACTCATATCACCTAAAATAATGTATAGAGTTCTTTTAGTGTAATTGAATTAAATTGAATATGAAATTCATATTAGATAATATCAAGAGAAATTGCTGTTAATTCTATTAATTGTGATAATAGTATTGCAGGGGCCTTTTTCTTCTTTCTTCCCAGTCTTTGTTAACAGTATATAAAATGGAAATATTTACAGGTGGAATTCTATAGTCAGGGATTTGCTTCTAAGTACTATAGCACAAACACACAGTCACAAAGTGGTAAAAGTAAGATGGGGAAAAATGGCAAAATGTTGATAACTATTGAAGTTAGATCATGGGTGCATGGGGGTTCATTATACTATTCTCTCTACTTTAGTGAATGTTTTACATTTTCCATAATAAAGTTTTTATTTTTTAACTAAAGGGTGATCTGGAACAGTTAATGTTTCCAACTAACCTCTGTCCTGCAGCGAGAGCAATGGGAGACTGTCCGTTGGGAGGCCGAGGCTCCTCACATGTCTTCATCTCCACTTCTACCTTATCCAGACACTGAAATAAAAGCCATGAAGAACTAAGCATCTGTATAAAAATCTACATAGCACAGACTGTCTTATTCACCTTTGGTCTCTAGGGACTAGTTGACTGCTATGCTCACAGTGGGAAGACAATATTTATTGAATGAATGAATGAACGAACTGAGCTACAAAAAGAGATCTCACTTTTCTCCTTCCATTTCCAATAGCAGCCAAACTCCATGACAAATATAAGATTAGCTCACAGCAGAAAACTAAAACATAAATCCAAGCTACAGGGATATTACTGTTCCTGGGGATTCTAGTCTTTGGGATAAAGATATGCATCAATCAGTTCTTGAATAGGTTTCAGCTGATAATCACTCAACAGTCCATATGAATGAAACCTCTAATTTTTCCTCTGTCAGGTTCCCAAGAGAAAACAGGGAAATCTAAAAGTAGTATGTGGGCAGCAAAACCTGTCATGAAAAACAAAACAAAACAAAACAAAACTCAGGATTGCTGGGTCTTGTGTGTCCTTGTTAATTCCTATACTACCCAGAAGTTCCAGAAAAAGTCCAGACAATAGTTATTCTGTCTGAGAGAGAACTCACAGGCCACACAGAAGCATTCACTACTCCCAAAAGGGACAGCCTATCAGGAATCCTCCCCATCTTCTCTCAGATCTTTTAAAACCCTACCCCAGCCATCCCCATTCGATTACTTGCAATCAAGAAATGCCAATACCAAGCAAATTGGGTGTGTCTTCAACTTTGTCCACTGGATCTGAAAGAGGAAAGCAAAGACTCAGAGCCATGGAAAGCAGGCCGGCCGGCCAAAAAAGACACTAGCCCTCTGACCCCCATTCTCACCCGGATGGAGGCCCTGTTGCAGTAGACCCGAGTGATAGCTAACCAAGTGGGCAGTTCCAGCACATTCTGTAGAACCTCTTCATCCAGCTCCAGGTTGGTGAGCTGACCCTCCCCTTTCAGGGTGCTCAAGTTGATTTTGTCTGGGGAAAGATTCTTAGTGAACCTGAAAAGAGTAATGATAAGAAACTATAATTCCATAGGACTCTTCTAAACAGGCATTATGGACAATAACACTTCTGAATTTAGAGAAAAGAGAATGTCAAATAACAAATATCATCTAATGACCATACTGTGTCTCTGCCATGTAAGATGAAAAGTGAGACTTACCATTCCCATGACTATGTCATCTTTCTACCCAAGAACCTACAATACAGATCCTTAGGAAATCGCTGCAGCAATGGTAATATAGCTTTTTGATATTTCTGAATCCCTACATAAAAAGACAGAGCAACTAGATAGCAACACAAAAAGCCCATTGATAACATTTAAAACAAAACTGGAAGATAAAGCATCTTTATAACCCCTCATATACAAGCAGGAGGGGAGAAAACATCAACAGCTACAGACCTGAGTGCACAAGCAGCTATGCAAATGAACATAGAGGGAGGCAATAGGTCATCTGACAGATCAGAGAACAGGATAACCAAGTACTAAGTGAAAAACAATGTGGGCCATTTTGAGAATAGGAACTGAAACTAGAGGGATTCTATCCATTGCAAGAGGTCCCCAGTGAGGCCCAAAGGAGCTGGAGCAGTCTAGCCCTATAAATTCTTAGAACTAAACAAGGCTCCTTCCCAAGACAGGGCCCCCACACTAAGAAGAAACTGCTGGGAGAGGAATCTAAACTGAGCGACGCAGGGATAACAGAAATGAAAAAAAGAGTCCGATTAAAGTGAGGTAGGAGGGCAGACCAAGATATCTCAGAAAGCAAGCCATTATATATTTTTTAACAATACTTGAAGCAACAGAAGAGGGAGCTCTATGAAGTTAGAAAATGAAACATTAACAGGCTAATTATTAGCTTGGTAAGTAAGGTAAAATGAAACTGCAGACCCTTACACATTCCTTTGATGTGATAAAAGAACATATAACCACTCATAGTTCTGCCAAAGAAATTGAACCTGAATCTCATCATGCTGTTGGGTCTAGCTGCTAATTTGCAGGACATACAGGAAAGGAAAACTGCTGAACAGCACCGTAAGTATACAATTAGCAAAATACAGACTATGGAAACTCTATAGGTCAAGTGGCTTGGACATAAACAAGTCACACAGGCCAGTCTTCAGTTTTCTCAATCTTGTGACTGTTTCACAATCATTGTCTCCAGTCTTTGCTCATGTGCTCTCACCACCCACTCCCCCACTCCCTTTCCTGGAGAACCCTCATCATGATCTGCTTTCAAGTCCAACTCAAGACTTCACACCAAGGCTTTCTGGCCCTAACTGCTGCAACTCCCATTAAGCATTTAGGTTCTTAGGATGTTCTCTAATTCTCCCATGTGTAACCACCCCTGCACAATTAATTAGATGTTAAGCCCTTTGAGATCAGTGGCTTGGTCTTAGCCATCCTTCTTTATTAAAATGGTTACCTAACAGAATGCTGAACCTACATACCTCTTAACTAACTGCCTTGCTGGCTAACTATTCCCAGCTCCCTTCTCTCATCTCTTTTGGCTGGATCAATATAATCCCAGTTCCTCATAGCATAACCCTCTCTCCTATATGACAAAGTGTCTAGATGAATCTCATCCTTGTAGTTATCACTGTCACTGTCTCTTATAATCACTATTTTTCACCAAAATGATTATTATCTTGCCCTCCACCCATAACTATACTTAGCCCTTATATATACTAGATGCTAAGAGTTGACTTTAGAATTATATATTGCTAACCAATTTTTATTTTTCACCTATATCCTTTCCTTATACTATACTGTGTATTTAGTGTTTTTGGCTTTCCTTGAACCATAAGATCATGACATGCAAAAGTTTTGTCTTTAATTTTTTTTCTGTAATGTCTAGAATGGTGATACTATGCAAAAAGGCTCTTTAACAATTTTTAAAATGATAGTAAAAATATTTTAAAGTTTATAAACATGCAAAACAATACTGTATGATAATAAGGGATACAGAGGGAATGCATTGGCATGATAACAAATCAGGAAAGTGCTTACCTGTGGGACAAGGGGAGGGGTCCACAGGAAGTTTCTCAAGTTGTGGGGTGACTATATGGCTGTTCATTATACTACTGTTTTTACCATTTTAAATGGCAAATATTTCATAATAAATCTAAGATTCCTATCAATTATTTATTGTATGCACTTACTATTGGGAGTACTCTGCCAGAGGAGGTCTCTAACATTGCTACATGGTCTTGCTGGGTATGCCAAAAACACACAACCCTGACCACTCCTTATCCAGACCATTTCTCAGGACTGTGTTACAAAAAGCAGCTTTGAGGAATGAAGTAATGTCCCACTCCAGGACAAAGAATAGGCTTGCTTACCACTTACCAAAAGCAATGTATTCCCCAAGCTCAATGTTCCATTCCTATAATACATGTGCCGATATCTATCTGGGCCCATTCATGTCACTCCTATGAGACCTGGGGGGTGGGGGTAAAGGGAACTGATACAAACATATGTTTATGCTATTTGCTGGGCAATTAAGTCCTGTGTCTCTGATCCAGGAGTCTCATGTGTTATATCCATGAACTGGAGAAGGCTAATTATTAGCTTCTAAATAGGGTAAAATAAAATCCCACACTCTTACATATAGTTTTACTCATTTTAATAGGTAAAAAGAAGTTTAAATCAATATTTACTGAGTATGAACCAATTTTATTCTCTGAATCAAAAAGACAATTCTCTGAAAATTTGCCACAGGGGGAAAGAACTCCTTTTTTCCTACAAGGAATGGCTACCTGCAAGGAAACAAGACTGAGGTATAAAAGAAGAAAAAGAACATTTTAAACACTTCTATTTACATCAAACAACAACTGAAAGTAAAAGAAGATATAGTGCATGCCCCTAAGGAATGTGGAGGAAACATAGTCCCAAGGGAAGGAAAGGAAAGCAGAAAACAGAACTTAACATTATTTGTAATCACTAGGTACAGGCAGGCTTCTTTTTCAAGCCCCTTGAATATTTAAATATTACAATTATGATTTCTTCCTAGTGACTCTTCCTCTATTGTTAAGTATTCAGGAGAGCCACATCAGCTCAGAAACTGGGGTGAGGGATCCTCCAGAAGCATTAGTCTTAAAGATAAGAATATCTGAAGACATAAAATATAAAATTAGTTCCTCCTGTCTTCCACAATTCTCCCTACCTTAGCTGAAAATCATGGCAGGAATGAGACACTGTCAGAGATGGGAGTAATAAGCCCTTTAATAAGCAAGAGCAGGGAAAAAACTGAGACTCACTATCACAAGCTACTTTATGATAAAAAGACATTTTAATGAAAAGAAAGTGACAGGAACCTTTTCAAGTATGTTCCACTCTGAAAAAAAGAGAAACATACTTCAAATAAAATGAAACAATACCTTTTCTTAGCACTGACATTCGCAGTGATTATACTAAATAGGTACCATAAATTTAATGTCTACATTGTATTCTATGAAAAATCTAACTGTACTTACAGCTTCATATAAAATAAATGTCATTTAGAAGCCTTAAAAAAAAAAGTATGTGATTGTGTTACATTTTATCTTAATCTTGCCAGTATTTAGGGCAATGTGTCTCAAACCACTCTCCTCTGATCACATGAGTGGAATCACGTTGGTATTTTTATCTTAACCTGCACATTATTGGACCACACCAGATACACTGAATCACAATGGGAAAGGGTAAAGAATCTGAATTTTTAACAAACTCAAGGAAATTTCTTCTGTTCTCTAAAGTTTAAAAATGGCTTAATCTGAGGTATCAGTTAACCAGCTAAAATAATTCAAAGAAGAGAAAATAGAGGCTGCAGATGGAAAAGAGACGCATAAATCCATTCTTCAGAAACAAACTTTTCAATTTCTGTTCTTATTATGGCTCAGTGGTTAAGAGCACAGGCTTTAGAGTTAGACTTGGACTCAAAACCAGGCTCTCTCAGTACTAATGCTGTGACTTTAGGCAAACTGTTCAACAAACATCACAGGGTTGCTGAGACTAAAGAGCTAAATAACATGAATTAAATACCTGGCATTTATTAAATGTTCAATAAATAAATTGTAATCATTGTTATTTCTGGATTCCACTATTCTTTCCTCTTAGAAAAGGCTTAAATTATTACCTTTTTAAAAAAGAAAAGGTTTAGGTGCTCATTTCACAAAGTATACAAATGTCAAATCATTACATTGTATAATTAAAACTAATATAATATTATATGTCAATTTAAAGAAATGTTTAGGAGGCTCAGATTATTATCCTAGAATTCAGGTTTTCTTCAAGAGACAACCCCTCAGATCTACCTTTCTACCTCAATGAGTATCCTCTATTCCAAGATGCTTATTTCTATCCTTTTAACCTGGGTATCTAGAAATTGAAATCTGAACAAAGTTAAAACTGAATTAATGTTCCCCAGAAATCCTACCCATTATATACTACTGACTCCAGGAACAGATTTTCATCCCTTGTCTCTCTAGTACTAATGGGTCACGAGAGAACAACAGAGGACAGGGAATAAAATTATCAATGGAGTCAGTCAAAACCAAGCTTGTAAAAGCCAGGCCAACCAACTGAAAACAAGCCCATAGGTGGCAACTGGCACAGTTCCAGTAGGCATGACAACTGGCAAATGACAGCACTGACTTCTCCAGGGCAGTTCTGACAAAAACCAGGTTGACCTACATTTCTGATTGTCTTGGGAATGATGCACTGTGTGAACACCAGCCAGCCAGGACTGGAGACTAATCTCAGTGAGGGTTGCTCATCAGTCAATTGGCACCCTACCCTCATGAACATTACTAACACAGAGAAACAACTGGAAAAGCACAAAACCTGTCTTCCGGCCCAAAGCACATGAGGCTCCCAGTGAAAGGTGACCATTCATATTTCTGGGAAGGGCATAGAACTTCATTTTATTAGATAATATTTTGACTATCAGACTAGAGAATGTCTCTATAGAGATTACTTGATTCAGTCTCTATCTATTCACACAATCCCCCTTAACTTTTTTCCCAGACATTTTTATTCTGTCTGATTTAACATCTTTTGCTAGGCCACCACTGAGTATGTTAATGCACACCCAGCTTAAAATAATTTTGTCTTTTTATCCTATAGGCTGGGCCAGATCAATGTCCTTTGGTCACTACAGGTCATTTTAAAACATAATTATTTTGTACACCACAAGTTGGGGAAAGCTTCATTTTCTGACCTGGATTAGCAGAACCAGACTACTAATGATAATGACATTTTACTTTTGTATTAGGCATTAAACCAAGAAACTTAAACTTTTGTCTCAATTAGTCTTAACAATACTTCATTTTCCCCCATTTGAAAGAGCATGAGGTTCAGATGTGAAGTAAGGTGACAGCGCAGGAAGAGACAGAGCAAAGTAGGAACCTAGGTATGCTTCATTGCACTGTCTTATTTCTACTAACATCTTCTCTTGTGCTGGCTAAAAAATTACTGCTTGGCTATCACCCATGAAAACATAGGCTATCACTCATGGGAACGTAACATTCTAACAATAAGCTTTCTGCTTCTGTACTCTGCTTGCACAACTGACCTGTAGGTTGACAGTTAGTAAATAAAAGAAAAAATAGACTTTTGTGTTCAGACAGAATGAAAAATGGGGTTTAGGACTTAAAAACCCAGTCCCTTTACATTTCGGGGCTGCTTAATTTGGGGTCCACATACCCCTGGCAGACCCAGCTGGCTGAATAAAGAGTGTGTTTCCTATAACACTGATTTCTAGTGGTCCGTGTGTCTATCAGGGGCTGGTGGCTAAAACATTCTTAATATTGTGTTCCTCCAAAACATACCTGCCACAGATGGATTTATAAGCTGTCTCAGAAATGGTCAGAGGACGTTTTTTCCCTTCCCTCTTTACCATGGATCGCTTAACCTCTGTAAGAATAAATCTAAAGTTTGGTGGGTAAAGTTACAGGGTAACTCCACCAAAAAAACGTTTCTGAACTTTACCAACCTAATCAGATTAACAAAATCTTTCTTCAGTATGCGTAGGGCTAATTCACCACCATTTCAGCAGTAATGTCCAATGTCTACCAAGACACTAACGAGACCACTCAGGGTACTGTGCCATCAGCTTTATGATCAAATATGCAAATAACCATCAAAGCGGAACAAGAATTCTTCGATTATGCTAAGGACTGCTAATGGTATATGCAGATCTGCTGGAATACCAAGGGCTGTTCTTCCAAAAGAATAATAATGATAAATATATGTATCATTTATCAATTTACTTTTCTATTTATCAATTTACTTTTAGGATTAAAAAAATGGATATTACCTCATTACATTCTCAGAAAAGGAAGTAAGAATTTAACTAAATTTGTCCACATTTTATAGTAGTAACAAAGAATAAGTAAAAAGGTGATTCATGGGGCCAGACATTGTGGAGGAAATTTGTGGAGGTTTGCTCAACCAAGGAAATCACTGATCTAAGATTTGATCTGAAACCACCCTACAGTCCCTGGCACAAACTCTATTCAGCATTTCTGGTCCTAATTGAGGATGATATCACCGAGACAAAGAGTGGCTGAAAAGGTCAATGAAAGCCTATTATTTATTCAACTTCAAGTATGTGGGAAAACATTTTCTAGCCATCTGTTAACTGTCACAGAGCATAGATGCTAAGATGCAACTGAGTTGGAAAAACAGATTTTGATCAGGTTCCATTTCTGCCAAAGGACTGCAATCTGCCAAAGAGACAAGAGAGAAAGGCTCTCAGACATCTTTGTATAACTGTACAATGTTAAGTGAGAATTCTTGGATTTGTAGATTCACAGAATTTCAGAGCTAAAAATGTTCTTAATCTTTAGTCCAAATATATAATTCACAAGTGGTCAGAAAGTTAAACGACTCGCCCAAGAGTCACAGCTAGCCAGTGGTAAAGCTGGGAATAAGTAAATGGTAGAAATGGGACTTAACCCAGTATTCATTCAACTCTCCCACTACCTGCATCCTAGAATTCACTATCTGTATTGCTAATAATAGGGTTCATAAATTGCAATAATCAGTCTGCTTCAGATCTCACAGAAACTAAACCTTCACAGAAGAATTAAAAGGTTTGAAAATACACTTTGCTTCCTTTGCTACTTTTTCCACTAAGGTGATCACAGTCCAGTCCTTGGCTTCTAAGCTTTCTATCCAAATCTACATCTAAGTATTTTCACTTCTCAGCCACACCACAGGCTTGTCTTTAAGCAAAGATATAATACAACACAACCTGCAGCAGTTGATTGAGATACAGGATGCCTGCATCATCTAAACAAAACACTTCAATCATTAACATAGCTAACATTCCATCCCAGAAAATCTGCTGAAATACAGGCTAATAAGATTACTCTCCTAATAAGTTTACTCTTAAAACTTCTACATAAGCAAATATATGCCTCTCTTAGGAGAAAATTCTCTTCCCTTCTAGATTTTTATCTATTTACAACATTGGTTTTTAAATTGGTTTTATGTTATTCGAGGTACAATTTATATACAGTGGCTTATTTCTAAACTTTTTATTTTGTTCTACTGATCTATCATTTTATCTTTATATTTGTGCGTGTGTGTGTATCTTTATTAATGTAGCTTCATTTTAAATCTTGAAAGTGCATATTACAAATCCTCTCATTTTTTTCAAGATTATTTTGACCATTCTCGGTCCTTTTCATTTCCATATAAATTTTTAAATCAGCCTGCCAATTTGTCAGGGGGAAAAAAAAAAACGATGAAATACTGATTGGGACAGCACTGACACTGTAGTTCAATTTGAAGAGATTTGACATATTAAAAATCAGCTTGCCTATCTTTGAACATAGCATACATTTGAGATATGGCTTATTTATTTAGATTTAGGTCTTCTTGAACTCTTCTCAGCAATGTTTTATAGTTTTAGTATACATCTTTTCTTAAATTTATCTATATACTTAATATTTCCTTTACTATTATAAAGGAAATGTATATTCTAGTTGTTATGTGCTAAAAAATAGCAGTAAAAGTGATAATTCTATATTGACCCTGTTTCCCGCAATCTTACTAAATTCAGTTATTTGCTCTAATAATTGTTTTGTAGATTCTTTAGGATTTTTTATGTAAATAATTATATCACCTGTGAATAGATGTTTTGCTTCAACATTTCCAATCTTTAAATATACAATTGATATTTGCATATTAATCTTGAAATCAGCAACCTTATTAAACTAACTTATTAGTTCTAATAACATTTTTTTAAAAGAAGCCATAAGATTCTCTACATAGACATTCATGTTGTTTATGATGTCTTTATCAAGTTTTCATTACCAGAGTTATAACAGACTTATTAAACAAGTTTGGAAGTGTTTACCTTCTTTATTCCCTAAAATAATTTGTGTTAACTAGGTATTATTTCTTCCTTAAGAGTTCAATAGAAATCACCAATAAAACTATCAGGGCCAGGGGCTTCTGGGAAAAAATGGCACAGATGATAGGTCATCCCTCTTGTGACCACATCAAAGTTGTGACATGGAGCACACAGCAAGGAAAGTTGCCTGGGATTTAGATGATAGAAGCATTACAACTACAGAGAAAAATAATTAATCAACCTACAATGATAGAAGGTAGGACGTGAAGATGCGAGGATGCCCAGTCTGAGCAGCTAAGTGGAACAGAGGCTATAGCAGGGAGAGCTAGCAGCTGTAGATGCCTCTTAAAAGGGCCATGTCTGCAAGCAAATTTTTGTGGTGACAGTCCAGCTTGCTCTGAGCACCAGAACCCAGTGGGCTACATGGGGGGTCACCAGGAACAAGAAAACACTGAGTTGTTGGAGTGAGGGTCAGAGGTGAGGTTCTCTCCCAGGCAGAAGTGCTAGTGGTATCCATTGTTCCTCTGTTGAGCCTTCCCCTCTCCCAGTGTGCACAGAGTCACCATAGGTGAGATGTCATCAACCTGGATAACAGAGGTCGCTCTGCCCAGAGGATTACCTGAAACTCCTCCTTCCCCAACTCATAGCCCCACCCAAGTCACATCCAGGTCTGTCCTCAGCAAGTCCGGTGCTCCTTGCTGAGCAGTGCCTAGACTCACACTGGGGGCAGCTGTCCTTGGTTTCTAGTGTGGTCTTTTGAGGCAACTATAAGCACAGCATCTGTGAATTGCTTGCTGAATCTTAGCAGGTGGCCCCAGACGAACTCAGGCTGGGGCTAAAATTGGCCTGCTGCTGAACCCATCTCAAGACTGTGCCTCTGGACACCTAATACACAAAGTCACGCTAATAAGAACTCTGGTACATAAACAGACACAGAAAGGCAGACAAAATGGGAAGACAAAGAAGCAGAAACCATATGAAAAAACAGAATGGAGCTCCAGATATAATGGAGTCAAGTAATCTAACAGATGCAGAGTTCAAAACACTGATTATAAATATGCTCAATGAACTTAGGGGAAGTCTAGATGAATTTAGTGAGAACCTTAACAAAGACAATAAAAAAATAAAAATGGAAATTATAAAAGGGAACTAGTCAAAAAGAACACATTATCTGAGATGAGAAGTATATTAAATGGACTAAAAAGAGTGAATAAAGAAGAGGATCAAATGACCTATATAGAGGCTGTGAAAGCCAAGGACACTCAATCAGAATAGCAAGAAAAAAGAAGTCAAGACTACGACATAAACTTAAGGGGCCTATGGGACACTATTAAATGTAAAAACATCCATGTCATAGCGGTACCAGAAAAAAAAAATGTTGAAGAGCTATTTGAAGAACTAATGATGGAAAACTTTCCTAACCTGATGAAGGAAATAGACATAAAACCCAGGATGCTCAGAGTCCCAAGAATCAGGAATCCAAAGAGGCTCACACACAGACACATCATAATTAAAATGCCAAAGGTTAAATACAAAGAGAGAATCTTAAAAGCAGCAGGAGAAAAGCCGATAGTTACCTACAAGGAAGCACCCATAAGACTGGCAGCTGATTTCTCAAAAGAAACTATGCAGGACAGAAGGGCTTGGCACCCAGGATCTACAACCAAGAATACTTTATCCAGCAAAGCTATCATTTAGGGTTGAAGGACAAAGAGCTTCCCAGACAAAAAGAAGCTTAAGTAATTTATTGACACCAAGCCAGCATTATAGTAAATGTTGAAGGAACTTCTTTAAGAAGAAAAAACAAGTATTGAAACATGAATAAAGAATGTTAATAACTATATTCCTAATGGAAAAGAATGAAGTGCTCCAAACAAAAGATAGAGTGGCTGAATGAATAAGAAAACAAGAGCCCTATATATGCTGCCTACAGGAGACTTACTTCAGATTAGAAGACACACACACACACACACACACACACACACACAGACTAAGAGGAAGGGGATGGAAAAAGATATTGCCTTAATGGATGTAGAGAGTATTGTGCTGAATGAAATAAGTCAGATAGAGAAAGACAAATAATATATGAAATAATACATGCGGAATGTAAAGAACAAAATAAACAACAACAAAAGTAGAAATAAACTCATAGATACAGAGAATATTTTGAGGGCTATCAAATGAGGGGGGAGTTGAGAGGGATGGCAACAAAAGGGAAAAGGGATTAAGTACAAATGGATAATTACAAAATAGACATGGAGATATAAAGTGTAGCACAAGAAAAGTAGTTAATAATGTTGTAATAAATATGTAAAGAGGAAGAAGGGTATTAGATTTAATAGAGTGATGACTTTATGAGTTAAATAGATATCCAATCACTATTGTAGTACGGCTAGTTCTTTCAGTTTTCATTTGTCTAAAAATGTCTTTACTTCACCTTCCATTTTTTAAAGGACATTTTAGCTAGAAATAAAATTCTAGGTTGAGAAATTCTTTCAGCATTTTATAGATATCATCCCACTGTCTTCTGGCCTCTGTTGTTATTGATCAGAATTCAGCCATTAATTTATATCATCATTTTCCCTTATGAATTATTTTTCTCTAGCTGCTTGCAAGTTTTTCTCTTTATCTTTAGTTTTCAGCAATATGACTGTGATATGCCTGGGGTGGTTTTATTTTTATCTATCCTAAGATTCACTGTGCTTCTTGGATTCTATAAGTCTATTTTTCACAAAATTTGAAAATTTTCACCCCTCTCTCTAACACCTCTACTGAAATACATACATACATCCAAAGTGTACAATTCATTGTTTTAACATATTGAGTTGTGCAATCTTAAGCTTAATTACTTTTAGAACATTTTCATTACCCACTTTAAAAAAAAAAATCCACACCCTTCTGCTATCACCCCCTAAACCTTAGGCAACCATTATTTTATTTTCTGTCTCTATAGATTTCCATGTTCTAGACACTTAATATAAATCCAATCATATCAGTGTAGTCTTTTGTGTCTGACTTCTTTCACTTAGCATGTTTTCAAGGTTTTTCATGTTACAGCATGAATCAGTATTTCATTTTTTATAGTCACAAATATTCCACTGTATGAATATACCACATTTTGTTTATCCATTCATCAGCTGAAGAGTGAATTCTGTTCTACTGGGCAATTACTTGGTTGGATTCATATTCCAAACTCTGTCTCCTCTGCAGCAGACAGCAGCTGAATCTCAGCTCAACTCTTTCAGATTTCTACTGTTTTTTTCTAGGCTTCATGGAGTCTTCCCACATGCATGTCAAGTATTTGCATAAAAGTGGATTTCAGGGCTCCCCCTTCTATTGCTTCCTCCTTTCTGAGAGTTCTCCTCTCATTTTCCAGCCCCTTTTGTATCCCTGAATTCCATCCTCTGACTCCCCAAGCTAGTAAGACTGGATTTTTGCTTAAATTCTAGCCACTAGCCACCATGCAAACTGGGGAGTATCCTCAGGCAAAAGCTGTATAAATGAGAATCTTACTCAATATAATTCCCATCTTTCAAGTTCCCCATCAGTTTCTGCCTGGTTTGGTCACTTTCCAATGTCTTCAAGAAGTTGTTTTCATTTATTGTCCAGAATTCATAATTATTATCTGAGGAAGGGTTAGTTAAATATAAGATACTCCTCTATTAGTAGAAATAAAACCCTTTCTCATTGGTATTATATCGTCCCCAAGAGGCAACAATGATATGAGTTACCAAAAATACATATAACCAGAAGTATGCAAATGTGCCTCTCTGTACAGCATGACTGATGGGTAAGTAATACATTTAGTCTGCCGAAGTGCTTAACATAAAAAATTAAAACAATTTAAAAAGGTCTAAACAGAAAATGATGGTTTCTACCATACAGAATTATAAATCTTGATACATACATAAAGTAGAATAGTCTCAAATACCCTTCTAAAACTTGCTTTCATCTTCAAAGAACAATATATTGGGCATTTTATACTGTCAAAATTTTAATGCTTTTTAATAATTAGAGTTATCTACAAACTACACCTCAGTATGGATGCACTGTAATTTATTTAATAAAGTTCCTGCTGATTTCTCTTTTATATTGCTATCATTAAGTAGCCTTATAGGTTTTTATCACTTTGATTCCTTCTGTAGGAAGAATTCATAAGTGGAATTATAAATTTTTACATTTTCATAAATATTTCCAAATTTTCCTCCATAGACTGATTTATATTCTCAAAAACTGTAACCAATTACACTAATTCCCCCATACCCATGGTAGCTATGTAGTCCATGACCTGAGGCACTCCCATTTTACTCTACTCCCCATGTCAATACTAAGCTAGCCGATAGAACAAAGGAGGTTCTAGAGAGGTTCTCTTTCCTTAATTCTCAACAGTAGCCCTGATGAACATTCTAATTCCCTCCTCTAAGCATGGAGCCTTGCCTGTTTAGCTGAAGCCTTTTACTTGGTGTGGTTTGAGCCAGTCTTCTTCTAAAACTGAATATTTGCAATCTGGTCCACTAGCAAGGATCCAGGCATATAAGGATGTTACCTATAGCCTCATCTAATTGACTATTACTTATTTGACCACCACCTGAAATTATGGCTGCAATTTTTTATCCAATGTCTTACCTACATACCCTTTTATTAATAATTCTAGAATTAGGACTAAGGTAGTAGGGGTTCCTCATCAACTGTAACTCAGAAATAGCTGCCCTCTGCCCTGTCTTAATTCTTCAACCATTGAGTTCTCATAGTGATTAGGTATCAGATTCTTGCCCCTACACTGGTCTTCAAGGTTATTACACCTCATAATCTAAGTCTTGACATGTTTCACTTTGTTAGAAATATTTGTTGTCATCCTAAGATATTTCCTTTAATCCCTTAACTTCCATGTCTTAACAATTTCCAAACATATCCAGAGTAGAAATTAATAAAATTTGAATATTACATTTCTAATTTTAAAACTTAGATACAGGCCCTTGGATTAACCAAAGTAAAAATGTACTTGCTAATGCTTAGAAAGGGCAGGCCTATTCCACTAACAGGAACTGTTGGTTGCTCACTTTTGAATAAGAACAAATATTTCTTTGTGATATAGCCTCAAACAGCTGTTTAGAAAAGTGTAGCATAGATTATCTGAGCTTTGAAAATCGCCCAAGGAATAAACTGAGGAAAAAGGAAAATCATACCATAAAAGATGCTGTCTTTAATTTTTGAGCAGAACAGGCCCTAATTTTGACTAATATATATGGTTATTTTAAAATGTAAGACTGCTCAAAATGAGGTCATTTACATCTGATGGTAAGAGAGAAGCCCTGTAAGACCTAGAGTAGTTTCCCCTGCAGAGATCATTCAATGAACAAATACCTAAGACAGCAGCACACTCAACTGGCTTAGTTGATTTATACCATATAAAGTAGCTATGGAGGATACAAAGAGTTTAAAATGAAGGTCTCTAACCCTAAGGAAGACTATGAGCTCCTCATAGTAATTAGATCTGTGTCCAGCACAAAGTCTCAGAGAAGAATACTCAATTAGTGTTTACTGATAATAATATAAGACGAATAAATAATAATTGCCAATAGGTGGAATGAACTAAGGGGTATGTCAAATAATCAATCCATTCACATTCCCTCACACATTACAAACCAACGGTAATATGTGTGATTAATCAGACATGTTAAACCAGGTTTAACAGTGTCACACAAAAATAAATTTCTATGTGAAGTAGAGGTAGAAGGCAAACCCTTCCCATTAGAGGTAACTATAAGTCGTCTAAAGTCACATTGCTAGCAAGCTTGGGTTCAAAATCAAGTGGTCTAGCTCAAGAACTTGCAGTCTTAACTCTACTACACCATCTCTCTGACTTTTAACAAAGCCAACAAAGGTATAGATGTTTAGAAATTTCCAGTTGCCTCAGGCCCAGGTCAGAGAACAAACAGAGAACAAACCAAGCCTTACATCCAGATGCCTTGGCACAATACATAGGCTTCTATGATCCAGCCTATCTCTCCAATATCATTTTTAGCTGTGCTTCTCTCTCAAACCCAACATTCCAGTATTACATACTCATATACAGTCTTGTAAAGGCACCTTGCTACTTCTCCAGTCAGTACCACTGTTCATGCAGCTCCCTCTATCTGGCATCACCTTTCTGCCCCTAACTATCTGTGCCCCTCAGGATCCTCAGATACTTCTTTATGTTTCACTCTGCTTTCTGTTTAGAGGCCTGTTTTCCCCTATAGATAGTTAAATCTCTGAACTGGAATCTTGTCTCATTTGTCTTTGAGTTCCTGGTGCTTGGCATACAATGTAGGTCATCAACAAATGTTTGCTGAAAGAATTAGTGAATAAGTGGTCTCAGAAATAAGTCCTCAAAGGCAGTTCAGGACCTGGGGCTAGCTGAAATGAAGGCTAGATTCTCTGAACTCCCTGTTCCAGGCATCTGAGAATTGCTAAGACACTACCTGCAGCTGAATATTCAACTTTCTTGTAGCAAACCTTTCTTAAAGAGACTGAGGAACCTCTCTTACGGGCTCAGAGAACTAAGGAGCCACAGTTAATTCCACATGAAAGGAAGGGGGATAGGGTTCTGCCAAGGTTCAGCAAAAGGATATTTCCTATAATGCACTGCCAAGCCTCTAATTTCATATTAACCTCTGTTAAGACATTTTCTCAAATAAAATGTGTGCCTCAACTGCAGCTCCTTCTTTCAGATAGGTTAAAAAACAGCTTGCAAAAAGAAAAGGGGAAGAAGGGAGGGAGAGAGGAAGGAAAAGAGGAAGGAAGAAAGAAAGGAAGAAAGAAAGGAAGGAAAGGAGGAAGGGAAACAGATTTTCTTATAAAAGCGAAATACATGTTTTTAGCTAGGCCTGAAAAAGCACTAGACCAAACAATTAGAGGCAGGCTGAATGAACTCTAGCCCATCCTTTTCTAGATTTACTGCAAATTGGAATCCCCCAACTTTCAAATGACTCACACATACCACTATCTGCTGTCCAGACCCCTGCCCCATCCCCACTGCCACTGCAACAAAAATCATATCAGAAAATCAAAAACAAACTGCGAACTTCCAGAATATCTGTGGGTTTAGAAGCTATGAAAGGAAGAGTAGCTTAGGGGAAGTAACCACATAGGACATATTCTGAATTTGAGTTGGTCTAATCAGAACAGCATTCTTGCTCCAAAATATATACTCTATTTTTCCGCTTCGACTTAATTGAAATCATATATCCTAAAGAACTAGGAATTTTGGTGATGTAAGGGGAACAAAGCATGCAGGCCTGGTTGTAGGGCAGGGGTATGGGAGCAGAGGGCTGAATCAGCAAAATAGGGTACACAAGAGGGGCCTTTGGAAGTGAAAAAGAGACATAAAGGAAAGAAAAAAGCATGTATCGAGCACAAACACCAGCTGTTTCAGAATTTAGTCTAAGTCAGTGGTTCTCAACATGAACAAACTCAATTCCTGGAGTGGCACTGGTAAGAGTTACATTTTCTAAAATGGTGAAAAACCCTTGGTACGGTTCCTAACAATCTTCCCCCATGGTAGTTGCAGTCCTGGAACGTTCACTGTAGTTTAAACCTGTGCAATCCTTTGTGTTTATATGTAAAACAGTTCGATTCTAGGCTTATATAATCTAAACAGGTAATTCACCTATGCAAACATCTAACAAACATTCAAAAGTCAACAAGACAAGGATAATGCTTCTTTGTGTGAAATTATTCTGATACTGCATGACATCACCATCTCCCAACTGGCTCATTAAATTCTGGTCACATCCCACAATCAAATCCAGAAAGTCATTGCAGTGATATAATAATCTCGATGATCTAAAAAGTTCCAAAGAATAAAAAAAAGAAAACTTTTTCTTCATCTCCCCTCCTTCTTCAAATGGTTCCCTAACGACCAATACACAGAACTCCATCTATTAAGCTTATATTACATATAATTAATCCACTATGGCTTTTGTGGGCTAACTTGGGAACCTGTTCAACATTTATAGCACTATTTCTACTGGACCACACATTCCAAATTTCAAACTTAAAAATAAATTTTGAGACTGTAATACTTCCACAAGTCAGAAATTTAAACACAATGACCTCTCACCATCCATGTTCTAATTTCTTAAATGATGAGCTGATATCCAAGCTACATATGACCAATGCACTATGAGGATGGAATATACATGTAAAATAACCATTAGTATGGGCAAATAAAACAAATATTTTATGATAAAAGTCCTGATTTTTGTGGCAAGTAGGTACAAACTACACACCCTTTACCTAAATGAATAATACACAATTGTGTACCACTTTTACATTTTAGATTTCCTCTTTCCCCTGATTTTACTGATTATAAATACTGGAAAGTGTCCTTAGAAACTATAATCAGCACCAGTAGCAAGTATTGCTTCATCACACAAAGATAAAGAGTCCCTTAATGATACTGGGTGAACTGGATTTCCTTGCCCTTCTGCCCCCCACCCACATTCCTCAGGTCTAAGGTTCCCTGAGTTCTAAACAAGCACTCTCACTCCACACACCTCCTGCATTCACTCCACCCAATCGAAAACATCCTCAAACTCTCTGGTTTTCTAAGCAGCCAAGGAACATAATTCCCACCATCCTGGAGAACACACTCCAGTGAATGTAGAGAATTGAGCTGTGATGAGCTGCTTTTTTTCCCCCCAGTTGTTAATGCTATACTTACAGATTACTATTCAACCCGGTTCTATATTTCGTGAGAGTAACTAAATGACCTTTAATTTTTTTTCACTCTAAGAATATAGTATATGATTGTGCTATCTTCTTAGAGTCTATCTATATATGTAAATCCTCTAAGGACTTAACCCAGTGTATGCATTTCAACTATTTCACCTATGCTGGGGTCAAAGTTTCCTCCTTGTAGTATGCCTTGAGATGAAAAACAAAATGATAAACAGAAACAGCTCTTGTTTCCTTCTCTCCTTAAGCACTAATACAAAGAGCATTCACCTCCACCTATGTATTAAATGTTAAGAAAAGTAATTCCTAAATATCTAAAGAATTAGACATTGGATAAGTTAGGCACAACCTTAAAGATACTAAAAAGCATTATCTCCAGAAACTAACAGTGATCTCTCTTAAGAAATTTTAATAAGTAAAGATAAATAGTAACAGTCACTGTTCTTCAGCCCCTATAACACCAGGAAAGAATGAGGACCCACTATACCATGTTCCAGAATTAAAGAGAGTTCACATACTTTCAAAAGTGCTTAACTTTCAGAAGTAGGCTGCTCCTGGAAGAATCTGGCTTAATATTTTTAGCCTTGATCTATAAAGACAGAATCTGAAAATGTGCAAAATTATCTCTGTATCACACCTGGTCTAATAAATATACTTTTGAGAAAGTAGGAGGGAATAAATACTTTTTCAGAACCAGACACTTCTACACATCATTTCTCATGCTCAAAACAACAGTGGGTGTAGTATCACCCATTTTACATATGAGGAAGTTTCAAGAAGCTAAAAGACTTTTGAATACACAGCTTACAAATGGCAGAATCAAAATGAACATCCATCTTTCAGAATCCAAAGTCCTGGTTGTTTCTGCTATAAATGTGCCTCTCAGATTTTCAAAGCAGACAATTTCATTATTTGTGAGCTATATTAAGCTACTGCATGTCAGACACATATAATAATATACTTTGAAATTTTACTGCTTTTAAATGCTACTTTTAAGACACAAGGCAACAATTTTATCTTTGGAAAGCTATAAAGATTGTAAAAAGCTATGAAATTCAAATTTTATTTAGTAAAAATGGGTGTAAGCTTACACAACAGAATGAAACTATTTAATATCCAGGGTAGCCTGAAGACCAAATATTTAACAAAAATCTAAATGCCTGAAACAGCCCCTTCTTTCTCTTAATGTACATGCTTGTTATTTTGACAGGAGCTAAGCATCACATCCATTCTAACTAAAAAATTTTATCAGCTAATGGTTATAAATTATCCTAATTATTTTCACTAAACCTAATTTGAACATTTCTCCAGAAATGATCTTATGTTTTTAATGTTCTGACATTTGCTTCTGACTAAAATTTAGAAATAGCCAAAATTTAAAAATCAGGCAAAGATAAAGTGACCATCTGGTTTACCACAGACAAAAGAAAAAAATATTTCAGAACACATCCATGCAAATGGCTAAAATAAAAAAGATGAAAAATACCAAGTGTTGGCAAGGATATAGAACCACCAGAACACCCATACACATTTGGTGGAAGTATAAACCAGTACAGCCATTTTGGAAAACTGTTTGGCAATATCTAGTAAAATGTAATATATGCATATTCTACAACCAAGAAATTCTGCTTTTATTATATCCCCAACAGATATGTGTACATTTGTTCACCAATGAATACATACTAGAATGTTCCTAGCAGCACAATTTATCATAGCCCTAAACTGAGAAACTATCCAAATGTCCATCAACAGTAAAATGTATAAATAAATACAATACTATACAGCAATGAAAATGGAGGGGCTACAACTTGATGCGACAATAGGGATCAATCTCACAAAAAATAACGTTGAGCTAAAGAAGCCAGGCATAAAAGCATACATACTATATGATTCCATTCATATAAAATATAAAAAAAAGAAAATACTGTACTGCTAGAAATCAAAACAGTGGTTACCCTGTGGTAGAGGTAATGATGGAAAAAAACACAAGAAGGCTTTTTGGGTATCAGTAATACTGTTTCTTCACATGCGTGCTGGTGACAGGGTATGCTCAGTTTGAAATGAGTAATAGATGAGAACCATTATAGCAACAGAGTGATTAAAAAGCACGGCTCTAGAATCAGAGCCTGCATTTGAATCTCAGTTTCACCACTTACTAGTTATAATTTTGAGCAAGTTATTTAACCTCTCTGTGCCTTATTTCTTCATCTAGAAAATGAGCCTAATATTTACCTCATAGGGTTAGTGTGATGATTAGACCATCCTAAGACTTATAAAGTGCTTATTCGCACAGTTGATTATTATTAAAATTTGTTAAGTAAATAAAAGTGCTTTATTCTAAAGCAATACAAGCAGATGAGGAAGAGATACAAATACATATATGATTTGAGTATTACTAGAAAATGCACAAAATAATTATTTAGGAATTATTTTAAGGTGACATTAAGTATTCTCATCCCCCTTCCCCCTCCTCCCTTTTTCCTCTACCCCTATGCTTCCTCCTCCATCAACCATTCAACACTGAGGAAATCAGAAATTTCTCCCAATATCTGTCATACCTATTACTACTTCATCTAAAAGAGATACTTTGTTCACTAAGGATTTACTGAATGTAGCAGCATATACATTTAAAATTTTCTTTAAAAACCCTATCTTCACAGAGATATGAAGTTCATAGTATGTGTGTACTACAGGGGAAAGTATACTGGTCAGGAAGCTGGATTCTATTCCACTATCTTTACCTTACAACTTGAGCAAGTCATTTATTATCTCTAGGCTTTTAGTTTCATAAAATGAGAGGTTGAACTAGTCAGGGGTTATTAATGTGGTTCCAGAATGCCTTGCAGGATTCAGGCATGTGCTTTAGGGATTCATAACCTGCCCCTGCCTCCCCCCAGGAACTTATATAAAAAAATTACCTGTTCACATATGTGGATTTTTCTAGAGGAGTCTATGATTTATATCAAATTGTCATACAAGTTGTGGCTTCCAAATCAACCACAATTCATGTTTTACTGACTGTGTGCAAAGCACTGTTCTAATTCCTTACATATATTTACTCCTGTAACCCTCACAATAACCCTTTAAATTAGATACTATTATCCTTATTTTACAGTTGAGTAAAGGAAACCAGAAAAGGCCTGGCTCTCACACACAATGCTGTTAGGTTAGATCATCTCTAAACCTTAAAATGTTCTGATTCTATGTTCACTCAAATTGTTTTCCTTTAAATTTTCTGTCTTTAGCCCTACTATTATTTAAATCTTTACACAGAACAACAAAGTCATGGAACACCCAGATGACTGTTATCTGAAAAAGAATACATTAGGGAGTTAACACGCTATAAAGAGTCCAGAAGTACCTTTCAGCTCCAGCAGCCAATCTGCTTTTTAATTTCATAAAGTGGTGGTCAACCAAAAGATGTATCTGAATCTATTAAAGCCTAAAATCAAAGTAATAGTAAATAGGTCCAAGTGCCAACCAGAAAAGGGGACATGGTGGCAGCTACAGTGTCTCATATACTACACACCAACACAATGAGAAGACCAGGAAAGATACATTAGTGCAAGGCACGGGTGACCCATGTTGACTGGCTTCTACCTCTACTCCCACCTCCTGAAAACCACCACCCACTGTCCAAGGCTTGAATTAGTCTTCCAATAAGATACAAAACAGGCTAAAGGTATTAAAGCACCACCAACCCCTGCCTGAAAAAAAGAGTGAAAGCCTAGTTTCCAATATTTGTGGACACCAGTTCTGACAATCTGCAATCGCAGAGGTCAGCAGTCATCCAGTTACACCTGCAAACTGTGGTGCCTGTCACCCCTCTTCTGTCCAAATTTTTGACGAACATAACACCGCTTAATAAATGGCTGCAAAGCAGAAGTGGGCATTGTTCTTTCCACAGGCTGTCAAAAAACCTTCAGATCTTAAAGGGAAGGTTGTTGAAACTTTATGTCCAACTCTCATGACCTTTCTCCATTTAGTTTGAGAAAGAAAAAGAGGAGCAAAGAAGGGCGAGAGATCAATGGACGGGCCCTGGCTGCAGAGATGGTATCTTTCTCAAGGGTGATGCAACAGGGTCAGCCAGACGATGAAGACAAGCTGGAAGCTTCTAAGAAAACCAGCGTCAGAGGTGGAAATCTGAGCGGAAAATGAGTTATGAAGAAAGAATTGGGTTCGAGGGTTATTTAGAACGGGCCGGAAATAAAGAATCTAGCCTGGAGCAAACTGAGGAAGGAGAGGAGGCATGGAGGGCTTGGTGGGGCGAGTAATGAGGCGGGCAGTAGGCTGGCGGGAGGGTCAGCAGGTCCAAAGTAGAGAGGAAACAGCGGGGTGGGCGGGAAAAGGGCGCAATCAGTGGGGGACTCGGAAGGACGGTCACAGGGCCCGGAAGACGTGCAAAGGAGGTCGGGGTGACCAGACTGGAGCTGTGTGAACTGAGGGAGGGGGCAGTCGACCAGGAGATCTTTGAGTGTCGGTAGAGCCAGGGAAGCCGTTAGGGTGGGAGGAAAGCCTGGAGCACCAGCGCAAGGGCAGGAGCGCCCCTGTACCCGAGGGCCCAGGGCGAGGGAAAAACAGCGTGGTGACAACGGTTGGAGACAGCGGAGCGGGGAGGAGGCTAGCCAGCTCGAGTAGAGGTGGGGGCCGCCACGAGTCCCAGCTCGGGCTGAAGAGGGTAGCCGGGCCACGAGCACGGCGTCCGGGAGGCAGGTTGAAGGGGAGTTAGGAAGGGACCTGGGACCGCTGACGGCTGGCGCTCTCACCGGGACAGGTGCTTCAGGATCTGCTTCTTAATGATCCCGGCCATGCCGGAGCCGCGGCCTGCGTGGAAGGCAGGAGGGCAGTTGTGGCCTCCTCAGCCGTGAAGAGGCAGCCCCCTCACCTCGCCACAGCGCGGCGACCGAATGCCGCCGCCGCCGCCATGGCGCTCTCTCGCCCCTGCCTGGGCCCTCGGAACTCCGCCACGATCCCACCCACCCGCGCGGCACCGCGGCCGCCAGCCCAGAGCGACGCGGGGAGAGCGCACCGCGGGCCTGACGCGCAGCGGCCTGAGGCGCGCGTGGTCAGGGGCGGAGCGCACGGCGGCGGGGGCGCGCACGGCGGCAGCGGTCCGGCGAGCTCCGAGCCCTCCTCTCAGCCCCGCGCTCAGCTTTCTGAGGAGGGGCACCTGGGAGACTTCGCCTTCGCTCGGCGAGAGGTTCACACTCCGGAAATCACCTTGAAGCATCGGGGAAGGGCGGCGTGTTTGTAATATTTTGCAGGAATTCGCTAGATAATTACGTAGCTCCTGGTCCACTTATTCATTTCCTTCTCACATTCACTCATTATTTGTTGAGCACCAATTAACTACTATAGGAATCGGGGTAGGGAGCGAAAAGGTAATCTCAAGGACCTCACAGAGCCGTAGAACCATTGTGGTCCGCTGCTGCTTTGTGGTAGAGAACTGAGAAGGGTGCGTCTCGTCATCTTTGTGCCCCTTTTAGCCTCTACCCGGTTAACCAATGAGCGAATGTTTACTCAACACTTGAGGTGTACCCTTCCCAAAAGTGGGGGGCAGAAGAAAGTGAAACAGTAATTGTCAAAATTACCAAGTACATCAGAGAGCAACTTTGTTTTTCAAATAAGGAAACCGGAGCTCAGGGAAATAGTTGAAAGCTTGCCCAAACTCATAACTACTTAGTGAGACGCAAAACTAGAATCCAAGCCTTCTGACTCAGTCCAGTTCTATTTTCACTGTTTCGTCCATACACAAAAGTATAACCCATATACCAGGGACATCTGCAGACCCAATGGCAAAGGCAGGAAGGTGGCAGTTTCTAGACTTAAGCCTTCAAGCAAAAACCTGAGGAAAATACTCTCCAAGACAGACTTATAGGAAATCTGGCCACCAATTAATTTTAAATTTATTCATTCTCATCAATAGATAATACACATAATACAAAAATCAAGATAAATTTCCATCCTTCCCCTCCCCCAAACAATGGTTACCTAATTCTAAAGATAGTCTAAGCATGGTCAACCATATAAATGTTAAACTTTTAAAATAAATTAATCAACAGACTTCATGTATGCCATGCCTATGTCTCAGTCATAGTTAGCTCAAATTTTCCCACAAGTTTCTCCAAAATTACCTTTTTAAAAAAGGAAGCAAATCATTCTCAGCCTAGGTGTTCTACTACTCAATTCCCTCCAGCAGAGCTGCATAGTCTTATTATTATTTTCCTTCTGCTCACCCCTCACCAGTATACACACCAGTAGATCCCATGGAAGAAGAGGTTTCATGCCAGAATTCTTGACCATTATCGTTTTTTCCCAATTCAGCTGTCAGGGCAATTTCTTGCATTTTATGCCACTTTCCCTGGAGCACCCTATCAGCTGATTTAGATATCTGACATTAGCTATGTAAAATGAAATCTGCCTCATATTCAGAAACTCATCATCCTTGTTGAACCATTCATCATGCCTGGTGAATGGTTTATTTTTCTTGAAAGCAAAAACTCATGCTCTAAAAGAACATGGCCTTTCTAGGGACCATTGAATAGAAGAGTTAAGACTATCACCAATAGTATTAATGTGTTATCTTTCCCTGCAATGCTGAGAATGCAAAGCATATAAAAGCAAAATAGGAAGAATCCATACATTTTTTAAAAATCAAACATTTTATTTTGAGATGATTGTAGATTAACATTCAGTTGTAAGAAATGATATGAGATTCCTGTCTTTTACCTAGTTCCCCTAATGGTAACATCTTGAAAAACTTTACTACAATATCACAACCAGGATATTGACATTAATACACTCAGTATACAAAACATTTCTTCCCTTCTGATATGAATGCCTTTTATTTCCTATCCTTGCCTTATTGAGCTGGCTACTCCTGGCACTTTGTTTAATAGGACTAGTGAGAGCAGATATCCTTTCTTTGTTACTAATTTTAGGGGGAAAGCATTCAGTCTTTATTAAACCATTAAGTATAATAATTGTAGATTTTCATGGATGCTCTTTATCAAATTGAGGAAACTTCTATTCATATTTTTATGAAAATTTTTATCAAGAATGTTTAATTTTTTCAAATGTTTTTTTCTGCACTGAATGCTACGTTCATGTGATTTTAGCATATTAATATCTCGGATTATATTAATTATCAAATACTGAACCAGCCTGCATCCCTGAAATAAACCTCATTTGGACATGATATATGATTACTTTCATATATTACTGCATTCTATTTGTTAATATTTGATTAAGAATTTGTGTATATTTTATTGATCACTAATGATATTGAGCATCTTTTCATGTGTTTTTGGGCCATTTGTATATCTTCTTTGGAGAATGTTCTGCTCAGATCCCTTGTCTATTTTTAAATTGGATATTTGTCTTTTAATTATTGAGTTGTAATAATTCTTTTTTATATTCTAGATACAAGTCCCTTATCAGATATAATTTGCAAAAGCATTTCTCCCATTCTGTGAGTTTTCTTTTCATTTTCCTGTCTTGTGAAGCTCACAAAAAAATTATTTTTTATGACATCCATTTTAATTTTTTGTCATTGTTGCTGCGCTTTTGGTGTCATTTGTAAGAAACCATTGCCTAATTCAAGGTCCTGAAGATTCGCATCTATGTTTTCTTCTAAAAGTTGTATAGTTTTAGCTCTCATTTAGGAATTTCATTCATTTTGAGTTAATTTTGGTGTGACAAAGGGGAGCAACTTAATTATTTTGCAAGTGGATATCTAGTTCTCTTGGCATCTTTTATTAAAAAGAATATTCTTTTCTCACTGTATTGTCTTAGTGAAAATCAATTACCAATAAAATAAAGGTCTATTTCAGGACTCTCAAGTCTATTTCATTCATCTGTATGTCTGTCCTTATGCCAGTAACACAATGTCTTGTTGGTGTAGCTTTGTAATAAGTTTTGAGATAAGGAATCTATTGTGTGTTTGAGTGCATAGCTTTCATGCCTTTTAGTTCTATAGCTTTAACTTGTTTTTCTAGTTTTTACATTATTTCTCCATACCTTATCACAATCTACTGGTATTGTCATTAGCAGATAAAACTTTACCTCCATTTATGTCCCTTTTTCCTAGGTGTAATTGTCTTAAATATTTCATCTGTATATGTTCAGAGCTACATCAATCAGTTATGATTTTTGTTCAAATATAATTTAGAAAACTCAGGAAAATAAAAGTATTGTATTTACCCGTATTTTTGCTTACTGTATTCTTCCTTCCTGATGTTATGAGAGTCATTTATTATTTCTTTTCCATTTAGAGAACTTTTTAGCCATTCTTTTATGGTAGGTCTGCTGGCAACAAATTCTCTTAGTTTTCCTTCATTGGAGAATGTCTTTATTTCTCATTCATTCCTAAAGTGTATTTTCACTGAGTTGACAGTTTTCTTTTAGCATTTGAAAACTATTCTGCCACTTCCTTCTGATGTCCAGGCTTTCTGATGAGAAATCTGCTGTCTTTAAAATTATTTTCCCCCAAAAGTAAAATGGCATTTTTCTCTGGCTATTTTCAAATTTTATCCTGATTGAGGTTTGTTCAGCTTGTTGAATATGTAGGTTTATGTCTCTTGTAAATTTGGGAAGTTTTCAACCATTATTTGTCCTAGTATCTCTTTTATGCTTTCCTTTTTTTTCCTCTCCTGGGACTCAAACATGAATATTAGAAATTTTGTTATAGTCCCACAGGTCCCTGAGGCTCCGTTCATTTTTGTTTTAAGTCTGCTTTCTCTCTGTTGTTGAGATTGGGTATTTTTATTGTTCTAGCTTCAAGTTCACTGATTGTTTCCTGTTACTGATTGTTTTCTGTTGAGCCCATCAACTGAATTTTTTATTTTTGGATTCCAAAATTTCCTTTGGTTCATCTTTATATATATCCTTTCTTCATTTGTTTTGAGCATGTTCATAATTGCTTGCTGAAGCATTTTTATGATGGCTGCTCTAAAATTTTTGTCAAATAATTCTAACATCTATCATTTTGTTGACATCTATTGATTGCCATTAAATTAAGATTTTTCTTGTTCTTGGTATGATGAGTTTGTTTTTTGGGTAGATGGATAATGAATTATTTTAGCTGGAAACGTAGATATCTTTATTATGTTCTGAGACTGGATCTTATTTAAACCTGTTTTGCTGGCTTTTTCTCACAATAATACATAACTTTAATAAATGTTTATTTCTCTTTCACATAAAAAAAATTAAGGTAGGCAGATGGCCATAGATCCAGATAAAATTTAGGGGTTCTATTATTATTATGGATAGTAATAAATACTGGAGTGAGCAATCAGTAATGTCTGTCTGCCACTCTAGGCTATATTGTATTACCCTTTTTTTTGGCCCCTCTTTACATGCTTCACACTACCAGCAAAGGTCTGAGAGATAAAAAGGATGATTGGGGGAAAATGTAGCATTTGAATGTAGAGGTGTCTATGGCCATACTAACCTGAACGCCCCAGATCTCATCTGAATGTAGAGGTAAAAGTCTCTTTTCTAACTTTTACTTCTTTATTCTTTCAACAACCATCCCCCCAAAGTACTAGGATTTGAAGTACAGGCTAAGAAAAGGGGGTAAGGATTAGGAGACCTGTTTCTCACAGTCATTGTGAAAGCTGGTTAAGTATTTAATAAAGGCCTTTGAGATCTTGGCTTCCTAGGCTGTGTTGAAAGTCTTACCATTAAGTGAGAATATAAATCAATGGACTTTTCTTAATTGGAAGCCAGGGAAAGATACTCATTGAAAAGGAATAATTATGGAGAAATTGAAAAACTACCTTCACAAGTGATCAAAATTACTCTCATCAACAAGGGGCAGATAGTGTTCCTGCCTACAGATGTGATATCCTAGGGACACAACTGAGGACATGTACCAGAATTTAATCATGAAGAAACATCAGACAAACCCAAAATGAGAAATGAGGAACATTCTATTAAAAAGATGATGAGATTGTCAGTGTCATAAAAGACAAAGAAAGGCAGAGGAATTGTTCTAGATTAAAGGAGACTGAGGAGATTTGACAGAAGAGTGAAGTACATGACTCTAGAGAGGATCCTGTACAAGATATATATAAGGCCAACGTTGGATCAATGAACAAAAATGACATATGGTTGACGGGGTAAAAGGGGTCAAATATGTGGTGACAGAAAAAACTCTAACTATGGTAGGTGAACACACAGCGTAAATATATATATGCCTTACTGTTAAAGTGCACAGCTGAAACTTACTGAATTTTAACCAAGGTCACCATAAAAAAAGACAAACAAATTTTAAAAAATGAAATACGGTTGGCATATTAATGAATTATGTTTGTATTTTCTGAGCTTGATAATTAAACTATGGTTATGTAAGGGATGTACTTATTCTTAGGAAATACAAACTTAAATATTTATGATAAAAGGCATGGTATATACAACTTACTCTCAAATGGCTCAGAAAAAAATAAAGAGAAAGCGAGTAAATAATAAAAGTGAATGGGGTGAAATGCTAACAGCTAACAATAGGTGATTCTAGTCAAAGGATATACTGGTGTTCTTTGTACAGTTCTTGCAACCTTTCTGTAAGTTTGGAATTCGCCTCCACACATACACATCCCTAAATAACATGAACAGAACAATAAGTAACATTCAGATTTTATTCCTGCACTTGTCTGATGAATAATTTTAGATCTTTATTGATTCTGTGCCAAAAAGTCTAATCCTTAAGCTTTCAATTAGTTGACATTTTTTAAGGTTTTCATGAAAACTAATATACCAGGCCAGCTTTCAGGGCATTTCCATCAGAGGAACCTAAGGCAGGCTGGGTTTTTTCTGTTCACCAAATGTATCTAGGAGTCTAAAAGATACCCTCTGACTGAAGCTATGTAATTGGGACATTTAATCACCACTGGACTTTTTCCATATAGGATGACCAAATTAGCCTGTGGCTCTATGCGAGGATCCCATTTCTCACGCAGCTTGGAATCAAGGGGACTGGCATTCTGACAAACCAGTAAGCCACGTCAGTGGAAATTATGATAGCTTGAACTTTAACTGCACTCCCTATGGCTCTGGGTCTGCCCACAGAAAAGGAAGCAAGTATGTTACCCTACATCCACATTAACTTCTTCCATTCTTGATATCAATTAGCATTCTTGATTGCACCTATCCAAATTCTTACATTCTCTGGAAAAGATTCTTTTTAGAAAGATCTGGGTTGTTTCTAAGTACCTAAGGCTATTATTCTATTATACACAAAGACACTCTCTTCACCCAGTCTGACAGCCAACAAAACCAGAAAGTTGCTGAGTCACACTTAAGCTCAGTTAGCAAGGTTTCCCCTAACAAACACTTAAGTGTGCAATTTAGTAACAAATCTGAGCTATAAACTCAAGACATATAAACTATCAATTTTCTGAGGCTTAGGTCTTTCTTTAAAAGATGTGACAATAAGATACTAAAAAACAAGAAGTAGCACTTGCAGAAGCTCAGACTAGGAAGTGGACTCAGCTTCTACAGAAGCTGAGCAAAGATTGTCTCTTGATCAAGATCTCTATTTCTAACCTCGTTTACCTGGATAAGGTCATTTATATGCATAAATCAGCTTTTCAAAATATTTACAAATTTCTAGGGAAAAAAAAAGCAAACTACCTATTGCCATTTTGATTTCTAGCTATAAATCTAAAACAAATTTACATAGTGTCATATTCTTGGGTAAACTAGAACCTAAGATGGAGTTTGCCAAACCCACTAATAATCAAAATTTCCTAGGGAGCTTTCCCAAAATGCAAATTCTCTAAGCTCCATCTCAGATATATTAATTCAAAATCTGGAATCTTTATTTTGAATAAGGTCCCCTATAATTCTGATCATCAGCCAGGTGGTAAACTGCTGGTTTAGGACACCCTCTGCCGTAACATCATCATAACAATAACCTCAGATGGCAAAAGTGGTTTGTTTTAAAATAATGCTTCAGTCTAATAGAAATAAGGTGACTAATCTCTCTCTTTCATTCCTATCCACCAGCCACCTATTTATTCTTCACGGGCAAGTAGTATTACCAGTTGCTTATCTGTCCTTCCAGAGATCCTTTATGCATACAAAGGAACGTATAAATAGGTCCTTTAAAAAAGGATAGCAGCAAACAATACCTTGTTATGTGAATAAACCAAGGTACAGAACAATGTATATCTTGGAGATCTTTCCCCATTAATACCTAGAGCTTCCTTATTCTGTTTTAGCCTGCATGGGATAGAGCTTCCTTATTGTTTTAGCATACCTGATAAATCAGTCCCCTTTCACTATACATCTATTTCCAATCTTTTGCTGCAATGCATCATCATATACATGTTGTCTCGTACATATGCAAGTATATCTGCAGGATAAATTTCTGGACATGGAAATGCTAAGTCAAAGGATAAAGGCATTGCAGTTCTGATACTAATTGCCTTCTCAGAGCTTATAACAATTTTCACTCTCACTTGTAATGATGTGAAATAGGAGTTAAGATTTTACACCAAGTTGAATAGGACCAATGGCTTATTGTCTAGAAGCTTCCCTGAAAATATCCTACTTTTATAGCTCAGTGATGTAACAAATTATTTTGAAGAAACCTGTAGTATGGAAAACTGAGTAATTTTACCATTGCTTTAGAAAGCTTTCTATTTGAAGCCCCCCAAAAAAGAGCAGAGAGAAAGAAGCTGGAGTTAAGGCAATTCTTGCCATTCTTAGCTGACATGCATATATCATGAAGTCTTTTTCCCTACTTCAGCATAAAAAGCTTACAATTTTTCACTTACACCAAGTATTAATCGTGTGAAAAATTAACCAAGTGTGTTTATTTAATCAACAAAAGCTCTACAAGTGTTAGATTTACCAAAGTCTTGCACAAGAGAAGTTAACTAAATAAAGACAGGGTGCCCGAAGGGACCCACTCTATAGCTAAGAAAAAAGAATGTCATGCAGAGGGCATGCTGAAGAAAGAACGAGCTAGAAATAACACAACTAAAACGCTTCATCTCCTTTATAAAACAAACAAAAGAAAAATACAAAAGGGAGGAAAAAGGAATCACATTTTTAACTAAAAGAGTTGACAATTTTATTTCCACATTTCACAATACAAATGAAAATTGCATTTTTTGTCCCATTACTCCACTCCAAAACTATTCTCTTTGACAGGAAGAGGGAGCAAGCCTTTCTTGTCATGCTGTTAGAAAACATCCAGAGTCACAGTGCCATAATCTCCTGGTGAAGTAGAACAAGTAGTATAAAACTGATAGAAAGAGGTTCCCCTCTCTTTATCTGTCTGGTCGAGTCATTCCTGGCCGAGTGGGTACCATCATGGGACGGGCAGGAGGTCTCATCATTGGAGGCCCTGGCATCATTGGCATGTGGCCTCCCATAGGTGGCCTCATTCCAGGAGCTGCAGGACACAACAAAGAAAAGGAAAAACGAGAGTAAGAAAATACTGCTCATGAGAGAACTTGATGGAACTTCAATTGGTGACAAAAAGTAGCCCCCCACCCTGCAAAATGCTGGAAAAAAAGACATACTTAACAGAAGAAATGCAACAAATTCATCACATCTTTAAATTACTTAGACATTCTCAAACAAACAAACAAACAAAAACAGAACAGTTAACAAAAGAACCATACGGGAATCATAATCTAATGATAACAAGGGGGAAACTATTAATAGACTGCTTTCCAGAAACCACCAGGGATACTAGTTCCTTAAATTGACCTTTTTTCTTATTCAGGGAAATTCACAAGTCACATGTTATTCACTCAGCTCTTTTAATCAGTTCTATCCACCATAAAGCCAAGAGCTATTTCATGAATGTACACAGGCACAGAGGACGATCTTACCACTAAGCGTTTGTTCGGAGCTGTAGGAAAGGTGAGCAGGAGGCCCATGCTGAGAACCTGTTAGTAACCATACTTAGCTCAAGTCAAGAAAAATAATAGGCAATAATATGATTTATAACAATTAGCACACCCACACACAAAATCTGATTTTTCTAATACATTTTTGAAACTATTAATTAATTTTTTAAAGTATCATATCAATATATCAGCCAAATAAATGAGCCAGGGAAAGGAAGGCAAGCAGAGAGGTAGAGGTTGGGGAGGTACACAGGCAGCTTCACAGAACTGGTAATGTTCTACATCTTCAGCTGGGTGGTGAGTTCACGGGTATTCATTTTATTATTATGATTCATAATTTTCATGTTATATATCTCCTTTTTAAATATTAGATTTTACCTACTTATTTTTAACTAACTCATTTTGATTTAAGGCTTGCTATAAATGGTTCAAGAAGACTATTCAAAGCTGAATATAGCCTTACCACAAAAAGTAAAATAAGTATATGCAAAGACACAAAATCAGATAGGTACAAAATTTGTTTTTAAGATTAATTTTAACAGGAACAAAGAATACTACTAAACTTCTAAATACCTTATTTAAAAAACCCATCATAACCAGTATTCAGCATTTCTTAGTGGAAACTGACCTAAACCAAAGATAGAAAACAAGGCACCTGAAAACTTGTTTTCTTTGGTCTCCATAGCACATTTAATTTTAATTAGTTGCCAATATTGGCAATTAATAAGTCTAGATTTCTTTTTCAACTTTTTATTATAGGAATGACCAAACACACACAAGAATAGGAAGAGTATAATGAACATCTATGTACCCATCATCCAGCTTCAACAATTATCCACCCATTCTTATCCATGCCCACCCCCAACTACTAAATTCTTTTAATGCAAATCCCATAATCTTATTATTTATCCCAGTAAAAACAACAACAACAACAACAACAACAACAAAATACTCAGGAGAACTGGCAACACCAACCTACATTCTCAAATGTCAACTATAGGCTGAAGCTGAGTTCTAGAAGCCTTCTTTAAATGAGTCATGCATTCCCAGTTCACCGTATCCCTAACCCCTCTAGGAATTTGAATTTATGAATGGTTTAAGAATGCAAAAAAGCCATCTAAGTCACTTTGATTGTGTTTTGGGTTCACAAGCCAGTAAGGCAGGAACTCTTTTTATCTATACTCTCCCATCCCTCTAAATGATACACACAGCAAGCAGACTGAATGCTTCTGGCTAGGAAGCTACTCTAAACTTTTGCACTTTGTCTTACCAGTTGAGTTCTAGGCTTCTTGCATCAGTACTCTAATTACATAATTTAACTGTCCTGAAAACCAATGACATGAATGCAAAACAAAACAAAACAAAACAAAAACTGTTTCTGTGAAAACAAAGTTACTACTTAGCAAGACTGAGATAAATCTTCTCCCAGAAGCACTCACACATTTGGTAGGTGAGACGATCATGAAAGATTGAACTAGATTGCCTCACAAGGTCTCTAATCGCTTCACAAAAAATGAAATTAAAGTTGGTAAAGGATGCATTATGGGTATGGCTTATTGATTTTTACAAGAAATATATAGTGTTCCGATCAGCAGACTTGTTCTCAAAGCGAAGGCCCTGGCCATGTATGGAAAAAATTTACAAATTAATGTACTTATGTTTATGTTAAAATAAAATCTTTGAGGTGTAAGTTTTTTCTTCTTCTTGAATAAAAGACCAACTATCAGGCCTAAGGCCTTTTCATATACTCATTTGGGCAAGCTAACCTCTAAGATTAAATGAGCAATGAGATGTAGCTCTACTCCAAATCAAAATCAGAGAAAAGTAGCCACACAGTTCCCTTTATTCCCCCAGTGGAACAAGCTTCTCTATCTTTCTCTTCATTATTAATGGCCAAAAGTCAGGAGGATGAAAGGAAACAGGAGGGAGGGAGAAGAAGAGAAAAAGAGGCAGCCTTATCCTGCTTTTAGTACCACAATGTCTTTGGATAGCATTCAATTGTACTGATAAAACCAAGTATTTTTTTTCTGTCTCATTTCAGATTTACCAAATTTAATTTGTTGCAATAATACATTTAGACGGCTCGTTAAGAATTCCATTTAAATGGAAAACTAAAACACAAAGGAGCATTCTAGAAGGAGGTTCAAACTTACCAGGTCCCACAGGCATCATCCCGGGAGGAGGAGGGCCCATCATTGGCATCATAGGAGGGCCCCCCATATGGGGTGCTGGCATCATACCAGGGCGAGGAGGACCCGCTGAAATGAAGAATGGGGCCTGAGGTTAGGATATGCTTATACATTAACATTTTATTTTCTTAATGAACACTAATAAGGCCTCATGATCTGGTCCGAACTATGTTAACAATAGACTTCTTATGATCTCTTTTATAACAGTAGATGCATAAAAATCAGCATGCCACAAAACATTAGTTACTTTATGACTGAAAAGCAAAAACAAGCCTACCGAGAGAAGTATAAAATGCAGTCAGATTCCCCAGGTCAAAAAAATTCCAAGATTTTAATTTTTTAAAAGGGAGTATTATACTTTCTGTAGAGCTCCTAATAAAAAGCATAGGAACTTAAGCCACAAGTACCTAATTTCAGATTTTTTCCCCCCTCTTTAATTTGTCCCCTCCCACTTCCACCCCTGACCTATAGATGTTGCTGTTTCCCCTTAAGAACTGGATCTCTGAAGATGGACCATCTCCTCCCATACACTCGTGGCGTGCACCTGGGGCCAGGTACCCCTGGTGCACTCAAGAGGCCTGGTGCACCTGGGGTATGGTCTGTGGCTCCACCTGGGGCATGAGCCCAAGACCTTCTGCGTGTAAAGCAGACATGCTAACCACTACGCTATGGAGCCACCCCCAGATCTTTTTAAAAAAAATCAAAAACCAGGTTTAAAAAATTCTTTGAAAATGTATATGCAGCAATATTCCTGACAGTATCATTTACAACAGCAATAATTTGAAACTTACATGTCCAACAATAAGAAAATGGTGAGATTGGTTATGGCACATTCATACCATATGTTATTTCGCTATTAAAAATAAAGGAGTTGAGTGCCAGTCAGTCAGGATAGAGTAGGAGAGGTGACCTGAGAGCTGCTGTGAACTGAGGCCTCATCAGGTCCCAGGATGGTAGGAGCCCAAGAAGGGTATGGTGGGCTATTTATTAGTCACCCACCTGCATTAGTGTGCAATGTTTATAAACAGCCTATTTTCTTATATGTTTATATCCATGATTACTTACAGGACTGAGTTTAGGTCTCTGAGTTCAGTTTCAATCTAAACTCTTCTGGAAAAGCCAAAGAACTTATGGCCTAGTTACTCAATCTCCTCCTGTTTGTCATGCAAAAACAACAAACCTTTCCAAAAAAGCCTTTGATCCACTCCACTTTCAACTAGACAGTTCTTGTCTTTCACAAGAAATATATATTGGTGTAAATATAGAAAATAGAGAGAAAAATTGAATAGTTTACCAGCTACTTCAATCCTCCAGAGCTGTGTTCAGAGCGGTAAATAATTTAATGTACTCAGCAATACCTCTTCATATATTAGCTCATGTAATCACAGGTACATTTTGAGCTTTCCATTCAATGTCTCAGACCCACTTGGGATGCCATAAATAGAATATCCTACTAATAATGCAATCAGAAGGTAACTAAAGATTCTTCAGAATTATACCACTAAAGTTGTTTTCTGTTACTATGTATTCATTCAATGAGCATTTGAAAGCCAACTGTGAGATAATCTAACAAGATCAATCTGCCCAGTTATACTCCTTTAGATAAAAACTTAAAAAACTTACGAAGACTGGGGGGAGGTGGGATCATTGCCCCTGCAGGAGGAGGAGCAGAGAACGGAGTAGGAGGTATCTTTCCTTGTTGAAATGCCGCAGCTTTAAAGAAAGGAAGAAAAATTAGCACACGATAAATAAGAATTTACGAAAAATAACTACTTTATTTTAAATCTTCACTGGTCCCAACTATTTTACTCTAAAAAGTGCTACATTCTAGCCTCAAGTTTTTAAATCAACTTTAAGTATTCACCAGCTAAACTTGCAATTAACTGGTTTACTGTTAAGTGTTTTTAACCTGTTTTTATTTAGTTAGCATTCTTACAGCTGAAATAACGAGGAAGATTGAGTGAAAACCTCCCACCTATCAACAGGTCTTACCAAAGAGACATAGTCATCTTTAATTTGCAGATGTGGTTTATAACCAATTCAAGCTGTTCAAAGTTCTGTTTAAAAATGTGTGATACCTGTCCAAAGACCAGGCTTCATAAACTTTAATCTTTCCTATATATCCTGTTCTGAGTCAAAACAATACACCATTCGGTTTACCATTTTTTAAATTAATGCACAAAGCTAAGAGACGAGAAAAAACAAATTTCAAAGAGCATGCCCTGAAGATGATTATGCTCTTAAAAATGTCCAATACAATCAACTTTTAATTTTTCTTTCAGACAATGAGGCACAAATGAAAAAAGAAACTGAAGATCATTTATATTTGGTTTTAAAAAGGATTCACAAATACTAAAATGCACTCATAAAGTCTATTCCTGAATATAATCCCAAATTCAGTGCAGTCTACAACCCAGGCATAACTCTACCCCACCAATGCAAAGGGGGTCAAATTATTCCAGTAAATCACTTGGTAATTCATGAGAACCAGATCAAAAGAAATAACCTAGAGTGGAGATTTATGAAGAGCTATTCATATGCCTCTGAATGAAGCCTATGCTCTATAACAAATCATATCCTAATAAGACACCCTGTGCTCCCACACCCTGTGTGAAAGCACAGCTTGTAAAGACTGAAGGAGTGGTTAAGGCATTGGCTCATTAAGAGACTCAATGTCAACATAATCATGGACATCAAGGTTTGTCCCTGAGGTCTTGCCTCCTCTCTCCAAAAGTGCTCCATTAAAAATGTTTAGTCATCCTAAATTCTCTTGCTGTATACAAAAAACAAAACAAATATAATGCTAACCTTTGATGCCAAGAAATTTTTATTATCTCTTCAAATAGAGAAAAAAAGATTATAATTTGTTTTTCAAATAAAATGGGACAATGTCTGAGATTTTCTGCTTAATAATCCAGGAGGTATAAAGGGAACAGAAGAAGGTATTTGGTGGTTCTCAACCAGAAGCAATTTTCTATCCTTGGGGATACTAAGCAATGCTTGGAGACATTTTTAGTTGGGAATTGTTACTGACAACTAGTGGGTAGAGGCCAGAGCTGCTTCTGAACATCCTACAATGCACAAGACAGCCCCACAGCAAAGAATTATCCAGCCCCAATATCAATAGCGCTAAGCTTGAAAACCCTGGTATAAATTAAACAAGACTTGTTGGTGCTGGGTGCTGTGGAATGGGAAGTTGGGTTGTGCAGCCACGGAAGGTTCATCCATTAAATAGATCTTTCTAGTATGTTTGAAATCATAATAGTTTTTGCTTTTCAAAAAATTATATCATGAAGTCTGCCCTTGCTTGCCAGCTGAGTACATGGATAAAGAAAGGTCATGTTTCAAATATACCAGGATGATCTAATATAGAAATGCAATATCGCCTTCTGTCAGTACCTTGGACCCAACTAGCCTAAACAACAAAGAGATCTTAATGAAACAAAGATTATGGTATGTATGTACAACATGGGTCAGAAACTTACCCAAACTGCTTTGTCACATAGGTTACTTCCTTTCTGACTAGTTATCTTTGTCAGGACTACAAAGAATAAGAAACTCAAAGTCTCTCAAACTCTTTAAAGAGAGCTATGAACCCACCCTCACCTTTTCCTATTGTAATAGGAAAATTGTTTTAAAAACTATAGATCATTATAAAGGGGGTTTTATATAAATTTGCTACAAAATCTGTTCTATGTCAATAAATATTAGGCAATTCATCCTTCTCTGCCTCATTCTCCAGTCTAACCAATACCAGATTTCTCTAACTTCAGTAATTAATATTAATGCATTCCTATATCCCTGGGAAACCAATGACCTTCCACTTCTTTTATTCAACACATCAGAATGCTTCTATTTATCATTCAGAATGAGTTGTTTCTGTGAAAAACAACAAAGAGGGGATAAGAAAGAATGGGACCATTCTGCCACATCAAAACAAGAGACTGAGACATACTTGTTTTGTCAATCAGGCTCTGAGCCTGCTCTTCCATCCATTTCTGGTAGTAGTCTTTCACATTCTCTTTGTGTTTCCTACCACTGCAGTGTGTCTTTCTCACAGATGGCTGTAAAACAAAAGGTTGTATCAGTCACAGAAATAAATTTCCAGAACTAGAAATTTTATAAAGCCCTACCTTTATGTAGGTGGCCTGGCTAACTTTAGCAGCTTTAGCTGGGTGCTAATGTGTCACTCATAAACATTATCTAACAATGTTCTATGGTAATTTATCGATTATATTTATTATGTAAACGAGGAGTCAGCAAACTACTGCCCATGGGCCAGCCACCTGATTTTGTAAAAAAAGTATCGGAACACAGCCACATTCACTTGTTTATGTATTGTCCTTGTCTTCTCTCTACAAAGACAGAGTTGAGTAATTATAACAAAGACCATATGGTCCACAAACCTAAAATAATTACAATCTATCAAACACCTTACGAAAAAGTTTGCAAACCCCTAATCTAAAACAATGCCTGTTTTAGGTTATTCTATGACAAAATAATACAGCTTATGTACATTTAAATAACAGTTTATGAACATATATTCTTTTAAATGATTATTGGTCTAGAATAGAGACTCTATATGAATCACATACAGACCTTTGTCTCCAGCCCACAAATCCTTTTGTTTTCTTTAACAGAATTACTGGAGTAAAACTGACATAATATAAACTCCACACAATTAACCTTTTAATTTTTTTTTAGTTAATGTTTATTTAACACTTACTACATGCCAGACATCATGCTATGTACTTTACAAGCGGTGTCTCAATCTTCATGAAAATCCCACGTACGTGGTACAATGGAATACTGATCAGAAAGAACAAATCACAAATACATGCAATATGGACAAACTCAAAAACAGGCCAAGCAAAAGAAATCAGACATATACAGTATATACAATCCCAGATTATAAGATTCCATTCAGATGAAGTTTTAAAACTAGAAATAAAAACCACATCAGTCTGGGCCGGGGGTGTAGGGTATTGACTGCAAAGGAATACAAGAGAACTTTTTGAAGTGATGGAAATGTTCTATATCTTGATGTACACATCAAGTTGTAATCATCTGAGAAGACATCCAAACTGTACATTCAAAAAGTGGGCATTTAATTGAACATGAATTATAATTCAATAAATTGATGGAAAAAAAGTCACAAGATTATTACCTTCTATTTATGCTCAAAGACCTGTCTCAAAACACATAGCTGGTAAGCAGCAAACCCAGGCCTGAAATCCAGATCTCATTATGATGCTCCCCAAGACTGCCTATCCACCTCCTACTGGTATACCCTCTCTTCAAATGATTGCTTCAGTGGCAGCAGATGTCATATATGAGTGGTCTACATTTCAAAATATTGTTCCCTGGCTCCCAAGCCACTGCTTACACTATGCTTACAATAATAATGTCTCAAGCCTTAAAACAAAATCGTGCCTCAGAACCAGTAAAAGTTTCAAAGTTACAGCACTGGATGTTTGATGTTTCAAAGGCCACCACAGGGAACTGCTTCACTTACTATGGAAATTTCATGCTATTTTCACAAGATATCATGTTAGAACAGTACTACAAGGATTCCTGATGTTTCTAATAGAGAAATATGTATTATAAAGAGATACTTCCCAATTCTCTGAATTCAGGCATTAGAAAGATGAGTGGGTATGAAAACATAGTCCTGAAAAGGGGAAGAAAGGCATAGCTCTCTCACTAACAATTTCAGAAAATTAAGACTATGCAAATGAGGTAGAAAGGGGGTTAAGGACAAAAACAAACAAAAAAATGAATGGCGATCTATAGACAGGCTAATGTCAGTACCAATTCACTGGAGGAGTCTCCTTTAACTATTATTTCTTCATAAAGAACTACCCTACTTACATCTTCTACAAATCTATTAATGCTAAACTACATCTGAATGAAGTGGCAACAGAGAAATCACTGGGTAAGTTTTTGCAGCTACTATTCAAGACACAATCAAGAATTCTGATTTAATCAGATTTCTGCAAAGGCAGCAAAGTATAGAGCTGCAGGTCTCAAGGTGTGGCTCAGATACCTAAGGGTGTCTTAGGCCCACTTTTCAGGAGTTCTGCAAGGTCAAAGTAGGTTCATAATAATACTAAGACATTACTTTCATTTTTTTTGTACTGACATTTGCACTAATGGTGCCAAACTCATAGCACGTTGGAATAAATCAAGGTAATGGAAATCCATGCATTAGTGATCACTGTATTTTTCAATATCATGCACTCACAGGGGAAAAAGAAGCCAGTATCACTCAACTTGATGAAGCAATAAAATTACCAATTTTATTAAATCTCAATCCTTGAGTTCATGTCTTTTAAATAGTCTGGATGACGAAATGGAAGAATGTACAAAGCACTTCTGCTGAATGCCAAATATTTCAAAGAAAAGTAGGCATGCAATTGTTCAAGTTGTGAGCTCTCCCAGTTGCCTTTTTTAAAAAATTGTATTAATTTCAAGCATATAGCACATTGGTTAGACATTTACATAGTTTATATAACAACCCCCCTAATTACTCTTTCTCTCCTCTGGCTCTCCACCTAATCATTATATTAATGCTAACTACATTCCCTATGTTGTGTTCCCCACTCCTGTGATGGAACATCATTTTTATTTGGAAGAACAACAGAGGAACAAACTGGTTATTCAGACTTCTCAAAAATAAAGTGAGCCTGTTACTTCAAGGAAAGTAATTTGGCAGTACTTGAAAATCTGACTTTTCAAACAAAAACTAGAAATTTAGAAAATCTTATCTGCCACCACGAACTTGTCAGTTTCCAAATACTTAAAAGCCATTTCTGATTAGATTATAACATTAGTGAATGACTTTTATATTATGTAATCAAACATATCAACATTTGGAAGACTTGCATAACTAAGTGAACCAGTATTTTCCAAATGACCAAAGCATGTTACAAAATCATGCATGGCAAAAGATCTACTCAAGACAGACTGGTGAAATTTAATGTAACTGAGCATGAAAAGTATGATGTGGTTTCAGATTCCACACTGCAACTAATCATGTGTTGAGTTTTGGTGCAGAAATATAAAGTATTAGAGAATATCTACAATGATTTTAAAAGGCTATTAACTTTAAACTTCTCTTTTTTTCAACCCCATATACATGTGAGAGGCTGGATTCTTTATATACTTTTTTAACCAAAACACAGTGCAACAGTTATGATGCAGAACATGAAATCCAACTGTCTTCCATGAAGTCAGATATTACAGTCATACTAACTTTTTTGTTTTAGATAAAACTATTTTTCCCTTTTAAAATGTTATGTGTTCCAAATAAAAAGTTTATTCTTGTTACTTTAAATGAATTAGTATTTAAGTTTTAATTTCAAATACAAATGTTAATAGACATAACCCACATAACCTCATTTTCTTTATTTTAAAACACCGTAATTTTTAAGAGTATAAAGGGAGCATGAAGTAAAAAAAAAAGTTTGAGAGCTGCTGGCATAGAAGTTCTGTTGCTAACCTGCCTAGGCTCATCTACCAGCTCTACACAATTTACTGGTTTTGTAACATACGGTCAATTATTCATCCGCACTCTGCCTGTTTCCTCCTCTGTAAAATGGACATAATACTAACTTCATAGGATTATCATGAGCATTAAACAAAATAATATCTGTAAAACATTTGGAACACTGCTTGACACATAGGAAACATATGACCTTAGATGCTGTTATTACTTGTTAGTTTTTAAAAATTATTTATTGGGGTAACATTGGTAAATACAATTATATAATTTTCAGGTGTACATTATCACTTGACATCTATATATTCTGATGTGTGTTTACCACCCAAAGTTGTTTCCGTAAGCTACCATATATCTGATCCCCTATTTGTTTTTAATCAAATTACTCAGTTTCAAATTTAGGCATTTATTTCCAATTTAATCAAACATTTGAAGACCTTTCTTCAAACTTGCTAAAGCTTTATTATTTGGGTCTCCACTAAAAATACCGACTGCTGGAAGACTAATAATTTCACAATATGAAGGCAGTTACAGGAAGGGTAGAAAAATAAACACTTCAGATTATTTTCTCCAAGCATTAAGCACTTAAATTTCAGTAATATGAAAAGCACAAACTCACACCTAAAAAAAAAAATCTAACTTATTACATAGAAGGTATTTAGAAACTGAAAAGAAACACCACTTACAGAGTCATGGGTGAGGTATGTATCGCAGTAGTCACAATAAAACCTGTAAAGTGAAAAGTAGAGAAAAAAGATGACGACCAGTTAATAGGTGCCCATTCACTGAAGTCTGTTCATCGAAGGCAAAAAATAAGAGGACAAGTCACGATTCGTGGACGTCAAACTAACTGTTCTGACATAAACCAGGCTTTTTTGTTGCATACGCGGAGTCGATATCCACACCCTAAGGGGGCATCTGGAACCCTCGGTCTCCCCCACTGCCCCAGATCTTCTCGCTTCCCTAGAAGCTTCAGGAGCCAGAACCCGCTCTGTATTCCCTTACAGGGCCACAATTAGTGACAGCGAACACCTCTAGATTCAGCCCTCTACTCACTTCGGCATGTTGCTCTGAAGACCGTTGGCGACTCCGCGTCGCGCCGCCGGAAATGACGTGCACAGTAAGCGCCGACGCCGCTTAATCGTTTCAAACGCGACTTCAGAAACCCTCCCAGTCATCCAATCCGCCGGCCGAGCGTCTCTGCGAAGGCTTCGCCCGCGACTGCAGCCGAGTGAGGGGCGGGACTTTTCCTTTCTTCTTCTCATCTGTAGGAAGGCGGCAAGGAGGGGGTGGGTACTAAGGGTCCCTACGAGGTTCAACCCACGAGCATTTTCTATTGCACCCGGATGTTTCTGGAAGCGTGTTATTTATTCTTTCGACAAATGTCTGCTACCTTCTGTGTGCCAGGCACTGCTGTAAATGCTAAGCACACAGAAGTGAACAAAACAGACAAAATCCCTGTCCTCACAGTGTTGACATTCGAGTCGCGGAAGACAGAATAATAAAGTCAATATGTAGTAGGTTAGATGGAGCCAAGTGCTATGCGGAGTGAAAAAGGGAATTAGGGGAAAGGGAATTCAACGTTAAATAAGACAGAAAGCTTACTGACAATTAAGAAATAATAGGTTTGTTAAAGCAATAAAGCCAGATGCACGCCGTTTTACATGGTGTCTTTGTTTTGAGTCTCAACACCATGAGACAGTAGAAACCCAAGTTTCAAGTCCTATCTCGCCGCTTGCTAGCTGTGCTGCTTTTTCAGTTTTCTCATCTGAAAAATATGGGTAATAATTTATAAAATATGGGTAATAACTTAGCTATCTTTACATAGGAGAAAATTGATAGAAGTGACGTCTACAGATAAAACCTGTTCTAGCAACATGGTCAAACTTCCAGCCTGATATATCAGACTCCAAAATAGAAACTGGGGAAGAGGAGTTTTTTACTTTGCTGCTTCACATTCTCTGATGGTGGAATTGCAACTAAAATAATAATAGTTGCTACTGTATTTGAATATTAACTGTGTCCTAGGTGCTTCAAATGAATTACTTTATTTAATCTATTCAACAATTCTGTTATTCCATTTCAGAAGAGAAAACAGCTTAAACAAGGTTAAATAAAGCTTCTTGGCCCTAAAATAAAAGTTAACTGCACAATGAAGTTCTCAAGCTTTCACTGCCCTAATACAGTAGTAAATCTTGGCATTATTAATGCTTAGAACAATCAGATGTTATTTGTCTCCTTCTGGGATGCCAACGTTAAATAGACACTATTAACTATAATGTATTCTTACCAAAAATGTTTAATTTTGATATAATTTAGGCTATAGAATAAGTTAGAAGATGAGGCTAAAGGAAAGCAAAAGGCAGTAAGCAAATTTAGATGGTGAAACATTCTATAGGACATTGCCTCTTTCCTTCACCAGGAAAAGGTGTCATTCTAAATTGAAATATTTTAAGTATAACAAGTAGATTTAGTGAATGGCTCAGGGTTAGATCTTAGTTTGGAAAAAAACAGCTTTGAACAATATTTTGGAGCAAATGCCAGGGCCTTAATGTTGCAATTCTAAAACCCATCTTTGTGCAGGCACCCTGAGTTGATTCTTCTCAAAACAATGGTGTCAATTATGTTTTGATTTTTTTCTAATTTCTGCCTGTGCTAATCCTGGGACTGTTTTGCCCTCAAATCCATTTCTCATCTTTCCCTTGATCTTTTCAGTATGGCAGTCAGGGTCTGACTCCATGAAGGCTGCATGGCTTGGATTCTCGTGCTGGTTGGCTTCCAGGCTAAGTTGCTGGGCTCCATCAACGTGATGTATTTCTGGAGATCAGAGGGACTGAGGAAAAAACACAAAGAATCCTCACCCCCAAGCCACAGTATCCATCATCACCACCCTCAACCCCAACACCAGCCCCCAGACTTCAGCTGTCTCCTCCAACCTACCTGGCTCCAATTTCTAGTAGATGATCCCAGCCCCTAGTCTCTGTAACAAGATGTATCCTTCTTCTGTCCCTCTAGTGTAAGAGTGGAAGTAGCTTCCAGCTATTGCTCATCTCTGGGCCACTTTACTGTTCTCTGTTTTACTTTTTTAAAAAAAATCTATGCCAACACCTATATAAACTATCCGAATTAAATTTCCTCTGTTTTAAGCACTTAGAGTAGTATCTGTTTTCCAGGACTCAAGGGTGACACCAAGTTCCCAGAGGTATCTCCTTCATGCCCTGCCCATGGGCCCTATAATTTTGTAAAGTAGTGTTTTTCACACTTTTCCTCTGAGTGTCCAAGGCAACTTTAAGAATTCATTTGTTACCTTCATTATCCTAGGTCTAAGGTCAAAATCAAAAGTGCTTGCCTGAACTTGAAATGCCCTTGAACTCTTATGTGGTATCTTAAATGCTGACAATGTTTGTGACCTACTTCATAACACATCTACGTTTTCCACTTTTTCTTAATACATTTTTATACTTAAAATGTATTTTATTTATTTATTTTTGAATAGGTAATAAATGCACATAGTGGAAAATTAGAAAAGCACAATAAAGTATGTTCCCCAGCTCAACCATTTTACCAGTTTCTTCCATGTCCTTCCAGAGAGAGACTATGGAAACATAAATTTATGCTTCTCAATTCTATTTCACAAATGCATAGTATTTGAGTATGTATACAATTCAATTTATTGAGTATGGATACAACTCAATTTATTAACCATTCCTCTATTGATGAACACTTAAATTTTTTTCCTGTCTATTACAGTGATGTTGCAGTAACTGGTTAACTCACACATATGCAAGTATATTTATAGGATAAATTTCTAGAAGTGAAATAACTGGATTAAAGAGCTTTGCATTTGTAATTTTGAAAAATCTGCTAGATTGCTCTCCATTATAATTGTATTTGAGAGTACTTTTTCATCTTTTCAATCCGATAGGTTAAAAATGGCATTGTATTGTAATTTTAATTTGTGTCTCTTATGAATGAAGTTGAGCTTTTCTTTCATACATTTAGAGCCATTAAAGAGTCTATAGAGCCTTTTATGTAGTCTGCCTTTATATGCCCTTTGCCCTTTAGTCTATTATATTAGTCTCATTCTTCTTTTTGATTTGTAGAGAACTCTTTATATATTAAGGAAATTAACTTGGCCTGTAATGTGAATTGCAATTTTTTTAATTTGTTATTTGTCTTTGGCTCTACTTTGAGTGATTTTTTTTTAATCAGGAGATAATTTTAAATTTGTGTGTTGGTAAAACTTATTAATCTGTTCTTTTATAGTTTTTGGGTTTTCTGTCATACTTAGGCCTTCCCCTCTCTGAGATTTAAAAAATTCTTTTCACGTTATTCTAGTTTTTATTATGTCATTTTTATATTTATATCTTTTATCTATCTGGAATTTATTTTAAAGTAAAGTATGAAATAAGGATCTAACATAATTTTTTTTTCTACACACAAGCAAGCTAGTTATCCCAGCACCAGTTATTGGATAATCCATCATTTTCCTACTAATTTGAAATGCTACTTTTATCATATACTAAATTTCTCTATAAATTCTATTTCATTTCTGGGCTTTTGATCTGTTCCATTGGTTTATCTGTTAATGTATCCTGACAAGAAAAAATTCTGAGATATTCTAAATTAAAATTATAGCCATGGAAGAGTAAGAGAGACAGAAAGTTAACCTGTTAATAGCTGTGTACCACTCTGACAAAAGACTGATCACATTCCTGTATCTGTTGGAATTTAAGATTTATGAAACTGAGGGTTCTTATGATTTTGATTAAGTTTAGTTTTAAATTCTAGCTCTAGAAATCACATCCCCCTCTTTCTTTATGTACCCCTCAGAGACCTAACCTTTCCCTTGAATAATCAGCAGCCCCCAAGGCAGCAGAAAACAGTAGCTAGACCCGACCAAGGGTCACACAGTCTAGACTTCTGGCAGGCTAAAAATATTATCTCGACCTAAGTTGTGTTTCAGTTCTTGAGTTCTAAGGTGGAATGATTCCCTGGCTAATTTCCCATGAGACCCAGACCAAGGGATTCCAGAAAAGACCTTAAAACTGTCCTCAGGACCTGAAAAAATGATTTATTACCCTTACCTCACTTCCAACCAATTACCTCCCAGCACGACCCCGAACTCTTAACCCATAGTGTCTTGTGATTTGCCTAATTCAGCGGTCCCCAACCTTTTTGGCACCTGGATTGGGTGCTCCTATGAGAATCTAATGCCTGATGATCTGAGGTGGAGCTGAAGCGGTGATGCTAGTGCTGGGGAGCAGCTGCAAATACAGATGAAGCTTCACTCACTTGCCTACCTCCTGCTGTGCAACCCAGTTCCTAATAGGCCATGGACCAGTACTGGTTGGCACCCCAGGTTGGGGACCCCTACCCTATATAATCTGTAAACTATACACACAGCATTGAGGAGTTCAGTCTTTTGAGCATTAGCTTTCAGTTCTCCTGGATAGTGCCGTTCATCAATAAAATAGCCAGTATTTGTTCACTGCAATTCTTCGTGTTTAATGTTTGGCTCTGCTAGCACTGGGTGAACAAACTCTTTCCGTTCTATAACATTAATTTCCAGATGGCTATTTCCAATATTATCCAACTGAGAGAATAGACAGGTACCATCAAACCTCAGGAACCTCCACTTCTTGTTTACATGAACCTTTCAATCTGTTGCCCAAAACGAATCCACAGGAGCAGACACTTCTTCCTTGCAAACTCTGCTGCCCCTGTCCCAGAACTAGCCCTGATTCACCTTCTTCCATCCCCTTTGTCTCAAGCTAATGTAAATCCCTTCAGAATGGCTTACGTCTTTCTTCCCACTACTTGATGTATAAAACACACTGTAAAATTCCAGGATGATTGGACATGCCCAATAAAATTTGAATTTCTGATAAACAATAATTTTTAGGAGAAGTATATCTCATGCATTTTTTCTATATCTGGAAATCCTACTATCAAGTACTTAGTAAAAATAATTCTTTTGGTTGCATGTGACAAAACTGACTTAAACTAGCTTAGGCAAATCAGGAACATAGAGGCTCAGAGAGCGAAGACATATAAGGATAGATTTATCTTAAGGTATGATTGTCTCAGGGTCTCAAATAATGTTACTCAGTCTTCTCCTCTCTCCATCTCTCATCTCCTTGACTGCTTCCTTTTGCACGTTGACCTCACCACTCACATCGCAAAACTGGCTTCCTCTGTGCATCCAGGTAAAACAGCCTTAAATAGTTCCAAAATTTCATTCTTCTAGCACCACAGTGCCAAAAGCCAGAGAGGGGTCTGAATGGCCAGGCTTGGGTAGAGAGTCCTGCTTGGATGGGGATGTGTGGGAAATTGTAATTGACAGTCCCACTCAAAACTCAGGGAGCAAGGGAGAAATACCCAAGAGTTGGGGGAGTACTGTTTTCAAAAAAGAATTACAGAAAAGCATTCCAGGCCAAAAATAGTATGTACAGCTGCCGCCATTGCATTTATAGTAGTAATTTCTATTGTCACCAGCAGAGGACTTGAGTTCTTAGTGCCTTAGTAACCTGCACCTCCCCTCAAGTCTTCCATATCTTTCCTCAAGGCTAAGGCAAGGAAGTAATATTCAGTTATTCATTCAATATTTATCTACAAACATTTACTGAGCATCCATCTAGTGTTCAAGTCAGTGCTGGCCATTGTCAATAGCAAATGAATGACACACTGTGCCCACCATCAAGTTTGATGTGGGAGATAAACATTTAAACAAAGAATTATAGCATTATATGGTAAGAAATGTGATAAGACAAATTCATCAAAAAGCAATGTAGTGGTAATGAGCACAGTTCTAAATCTAAAATGCCTGTGTTTGAATCCCAATACCACAAACTATTGCTTTGATTTTTGGGAAATTGCTTAATTTCTTTATATTTTAGCTTTCTCATCTGTAAAATGGGGACAATAATAGTATCTATTTCACAGTGTTGTGGCTGTGAGGACTGAACAAGATATTTCTCATAAAAGCACTTAGCACATGGTAAACACACAGTAATTTGTGGATTGCGTTGGCATTGTCAGTAATAAGAATCCATACTAAAACCCAGGTCTCTTGAATTCCACATCCAGAAAATTTTCCAGGCTTCTTCATTGCCACACAAGAGATGAACTGTGGAACTCAGAAGCATTTTTCCTCTTCCTTCCAATAAAAGACTTCAGTCTTACTTTGCAGCCATCATTGGCTGCTGACTCTTATTAGGCATTCTTCAGAATCTACAAATCTTAGTTCCATTCCCAGAATTCAGGGCCCTGAGATGTTGGGGGAGAGGCTAAATCTCAGAGGTAGACTTGCCTCAACTCTCAGCTGTACTTCCAGCTCAGAGGGAGCTGATCTGTTGTTGATAGATGCCTCACTGGGGAGAGTCATACCATTATGGCTTTATCCCCTAACTTTTCTTTTTGAACTGCGACCTCACTGCCATGAAGTGGACTGAAATGCTAAAACTTGATCTTTCTATTTGGAAATAACAGCAGGACATAGTACACCAGTTGTAGAAGCTCACACCAGGCCTCCCAGGTGAGTGTAAACCTAGCTATGTCTATGTTTGGTGACTGTGACTGGTGAGAGAAATGGGAGTCCATCTGAAAACTTTACTTAATTTTCATCCCACTCTACCCTGCAAGTGAAATCAATTGAGAGGTGACCTAGTTGCTGCTGTCCAAGGCCAATGCCTGGAGACAAGGTTTTTGCCACGTAACCTGGGCAAGTGAGAACAACACTAGGACAACACTGAGGAAGCCCACCTACAGGATGGCAGCAAACCCCATTCCTTTTTGTCTGGCTGAGTGGTGAGGAAATAATTGTTCATTAGTTCTGCTGTGATTGTCTTGCCTCCCTCACAGTAAACAGAGGGTTCACTGCTTGGAACAGAAAAGGCCAAAGTCTTAGGTCCTGGGAAACAAGCTCCTTTTTTTTAGGGTTGATTTGGATTTTTAAAAATTAAAGTATAGTTGACATACAATATTATAGTAGTGTCAGGTGTACAACATAGTGATTCTACATTTATATACCTTATGATGTAATCACCAAGGTATGTCTAGTAATCATAAGTCACCATACATAGTTACTACAATATTACTGACTATATTCCATTGCTATACATTACATCCCCCCTGACTTATTTATTTCATAACTGGAAGTCTGGGCATCCATCGACAGATGACTATATAAAGAAGATGTGTTACATATACATTATTCAGCAATATAAAATAACAAAATCTTGTCATTTGCAAAAAACATGGATGGCCCTATAGGATATTAAGCCAAATGAAATAAGTCAGACAGAGCAAGTTCTTTTTTGGACCTCTTTGTAATCTAAGGCTTTTGAATCAACAGATCACTATATCAGGAGGAAGCCGGTAGGGCACTAATCACCATGGCGGAAGAACAGGTTTGGCAAGGTGGTTTTGAGTAAGTCCTTACCGAAAAAGGAATTATTATTCACTCTTGCAATGTCTTCTCTTACACAGAATTAATATTTTCCCAGTGAGCCCATTTTATTAGTACAGGAAGTACTAATTTCAACCTGATTCTAGGAGTGCCAAGCTGAAAAGCTAGCAGCAGAAACATAAGTAGCCTCTTTGTAGGTTAATACTCTAGCAAGACCTGAGAACATGGTGAGGATTAGACACATACACACACATGTGCACACACACAAACATGCGCACATACATGCACACACGCACACACATACGACACCCTTTTGTGACCTTGAGACATGTTGTCTTTAGTGACTGGTTTTTACCAGAAAAAAGAGAAGCTAACATTTATAAATCACCCAGTTTGTATCAGCACTAAATAGTGTGCTTTCACAGTTATCCGATGAGATTTGATTCATTGAGGGTTTTTTTAACTTTGAGGAAACTGAGACCCAAAGAGATGAAGTAATCTGAACATAATCACATGTTTAACACAAAGCAAAGACAGGATTTGAACAGGTAGTCAGAGTCCAGTGCTTGCACTCTTTCTATTAAATACACTGTATGTACATCTGAGACTTTCAAAATCTTGGCCTAAAAGTAACCTCCAAGAACTCTCTTGCTGCAATTGATGAGCTAGAGTTTTTTAAATAAGTACTTCAAAGTGCCAATATGTAGCTCCTAGTTGGAAGGCCTTCCACATACAAAGGACAGCTCTACTAAAAGGTGGATCTTATTGTACATAATTTATTCTTCAACAAACCAGGCTTTTAAAAAGATATTGGGTATAACATATAAAAAGCTTCTATAAAACAATAACAAAACTCAATAAAAAAGTACAAAAGAAAGGAAATGTGAATGTCCTTTAAACATTTACTTATTCTTACTCATATAACATGAATTTGATTTTAAAATCGCTGAGGTACCATTTATTGCTTATCAGATTGGTATAAATCCAAAAGATTGATTATACTTGGATTAGGCATCAAGGTGGGTAAATAGAAACTATCATACATCACCAGTATGTAGAAACTGGAATGATTCCTATTGAGGCTAATTTGGCAGTGTCTACCAAAATTTCATAGGTACATACCCTTTGACTCAACCACTTCATTCCCACAGATTTATTCTATAGTTGTAGTTGCAGATGTGTAAAATAATATACATACAAGGATTTTCACTGAAGCAGTATTTGAACAAAAGAGCAAAAATCTGTAAAGTTAAATATTCATCAATGAGCACCTGATTAAATAAAGTATGGAATAGCCGTACTGTGGAATACTATGCAGCTGCAGAAAAGAATGAGCAGTACCTTTGTGTACTGAATATGGAAAACTTTCCAAGACATATTGATTGAAAAAAGCAAGATGCGAAACAGTGTAGATAGTAGATACCATTTACATGAAAAAGGAGGGAGATATATTACATATTTGTAAATACATTAAAAATCTCTTAAAGATGGTGTAAGAAACTAGTAACAGTGGTTATCTGTTGTGAAAAGTAAAGGTGAATGGATATATTTTACTGTATACCTGTTCAAAACTTTGATGTTTAAATTTTATAAATTTTTAAAATGATTGTTAAAGAAAAAAAGAAAGAAAAAAGAAAAGAAACAATGTGGTGGCCATATTGTGAAACTATCTCCCAGAACCACACCCCACAAACTGCCTTCTTCAGTAGACAGATTCTTCATTGGCAGAAGTGACTCAAATAACATGCAGACTTCCAAACTGGCATCCTTGAACTCATTCCCCCAAATTCTTGCAATTATGGGAAAGGGCATGGCTGCTCTGTTGGGTCTCCTCAGATTGCAAGAGATTTCAGCCTGGCTGATGACTCTGTTCTAGGATCTATCAATTACATGTGAAGTTTATTCAGTTTGAGATAGGAGCTTTTAGTCCTGAGATTTTAATTCTAAGAACCTCAACAAATGTTCTTGTCCCTTACCTATTTGATGTCCTTTAAAATCCTTTTGCTCACCAAAGAAGTCTATTTGGCCTCCTGGACTTCTGAGTTTAAAAGAGAAAAATTTGTTTGATTCTAGCATTAAAACACTTCACAACCTAGAGGCAAAGATTTCTTAGGAGACGGAAAGCAAATAGCCATTTAAAAATTAAATAAGTTAGACTGCATCAGAACTTAAAACTTATGCTCACATAGTTAAGAAAATGAATAGGAAAGCCATAGACTGAGAGAATACATTTGTAAAACATTTATTTCACAAATGATTTTCATCTGGAAATAGAAATAATTCTTACAAATCAATAAGAAAGGACCAAAAACAATTTTAAGGAGTAAAAGACTTGGACACTCATAAAAGAAAATATTCTAAAGGCAATAAACCCATAAAAAATGTTCAAAAATGTTACTCGTTCAGGAAATGCAAGTTAAAACCACAAGAAGATACCATTGCAAATCAATGATAATGGCTAAAATTAAAAAGCCTGAAAATATCAAATGTTGACAAGGATAAAGCAATTGGAACTCTCATTTATTGCTGGCAAGAATGAAAAATGGTACAACTACTTTGGGAAAATGTTTGGTAGATTTCTATAAAGTTTCTTACAGACCTACCTTATAACCCAAGAATTAGACTTCTAAGCAATTACTCAATGGAAAATAAACATATGTCCACACATAGAGTTGTACAAAAATATTCAAAGAAGTTTTCTTCATAATAAGCTCAAGTTGGAAACAACCCAAATGTTCATCCCAGTAGAACGATTAAACAAATTTATACAATTTGTTGTTACTCAAAGAACAAACTCCTGATATACACTACATGAACGAACTTCAAAGATACAATTAAGCTGAATGAAAGAACCCAGACACAAAAAAAGTGCACACAGTTTTTCCAATTATATTAAGATCCAAAACAGGCAAAACTAACTTATGAAGGAATAAAATGGAAAGATGGTTGTGTCTGGAGGGTGTCAAATTGCTCAGACAATGGAAATAATGGAAATGTTCTATATTTCAACAGGAGTGCAGGTTATGTAAATGTAGACATTTATCAAAATTCATCAAATTGTGCACTTAAGATTTGTGCATCTCACTGTCCCTCTTCCCACCCCCAATCCTATGTAAATAAATATTGACCCGTAATTGGTGGATTAGGCTTGAACAAATGAGAAAATACATTGAGGGCAATAGGGGCCAGTTTTCTCACAGTTGGATAAAAAGAGTTACAAAAATAGAGAGGGGAATCATACCACGTAATGTTGGATTAGAATTGGACTCATGGTTTTACACAAATTCCCTGGCTTTGTCCACTGAATGAGCCTAGAGAAGCAGTAACATACCAGTTCTTGGTTTCTAAAAACCATTCTTCAACTAGGGGAACCAGGATTTCTTGGAGAACAGACTTCTGCAGAGAAAATATAAGGTATGCTTGAAATATCATCTTGTGCCAAAAATAAAAAAATATTTAAAGAATGCTGGGGATATAACAAAAGAATACATGAGCCAGCTTGAAGGGGCTCCCACTGGCCAACTCTGGGACAATCTTTGAGTATCAAAAATAAATAACAATGGTAGTGGATTATATCGCAAGAATTTCTGTGTCTATTCTGATAAAATAAATATATAAACAAACAAATAAATAGGGAAGAAGAAGGAGATCTTCCTTACAGAATTACAACTACAAATGTGGGAAGAATTATGGAGTTAAAAAACCATAGTGAATTCTAAAACTTGAGGGTTATAGCATAATAAGGAAAAGTCTCAAAATATCTACCCACAAATTACTTTTCAGTTACAAAGGGGAAATCAATAATTTTACAGTGGAGAGATATGGCAGCCTTAACCTTAACCAAGTGATCAAAATCAACATTGTTGATATTGGGATAAACCAACATCATGTACCTCCTGAAAGATGTTGTATTCCTGTCAAAACGCATAATCTGAATTTAAGGATAAGAGAATATCAGCCAGACAAAAATTGAGAGATGTTCTGATAAATAAAATGCTGTACTTCTAAAAAATGTCAAGATCGAAAAAAACAAAATAAGGCTGAGGAACTTATTTATAAGATTCCAGATTAGAAGAGACTAGAAATTCATGACAACTAAATGCAAATCATAATTCTGAACTGGATATTAGATTGAGAACAGAAATAGATAAAATGGATACTATGTGAACACTTGCCAAATTTTGGGTATGGACTGTATTAGTTATCTATAGCTACTGTAACAAATCACTACAAATTTTGTGTGTTAAAATAACACACATTTATTCTCTTACAGCTCTAGATATCAGAAGTTCAAATAAGTTTTACCAGACTGAAATCAAGGCCTTGGCAGGTTCACATTCCCCCTGGAGGTAAAGCACACAGTGTCTCCAATTGGCTATTTAATAAATTATAAATATGTATGTAAAATGGGGCAAAATAAGAAAGATGAGGAAATCTGGGTGAAAGGTGTATAGATACTCCTCGTACTGTTTTTTGCAACGTACAATTGTTTTATAATTTAAAGGTAATAAAAGTATAACTGTTAGGAATAAGAGAAACAAGGATATAAGACTAGAGTTTCATGCCAGTCCTAAGGTCGGTGGGCTAGATTCCTAACCAGAGGCAGGAAAATAGGTTAGATAATAAAACTTCCTTGCATTTAGGTGATGCTTATTTTCCAAGCGATTTCACAGCTATTGCCTTATTTGATCCTTGTAATAAACTTGTGGGATTGGAAAGGCAGATTTTTTTATTCTCAGTGGACAAATGTAAAAATTGAGTCACTTAAGAGACTTAAAAGATCCCACATGAAGTTAGTGGCAGAGTTAGACATAAGAAATGACTCTCTTCTGATTCTCCTGTGCTAGTTGTAAGGAAGCTGTTAAAAGTGGCTGAGGTCAGACAGAACTGTGGGCAAATCTTGGCTACAACTCATCTAGCTGTTTTACTCAGGGTAGGTAGGTTATACAGTAGTGACAAATGAACCCTGAAATGTCAGAAGTTTAGCACAACCAAGGTTTATTTTTAATGTAGGCCATTCAGCTCCCTTGAGAGGCTCTCCTCCAAGCGGTTGCTTGAGGATCAAGCTCTGTCCTTGAGAGGGAGAGCAGGGTGGAGTGGATCCTTGGCTTCTAGCTGTGCAAATAAGAAAAAGAAAGTGAAAGTTTGGATGAAATATTTTAAACCTGGAAATGGGATGTATCACATCTACATTCTATTGATGAGAATTCAATTACAAGGTCCCATCTAAATGCATGGAGATCTGGGAAATGTGATCTTTCTGTATAGTCGAAACGAAAATGAAAAAGTTCAATGAATCCCCAGCTTTGACTGTCATACTAGCAATTGAGCAATTTATTGAAACGCTTCCTGGGTTTTCTCATTCATTAACTGTAGAAAATACCACATAGTGTTGTTGTATTAAAAGGAGTGCATAAGGTACATGACATGTATAGCACAGTACCTGGCATATAGTCAACCATAAATGCCTGTTATTAGTATTCTATAACTTCTCATGTCTCTTATACTCCTAGTTATATCAATTCCTGAGCTAATGGTGGAGTTATTCATGCCATGTGTTGCCCATTTGTTTTTTGCTCTCTGTCACAACATAATGTAGATTAGTTTCATCAGAAAGAAAGATCAAGGCCTTGGAGCAGGCCTACATGGCAGGATGTAATATGAAGCAATGGGTCATTTTGCAAAATAGACCTCAATGCAGAGGCCTGGGAGCAGTGAAGGCACCCCTAAACCTTTCGGGGTTGCTAAGATGTCTCCTCTCATGTTTTAAACAATGGGTATTGGCAAACTTCCAACAGAGCTGGCTAAGTTATCTATTCTCTACTGTGGAATTTAGAGAGAAAGGAAGGAGTAGTATACAGGGAGGCCAGATGTAACAGCTGTCTGGAGTTCACAACTTTCCCTGCACTCAATGCCATGATAGTTTAAGTGCCCCAACTAAGGCCTGTTCAAAGAGGTCCAAAACTCAGAGCCTCTTGATGCTGACCTGAAAAACAGAACACTGGGATCCATGAACAGGTATAGGGTTGATTTCTCATTAATGACCAAATTTTTTCTGGCAGGTAGAAACATCCCTTTTAGTCTAGAAATGGGCACCTGGGGTCAGAATTTTGGGACCTACAGCTTTATTTCATTTCCTCTATACAACCAAACCAGTATTTGGCCCACCAACACAAGGGATGGTTTAATCTTTCATTTTGCGACCAGAGTTGAGAAATTTGGCGAATTTGGTAAACAACGTAACTCATGATGGTGTGGCTGCATTTATCCTCTTGTATTTTTATTTTTCAATTAATTAATTAAAATTAATTAAATAATATAAAATTTTTAATTAATTTAAAAATAATTAAAATTTATTTTTCAATTACAATTGACATTCAGTATTATTTTGTATTAGTTTTAGGTGTACAGCATAGTGGTTAGACATTTATATAATTTACAAAGTGATTCCCCTGATAAGTCTAATACCCAACTAACACCATACACTTTTATTACAATATTAATAACTACATTCCCTATCTTATGCTTTACATTCCCATGACTATTTTGCAACTATCAATTTTTACTTCTTAATCCCTTCCCCTTTTTCACTTATTCCCCAACCACATTCTCATCTGGCAACCATCAAAATTTTCTCTATATCCGAGTCTGTTTATATTTTGTTTGTTCATTTATTTTATTTTTTAGATTCTACATATAAGTGAAATCATATAGTATTTGTATTTCTCTGTATGAGTTATTCCACTTAGCATAGTACCCTTTAGGTCCATCCATGTTTTCGCAAATGGCAAGATTTCATTTTTTTATGATCAAGTAATATTTCATATGTAGCACTTATTCTTTATCCATTCATCTATTGATGGACACTTAAATTGCTTCGGTATCTTGGCTGTTGTAAATAATGTTGCAATGAACATATGGATGAATATTTGTTTTCAAATTAGTATTTTGAGTTTCTTTGGATAAATATCTAGAAATGGAATTGCTTGGTCCTTTTTGTCTCTTGTTATAGCCTTTGTTTTAAAGTTATTTTGTATGAGGTAAGTATTGCTACCCCAGCTTTTTTTTTTTTTTCTATTTTCAGGAATTATCTTTTTCCATCCCTTTACTTTCAGTCTGTGTGTGTCTTTTGATCTGAAGTGAGCCTCCTGTAGGCAGAATATGTATTTCACACTTATTCAGTTACCCTTTGTCTTTTAATTGAGATATTTAATCCATTTACACTTAAACTAATTGTTGATAGATATGTAGTTATTGTCATTTTATTATTCATATTTTTAATCTTTCTTTCCCCTCTTCTTCTTAAAGAAGTACCTTTAACATTTTTTGTAATATTGGTTTGGTGGTGAAGAACCACTTTGGCTTTTCTTTTCTGGGAAGCTCTTTATTTCTCCTTCAATTATAAATGATAGTAAGATTACTCTTGCTAGGTAGAGTAATCTTGATTATAAGTTGTCGCGACCCGCGCAACAAAAGCCGTTCAGGGTAGAGGTGGCGTGGGATGAAAGAATCACAGACACGGGGTTGGGAGGACTGACACAAAGCACCAGCAATTATATTGTAAAATAACATTCTTATATAGTTTTAGCAAGAAGAGCTATGTTTTCACAGGTGCGCTGATAGATCTCTGGCAGCCAGAAATATCTCAAGGCCGCTTCTCAAGAAGGGCTACCAGGGTACATCTTGCTTTCCCAGGCTAATCATGCAATATAAAATAAACAGTAAAAGCAGAAGCAGGCTTTGCCAGTGCTTCCGTTCATCTTCAGGCCATGCCTGTCTGACGTTTGTTCCCAACAATAAGTCCTTCTTTTATTACTTTAAATATTTTGGGCCAATCCTTTTGGGCCTGCAAAGGTTCTGTTGAGAAATCAACTGACAGTCGTATGGGAGCTCCCTTGTATGTAACTAACTGCTTTTCTCTTGCTGCTTTTAGATTCTCTCTTTGTCTTTAACCTTTGGTATTTTAATCATGATGTGTCTTGATGAGGGCCTCTTAGGTTCATCTTGTTTGGGACTCTCTGCACTTCCTGGACTTGTGTGTCTATTTTCTTCACCAGGTTAGGGAAGTTTTTCTATCACTATTTCTTCAAATAGGTTTTAATCCCTTGTTCTTTTTCTTCTCCTTCTGGTACCCCTACAATGTGAATGTTGATACACTTGATATTGTCCCAGATGTCCCTGAAATTATCTTCGTTTTAAAATGTTTTTTCTTTTTGCTGTTCTGATTGGGTGTTTTCTGCTATCTTGTCTTCCAAATTGCTGATTTGATCCTCTGCTTCATCTAATCTGCTATTAATTTCTTCTAGTGTAGTCTTCATTTCGGTTATTGTATTCATTTCTAACCAGTTATTTCTTATGTTTTCTATCTCTATTTTTATATTTTCACTTTGTCGAAGTTCTCACTAGATTCTTTGAGCATCTTTGTAACCATGTTTTGAATTCTGCATCTGATACATTGCTTGCCTCCATTTCATTTTATTCCTCTGTCCTGTTTTTTTTTTTTTTCATTTGGAACATGTTTCTTTGTCTCATTTTGCCTGCTCTCTGTATTTGTTTCTATATATTAGGTAGATATGCTACATCTCACAGTTTTGGCAGGCAGCTTTATGCAGTAGTTGTCCTGTGGGGCCCAGTGGCACAGTCTCTCTCGTCACCTGAGTCAGGTGCTCCAGAAGTGTCCCTTGTGTGGGCTGTATGTGCTTTCCTGTTGTAGTTGAGCCTTGATTGCTGCTGGCACGTCAGTGGGTGGGATTGATCCTCAGACTGACTTGCTATGAGAATTGACCACAGCCACAGTATAAGCTGTTGTGCGGGGCTGACCTCATGGTGCGGAATTCACCCCAGCAGGCTTTGGTGCCTGCCAAGACCACTTTTTTGGTGTGCTGCTTATCGGGTTAATCGGGTGATACTCCATCATGGTCTGAAACTGGCCATTGGGTGTGTTGGTTCTGAGGACTCCTGCTGTTGACCAGGTTAATGCAGATCCAGATTTGGCTCCAGTGATGAGCCTGGGGCCACTCAGCAAAAGGGCACACCGAGGCCAGCTATGACCTACCTGGGGCCTTCAGACCTTTGAGAGTTTCCTAAGGAAGATTGCAGCATGGGTAAAAGCCACCTGCCTATGGCCAAAAAAGCCTCTGGTGGTACAGGAGTTTAGTGAGGCAAGGTCTCAGGGGGTCATCAGGGTAGAGGAAGCGCTGTTCACCTGACCAATGCAGATTCAGAGTTGGCCATGTGGGTGGAGTGCTCAACACAGGAAAAATGGTGCCTTCCTGCTGGCTATGTGGAAGATGACCTCAACATAATGAAAATGGCAGCTTTCCTTTCAGGCCTTGTGTTGAAGCCATACAACTCAATTTCTCCTTGTATGAATCTGGCAACTCCATAGCCACTGTTCCTCCAATGGAACCCAGGGAGAGTGCCTGTGAGTGAGTGTATCTGTGTGCAGGCCTTTTAAGAGGATGCTTAGGTTTCTAGCAGCCCTCTACCTCACTCAGAAGGACAGAATCCCTGCTGATTTTCACAGCCAGATGTTGTGGGGGCTCCTCTTCCTGGCACTGTTGCTCTGAGCTGGGGAGCCTGATATGGGCTAGGGACCCCTTGCTTCTCAGGTTAGAGCTCCACAGCGGAGATATCCCTACTGATTTTTAACTGCCACATGTTGGTGTGGGCCAGCTTCTTTTGTGTCTCTGCCCCTCCTACCAGTTTCCATGTGGATTCTTTATATCCTTAGTTATAGGACTTTTGTTCAGCTAGTCTTCAGATCTTTCTCCAGGTTGATTGTTCTCTAATTTAGTTGTAATTTTGATGTGGTTATGGGGGGAGGTGAGCACAGCATTTACGTACTCTGCCATCTTTATGAGAACTCCCCTTTTTTCCTGAATCAGTGGTCCTTTAAGAACAAACAATAACAACCATATTAATCCTCTTTTAGATTAGTAGATGTCCAAGTTATCTTGGTTTTTAAAAACCAGCACACTTGGGAACACAGTAAAGTAAAAACTCAAGACTCCAGATCAAAATTTGTATCCACCTGAAGCAAATAACAACTTTTAATGAAGTGTTACGTCAACCATGCAACTTTTGCTTATTTTTGTGAGATGCTTTCCCAGATTTCTGCCGGTTAATTGTAAGCCTCAGTCTTCTTTGTGACTCAAATCAACATGAGTGGGGTAAGAGCTCCTCTCTTCTCCATGCAAGGACAAAGTCCAGACAGCCTCCCACCAGTATTAATGTTAGGCCCTGCTTAGTTGTGCTGTGTTTGCTAACTCCTGACATTTGCACTCTAGACCTTACTTGTCTCAACCTACGGTCCTGTTTCATTTCCCTGTTACTATAGTGATTTCTGTGGACTTGACTCCTTTCTGCTGGTATCTGCCATATCCTGGGAAGTCCTATTTTCTTACCTCTTATCAAAAGCATTCCTGAATTTCTACAGTAAGTGTTCTTAGGATGGCCAGTCTTTTTGGAAAGTAGTTTGGCAAGTCTCCCTTCTTGCATAATTTCAAGGCCATTCCTTACACTGCATTTCTTGGGAACTTGGGAACTCTGAATTTCAGTCAATTGTTATGAAGCTACATTTCCCTAGCACTGTTTCTGCTAATATCTTGTGTTTATTTGGAGTGAAATGATGGCAGGAAGGCTAAATCTCTCCTCAAGCCACCTCTTGGTGCTACCACCACCATCCCTGACCAGACATAAAAATACATGTGTGGAGAAAATGTGAAACCAAAGCTTGCAGTAGTTTGCAGCTACCACCAGAAGCTTCTGAAGGGTCAAGATGTGACATAACAGAAGTGAGACTAAAATGAAAACTAGAAAAGGAAAGAAAAAAGAGAAAAAATTTGCCAGAAGCAAATCTGTATGTAAGGGCTCTTAATCTCCTTCTACTGGTTCCAGGAAAGATGACTCATGAAACCTTTCTGGTTAAAAGGCTTTTCTAGAAGATGAAGGCAAGGCGTGGCATGGGGGTGGTGGTGGTGGGGAATGTCATGAGTCACATGACTCAAGTTCACATCCTAAATCCTCCAGGTTCCAGTTACTTAATCCTGTGAAAGTTTTTACCTTTCCCAGGTTTCTAAAATGAGGTCTCACACATTGCTGTGAAGCTCCAATAAGAACGATGTGAGCATGTAATGACGTGTTTCCTTTGCTACCCATTATAAATTTCAGCTTATCTAAAAGCTTCTGGGTTTCTTGGAATTTCCTCTAAAAATTTTAGGGAACTTGACAATGATTTCAAATGCAACTTGTTTTTGTAAACTCGCCTTCTTCTTCCCACATAGATCTGTATCCAGAGTGCCTGTAATTCCCCTTTTATAATGCAAATGTCCCTGGGGAAAAGGCACAGCTAACAGTTTCCAGGTAACACCTTAATTGTTCATAAATGCTTCAACTCAGAGCAGTAATGAGATATGGGATGGGCCCTTGGGAGGGATGGAAGGACCACTTGGAGGCTCAAGCTCTGCAAAGAGGCTCAGAGATCCAACAGCAGCTAAGATGGAAAGCAAACTTAGCTGAGGGGAAAAATGCAACAGGGCAAAACAGTCTTTCAACAATTTTGTTATATGTACTAATTCCTATACAAAGGGTGAGAATTATTTGTTTTGCTCTCTGTGATATGTATATGTTTGTAAATGTGTATGTATAAATAATATTTAATCCGGTCCCTTTACTGACAAACCAAAAGTGACTAGATTACATTTGGAATCTGTGGTTTACCTTGTGGATTTTAGTGCTATATCAGCCCCTAGTTCACCAGTGAGAAGTAAAATATGAAGACACTAGGAAAATAGTGAACGTTCTCAGGAAAACAGCTCTTGTCTTTTTCTCCTGGGGAGGAAGCCTGGCTTTTTTATGGGCTATTTTTTCAAGCCCTTACTTTTCAGTTTTAATATTTACCATCCAAACAGTGTAATAGCTTTCTTGTCTGCTCTGACACTTTTAAATAAACTTTAAAAAATTAAGTTATAATTGTATACAGCAAAGTGTGAAAATTGTAAGTCAGATGACTTTTTTCCTATGTACACACCTGTGTAACTTCAGATTGAGTTATATAGAATATTTCCAGCACCCTCACAACACTGCTTCCACCCAATCAGTAGCCATTGTCCTCCTTCCTCATCTTCACAGATAAGCACCAGTCCCACCTCTGTCAGCAAGATGGCTTTTGCCAATCTTATAAAATGGAATCATATCAAAAATGCTCTTTGGCATATGCTCATTCAACATTATGTCTGTGTAAATCATCCATGATTTTGTATAGAGCAGGAGTTCATACTTGTATTTAGTATTTAGTATTTCATTGTGTGGATAGATCACAATTTATCCATCCTACTTTTCATTGGCATTGGATTGGTTCCAGTTTTTGGTGATTGTGAACATCGCTGCTATGGACATTCCTATATATTTCTGTGAGTAACATAAATGCTCATTTATCTTAGTTCTATACCTATGAGAGAAATTGTTGGGCCAGAGGGTAGGCATACGTTTAATTTTAATAGGAAAAGCAAATAGTTTTTCAAAGTGGTTGTACCAATTTATTTCCACTAGGAGTAAATGAGAGTTCTGGTTGTTACACAATTTGACCAATATTTGGTATTGGCATTTTCTAAAATTTTTGCTATTCTGATGAGTGTGTATCCCATTTGTGGGTTTTAATTTGTAATAAGATTCTTAAAAGGTACATAGACTTATTGGAAATTTTGAATACCCTCTTTTGTAAAGTACCTGTTCAAGTCACTTGCCCAATTTTCTATTGAGTTGTCTTTTACTTAGTTATTTATAAAAGTATTTTTTAAAATACATATTTTGGATTTGAGTTCATTATTGGATGAATGTATTTTGGCTGTCTTCTCATAGTGTGTGGCTCAATTTTCAATTTCTTGATAATTTCTTTTGATGAACTGCATTTCTTAATTTTAGTACAGTCCATTTTTTCAATTATTTTATGCTTAGTACTTATGTGTTTTATTTTAATAATCACTTTCGTATTCTCACTTTTTTAAAATTAAAAAATTATTCTTTTCAAAAATACATTGTAAAAATATTAGAACATATAGATTATCACAAAGGAAAAATAATCACCTATAATGCTACTATCCATTAATATAACTTCTAGTAACATTGTGGTCTATATAGTCTAGTATATACAGATGTTTATAAGTATACTTTTTTTTCTAAAAAGTGGGATTATATTGTACTTGGTTTTTAGTTAACCTTTTAAAACTTATATTTTATGTAACTATCAATCAATATTCATTCTCATAACTTTTAATGGTTACACAATAATCCATCATGTGGATATGCCAGAAGTGTCATTTTTAACTAGTAAAGTTCACATAGTAATATGTGAACAAGCAATATCAGTAACACTAAATGGAAATGTCCTAATAATTCTCTTTGGATTGAGAATAATTTGAGAAATTCAACAAAGCAATAATATATAGTGTCAGAATTTTAGGCTCAGGTCTGCTTCTAACTCCATAGCATTGGGAAAGTCATTCAACATCTCTCCACCCTAGAATTCTCCATATTAGAGCAGAGCTTAGAACATATTATCTATAAGATTTACTTCAACTCTGAATGGCTGAGGGTTCACCCACAGCAGAAGTTGTGGCTATGTCATATTTTTTCCTTCTCTAGTGTAGAACTGATTCACTGGGTGATCGAAATGGTACAAGGTCAGAGTGAACAAATACCTTTGAGGAACTGCATGGCAAAGTGATCTGTCCTTGAACAAAATGAGTGGAGGGGATATACATCACAGCTGTGCTTAAAATCAGCTGTGATTGTGTGACCCTAAGGGACTTCCCTGGAGAGGAGCTAAGAAATGAAACTTCTCTTTTTATCAGAAGAAAAGTGGTTTAGAGAGTTAAGGAATTTCAGGGAGAAAAATCACTATTATATTTAACTCACAAAAATTGGGGAGAAAGAACCGCAAATAAAAAGGACACAATAGAAGAAAAACAATGGTGTCGATGATAGAAGCTCTCTTTATCCTTCTGGTGACCAAATTAAAGTCGCGATGGAAACACGGAGCAGCAGCAAGAAAAAAATCACCTGAGATCTAGATGAACAAGCCATACAACTAGAGAGAAATCCAAAAAATTACCTTGCAATGGCAGAAGGTAGGACAGGCTGAGGACATGGGGCTGCCTGACTTCATGTGGCTGAGTGCCATGGAGGCTGCAGCAGTGACAGAAGCCTATTAAAGGGGTCATATCCATGAGCTGATTTTTGTATTGACTGACCGCTCTCTCTGAGCACCAGTGCCAATTCAGCTGTGCGCAGGAGGCACCAGGGACATACAGGGGAACACTGAATTGTGGGAGTGAGGGCCAAGGGCAGACTCACTCTGTACAGAAGTGCGGTGGTATCCATTGTTCCCGGTTGAGCCCTCCCACCTACCAGAGTGCCGGATTCAGCGCTGCCATAGCTGAGATGTCATCAAACTGGATAACAGATGTCACTCTGCCCAGAGAATTCCCTGAAACTCCTCCCCCGTCAACTCGTGGCCCCACCCAAGCCACATCCAGGTATATCCTCAGCAAGTCAGGTGCTCCTTGCCGAGCCGTGTCTAGACTCACACTGGTGGCAGCTGGCTTCGGTTTCTGGTGTGGACTTTTGAGGCAACTCTAAGCACAGCATCTGTGGATTGCTTGCTGAATCTTAACAGGTTGCCTGGAGGGGTTGAGACTTGGGCC